>JAPWTK010000083.1:247500-610000 GCA_029963805.1 Aromia moschata
CAATTAATTGATATTATTGTAACAGTAATTTATAGTAAATTAACACAAAAGAAATATTTTCTATTGAAATTTGGGCTCATTTCATAGTCATTTGAGTAAAAGGACTCAAATGACTTCAAACAATATAAAAAATATAAAAACTACTAGTTTTGATAAGTGTAATTTTTTGTTTCTTACTATTTTTAGTGAACATATGTTTTAATTGTTTGAAGTCATTTGAGTCCTTTTAGTGCAAGAAAAAAATCAGGACACTATAAAATGATGATTTTAATCCGTTTTAAGCCGTTTCACGGACAAAAAAATTGATTTTTCGCAATTTTGGGCATCACCCACCACTCAATAAAATCTGAAAAAATTAGAAGTAGTAAAAAACAGTTAAACATATTAAAAATCTGAGCCTGAAGTTTTTTTTGGTTAAAAGAGAGAAAAAGAGCTTGAAAAAATTTTTACATAAAATTAATCATATTTTCTGTACTCATGAATTTTTTCAGATTTTTTCGACAGTTAAAAACCGATAAAAAAAAATAAAACGTAAAAAATAGGGTTTTTTCCATACATATTTTTTTGCCTTACAATTCGGTCTACCTTTCATAATTAGCCCTAAGAAACACTTTCATCATGCGAAGAAAAAAAAAAAAAGGGGGGGCATTTCATCATACTAATGGGGGGTTACCCATTAGGAAACGTTTTACTGACTGGCTAAAATGGTCGAAAGCGTCTGGTAAAAGTTCCTTGAAGTCCTCATATGCAGCTCTCATCGAATATATTCAGTTTCTATTGATTCTACTGCCATTTCTAAAACAAATTTCAAGTGAAACATGCCTCTGTTCTTCATTAAAAATGAATTCCATTATTTGTTTTACAATTGTGTCAACCACTTCAAAAGTTTGACATAAACAAAGTTTCCGAGAGTTTCTAAATTCTAAAGCAGTGGATCACCACTTCCACTAAGATGTGTTTTATTTCTCTCTAACTGTAAGGATGCAAAGAGGAAGGAAATACTTTTTGGTAAAACTGATGGATCCACCGCTTAATTTAGAAACTCGGTTTCGCTTCGTTATAACCAGATTTGATGACGTTGTTTTTGAATGGCTCGTTATATTTCTACAAAACAGGCTGAGAAAGTAATCTTTAATAATTGGTCTGAGGATTAATAACGAAATCATTTATTTGCTAACTTGTATCTTCTCGACATTGACCGACTGATTTCAAGATAGAGGTTATTTAGCGTTTTAACGCATTTTTTCTTGTTACAGGTGGTCGCCGCATATTCCCAAAAATACACTAAAAAGACTGATTTGCCAATAAGTAACCGTCGTGGCATAACCCATTTGCTCAAATCACAACACACGTCTATGAAAATAACACCAACAATGAAGACACATCAACAACGTCATCGACACTACGATTCAAGCACGATCACCAACATCAGATATAATCACCACCCCCTTCATTATAACGGTTCGCATGGCGGGACCAATTTCGCGAGTGACCATCCCCATATCGTAGGATTTTTATCGAAATATTTTGCATTAACCCCTTCGGATTTAACCGACACACCGAAAATAGGATATCGAGGAATTCTGTCTCGCCACGAGGACCGGTATTTGTCGTGATACTGCTCTCGTTGATGAATCGAAAAATCAGTTTACCTTAGCTGTGATATACGATTATACCCTTCTAGAATTTGTTTTTTGAGAATTTGGCCCAAGCGTTCATCAACCGGAGCTTACGATTTATGTCTTTAATATGGCATGTTTAATAATTTTTAATATTGTAACTTACAACTTATTAAATACCCACTTGTACACACGATGTAATAATAAAATCTAGTTGTGTTAATGTTTGTTTTATTTGCCATTCGATTGCATGCCAAGAGATTAATTTTGGAATTTGGCAAACATTATCAGTTAAAAAAAAGAAAGACAGGTAGAAGAACCGCTGAGGATGTGATTTTTAATTTATTTGTTCTTTTTTTATCTTCCATATTCTTTAAATTTCTTTACATGTTTATGACGAGAGCGACTCGGGTCCATCAGCTCCACTGGTTGTGAACTATGTAACGATAATAAAGGGGTTAAACTCTTTTTTCAAAAGTTGGCAAAGCTTTTTTTAAGCACGGTGCCCCCGTGACGGTATAGTTACTTGTCCCAGCAACTGGTACAAGTATCTAGCCTACCAGTGAACTATCTCAAGTCCGAGGTTAGTAGGCGTTTAAACATAAAACTATTTATTAATTAAATAAATTTAAGTATAAATCTATAAATTACAATTAGTGTCTAATACAAGAACAAACCTATATTGTAGTAGAAGGTCCCAGAGAGATTGCCTGAGCAATGTTATCAATAAATGTTGCCACAGGGGTCGTAAAGTCAATCTTTTTCCAACTTTGTTTTTCACCATGTGTTTTCAAAATGTCATATTTCCATCGCTATTTCCGAGGTTGTCATTATTTACTTTAATAGTTTTGCCAGGGATATTGCCATCCACTAAGTTCTATCTAATATACATAGTTTACAATTTTAATTGTAGCGTATGATGTTATTTTTTTTTTATCATAAAGAAGAATTTGTTTTAGTTCATTTACATATATATTTAGACAAACGGTTGAATGTGATGGCGGGTGATAATTTTCCCGCCCTGACTCGCTGAACAAGCCCAGTGTGTAGCATTGTTTAATTAGTCTACGCACTACTGCACGTCGAAAAATTTTTGTACATTATTCAGTCTTTAAACTTGGGACTTTTCGAAGCTGCAATGTTAAAAGAGTATATATGGTTGGTTGCTCCGCCAGTAAGGCTTGATTTTTCGATTGACTTTATCGTGAGGGAGTGATCGATTTGTGGAAGACCAAACATGGAAGATCACCAGACTGCACGTCTTTTTTCTGTGGGTTTTTTTGCAAAAGGATTTTGGAACACCATACTCGCCGTTCTTGGTTTTTATTTCCTAAAGTCAAATCGCGCTGAAGGGGAAAGACGAAAGTGGAAGGGTAAAGCAAACGCGGGGGGCTTGAAACTTTCAACAATAAAAGTCATATGTTGGTACATTGAAGGCGAAAGTTGCTACTGTATATTAGTAACGAATAAAAAGTGTTATGATAGCAGTTCGGTTTTTTAATAGCCACTCCTCGTATATGGGACATTCTATGTCAACCGGGACAATGGTTTGCCCCTAAAAACAAGTGGTGATATAAAATTTATCCTTTTAACAGAAGCTCATAAAAGGAAATGGCTGGATTTTGCTGCCAGATGATTCAAAAGTTGGATGAAGTGCCCGATTATTATTTTACTAAAATATAGAAAAAGTTTGGTAAAACAAATAAAAAAAATCAGGAAGAAAAACTGTTAGCGTTTGGTGTGGAATTTTTAGAAAACAAATTGTTGGGCGTACCTATATTTAACGATTATACTTTAACTGGAGTACCTATTTGGAAATATTTATCCTGGAAGCATAAAATATTCTTTTACAGAATTTTCCGGAAGCCGAACTTGTGATATGAATTGGATGCAGGCTGGTGCAATTCCGCATAGTGTCCTACCCGTTCGAGATCATTTGAATAAATTATTCCCAATATGGATAGGGAATAGTGAAACTATTAATTGGCTACCTAATATTCCGGATTTAACCTCTACGGATTCATTTTTTTGGGAAATTCTAAAAGACATTGTCAATATGAATAATAATATTCAAGTCATTAAAGACATGATTCGACTTGAAATTGTAACAAAACGACGGAATTCTCAGGAAAAATGCATTGCTAGTTTCTTTTGTAGAATATTTTATTTACGAGAAAGCGTTGCAGAGAGACTTCACGGGGTATGTCGTGAATTTAGTTTATCCAGTCAATTTTAGAATCTTTAGGGGCGTTTATTGAATATATTGTTTAGGCCGTGACGAATGGATTTGCTAAATATTTTTCTAAATTGTTCCATTCGAGAAAATAGCCCATAGTTTGAGACTTATATCACATCTGGCAAACATAAGGGGCTAGGCGAATGGACAGCGAGGCCTAGGCCAGGGGCGGACTAGAATTAAAACTCGCGGGGCCGTTACGGCGGTCGGGATAAGTATACGGAGAAAATGATTCAGTGAAAATGGTATGTAAACGATATGTGGGAGATCAGGTTGCTAAAACCATAAAGTTATGTAAAGCCTGGGTCATACCGTCTATCGCGATGTGACAAAAGTTGTTAATGGGTGGTCAGCTCGGGACCGATAAAAAGTCTAACGTCTCCTTCGCCACTGGGTGGAGACGTAGAGGTTTAGGAATATACCGAGTTTATAAAACAGGGGAATAGACCCGCAAAAGTTAGGCCTTTTTCCTCCGCTCGATGAATACTTAATTCTTGAAGTTTGCTATTATTGTATTTTTTTCAAGAATATTTTTTTCTGTTGTGTTGATCAAAGCGACTCAAGAATTAATTAGTTATAATCGGAATTAGAACATGTGACCGGGGGTTGGTACACTGCATTTGTATTGTTTTTGGTTAAATTAAAGACTTCCTTATTTGCACGGATGTGTTTTATTTCACGCTAGACTACCAAGGAGACCGAGCACCTACCGTCGACTAATTAAGGCGTGATCAGGTAAGGCAATCTCATCTTTGACGAATTAATCAACGTATTCACAATATTATAGTGGGTACATATTCAAAACCGCTCAGGATATGGAAAGTAGCAAACAAGGAATCCCGGGGTCGTAGGTAGGTAATTCCGCGTACCTCTGGATCCCACATGTTATAAAATAAACAATCTGAATGTAAATAATGAAGCCATTTCAGGTGCAATTATAAATATGAGACATTATCAATTATGTATTGACAATAATGGTGGACACATCGAACAACTTTTATGAATGTAAAGCCGGCTAAACAGCGCGGCGGCCCACAACATTTCCACACATCTCAACGTAAATAACAGGGTAAGTTTAACACATCTCTTTCTAAATTGCAACAGTTTATTGTTTTCATGAATTTTGTTTTTGCACATACAAGTAGTAAGTAGTATGACGCGTCCGAATATGGTCCGCCGCCCGGATCTGCCGGCTTTTGTTATCATTTATTTATATTTAAATTTCATAAACACATATTTGTTATACTTATATTTTGTATAAATATTTGGTCTTTTTCTTCCTCACTGTAAATCATTTTGATTATTTCATTAAATAAATGTCACTTATCAAACACAATAGTTGTCATTTTCATAGCTTACTGTAATAATGTTATTTCCATTCCTTTTCCATATTTACAGTAACTAGTTTAACGAAGATATTCGACGTTTAATAACTCAAAAACGGTACAAGAAAGTGGTAACATATGGTATATTTTTGAAATAAGGAAAAAAGGATCATTCCAAAAATATAATATACACGGTATCCCATTAAAAAATATATATTTTTTTAACCCCTGAAATTAGCACGCTATTGTACTGTTAATAGCATTTTAACAAGATTCAGTCATAACCACATTTTTTTTTTTATAAGCAATGATAAAGATTATAAGGGGTGGGTAATTTATAATGAATAACCCTATAGAAGGCAAATTCACAGATTATTATTAGTTAGTACTTATGAATGTAGTTATGAAATGGCACTGTAATTTTTCTTGAAATATCTATTCATTAGTTATTCAAAAAATTAATCAGAGTGGGGCAACTCCTGAACGATCTGTAAATTTGGTTATTTTTAACAGCTCATTTGTTAAATTATTAGTTGAATTGCTTTTTTATTTGAAATAGGCGGAACACGATCATTAGTAGCATTTCACCTAACAAAGTTAAAAAGTAATATAATATGGGTTTTGAGACTCAATTAAAAAGTTTCCATGAGCCCATTCCACTATTCCTGTCTCTCTCTAAAGCGAATATTCGGGAGTTCGTCTTTCAGTTGAATTAATAAAGTTGTAAACGAGAACAAATTAAAATTCAATAATTGAAATCGAATAAACACCAACTGGCAAAGTGAATATATTAGCTCCGTTATTGAAATCAAGCCCAAAGCTGTACGGATAAATCAGGATTTTCTATTCGTGCAACAAAACGACGATATGTACAGAGTTCATAGCCCAAGTTTGTAAAACTGAACGGTAGATAAAAAAATAATCAAACGTGTGCGCACGTGCGTGAATTATTGATATGATTATGATTGATCACAGTTAGATTGATTTAGGACGTATATTTTTGTGTAGCGCAAAAAAAGACATTAATGGCTTACGAATATCGAAGTTTGTTCAGCTGTGAACTTTCTGGAGCTGACCCAGAAGTTTTTCAGTGTTACATTATTCGGAAAGGTTTTGTGCTTGATTGACCATTTCCTTTAATAACACAGTCACACGCAGGCACAGGCTGAATCCGAATCCGGGGTTAGTTTGGTTGGCTCGTTATCTCTGTCAAAATGTGAAAGAAACGCCAAAATTGCACCATCATGAAGGCAAACAGAATTATCAACCAGCATTCATTTCACATGCCTTTTTGGTCGTCGAATTCGAATTAAGAGTTATTTTGAATCATAGAAAGCATTTTTTTTCACACAAGTGCGAAAACATGCAAAAAAAGTGGCCAAAATCGCAAAAGTGTCGGTTTGTGTGGGAAAACCTGGGAATTGGAATTTTTCTGATTCCAATAGCTCATTTTTTATGTTTTCGGGGTTGCCAAATTCGAATTTAACATCGTTTCCAGTCATGGTACGTACAGTATTTTATAAAAATGCGAAATAAATGCAAAAGGAGATTCAAAACAGTGAAGAAAAACGCTAACATGTGGCTTTGTAAGAATAGCCTTGGAATATATTTTTTTTACTGAAGTAGCTAATTTTATATGTTTCTTGGATTATTCGGTCTAAATTTGAGGTTGTAACCTTCAAAACAATATGATTTTGTAAAAATGCAAAAAAACAAATGCAAAATAGTGACCATGGTCCCCAAGTACATCATTATGTAGAAAAATCTTGCAGTCAGAACCAATTTGTTCTTCCACTATTCACATTATTTCCTTTTGGTGTAATGAGTTTTTTTCTCTTGAAAAGATCTACGCAATGACAGATGTTTCCATGTACTCCCTTGCGCTTACATTCTTTTTTTAACATCCAGCAATAGTCAGCCATAATAAGGAATTGAACAATCCATAAAACACACAAAATGAGCTATTTCAGTAAAAAAAATTCTATTCCCAGGCTATTTTACAAAAAGTCACATTTTAGCATTTTTCTTCACCGTTTTACATTTTTTTTTGCATTCTTTTCTGATTTTTATAAAATAATCTGCTTATAATGGTTGGAAACGATGTTGAATTCGAAGGACCCCGCACAAAATAATAGGATTTCTGACCTCACTAAAAACTTCTGAAATTTTGATATGTTGTAGGTTATGACCCCCCGATTAAAAGTTCTCATGGGCACAAGACCCAAAAATGGACAGATTTTGAGATATAGAGGTTAGAAGGGCATTAATTGCCTCTACGAGCGCCGTTGTGTGTGAATGAGTGTGGGTGTAGCTGTGAGGCTTTCTCTTTTGATGTATGGTTAGTGTTTGGTTCGCGTGAGTTTTCACTATCACTATGCTCCTACCCAACGTTTACAAACATACGTCGGGTATTTCCCCTATCGGCCCTATTCACCACCTGGGGACGCGCCACGTCGAGGTTCACCTCCCCGCCCTCTTAGACAGTGAAGAAGGTTCGTGGTGTGTGTGCGTTGGGTGTGTGCGTTATGAGAGATTTATCTAATAAATCCCTTTTTAGATTGTAGTCATTCAATAGACCTCATACGTGGTATTTTATGGGATTCCATTTAAGAAAAATGGTTGATAACATATTAGAGTGATATATATGAATAATTTTAATATTCCTGAGTGAAAAAGTAATATAATTATAAAATGGTTTGACCTTGAATGATCTTGACAAGATCAACGTCATGGTCGAGTCATATTCGAACTTTTCCCTTCATTCGATTTCCAGGCTCAAAAGCATAGGGTCCCACTTATGAAAATCAGTTAGACCTTGTAAAGACCTTCAAGGGCAAGGTCATAGTCAACGATTAGACTGCATTAGATTGTACGAGCAAACTCTTACATCTTTTGTAATTTTTTTTCTCCGGTTAATATATTATAAGGTAGAGGGAGGTTTGAGTTGGACAGTGTAGGTATATGAGTACACCTACTAATCTAATCAAGGATTTAGATGTCGGCAATTAATGACCAACTTAAAGCAATATTGGCAATACTTAACAAGTAATCACGTCTAAACTGTCAATTGACGTCTAGTAACCAACTGTAATAAATAACTTAGTTTACCACTTAAAAATATCAATGACCAATGACTAATATTTTATTAGATAAATCTCTCATAACACACACACACACACACACCCCACCCACACGCACACACATACACACACACCCGCACGCACGCACGCACCACGAACCTTCTTCATTGTCTAAGAGGGCGGGGAGGTGAACCTCGACGTGGCGCGTCCCCAGGTGGTGGATATGAAAAATCCCGACGTTTGTTTGTAAACGTTGGATAGGAGCATAGTGAAAACTCACGCGAAACAAACACTAACCATACATCAAAAGAGAAAGCCTCATAGCTACACCCACACTCATTCACACACAACGGCGCTCGTAGAGGCAATTAATGCCCTTCTAACCTCTATATCTCAAAATCTGTCCATTTTTGGGTCTTGTGCCCATGAGAACTTTTAATCGGGGGGTCATAACCTACAACATATCAAAATTTCAGAAGTTTTTAGTGAGGTCAGAAATCCTATTATTTTGTGCGGGGTCCTTTGGCAATTAACAAAAAGTTAAGCTATTGGAGTCAAAAAATTCCAACTCCCAGGTTTTTCCTACAAAAAGCGACACTTATGCGGTTTTGGCCACTATTTTGCAATTTTTCGCACTTCCATGAAAAAAATATGCTCTTAATTAATTCGGATTGGACGACCAAAAGGACATGTGAAATGAATTTTGAATGATGCGATAATTCTGTTTGCCTTCATGATGGTGTACTTTTGGTGATTTATTTTTGTTTTTTTGACAGAGATAACGAGTCAACCCACTAAAACCAACCCCGGATTCGGATTTAGCGACCAAAAATACGTATAGAATAAGTAGTTTGGACCCTGTGTTTGATTTTCTCACTTTATACTTTTTTAATTTTCACTTGACTTAAGGCCCGTAGTCACCGAAAAAAGGGGAAAAAATACAAACTTCTTGTAACTACTTGGCCGTTTGCTTGTATTTTTTTTTATAAACGCTCGCTTTGTGCCCATATTAAAGGGACTATCTTCAAGCAAGAACAATATTTTTCTTTGTTGTACCGACAACGGTCAGATTTTTTGTAACCATGAGAAAATATTTGCTTGCTCGCTGCCGGGTCCCCACAGCGCGATTAATAACAAAGAACGGTTGCGTGTTTGCTCCTTTAATGGATAGTTTGCGCTTTTAGGAAATCAAGGATTTTACATATTTTGAGCAGTTTCAAGCAATGAAGAACATTACTTCAAATATTTTTATTGCCTACAATAAAACAAGAAATCATAAATAATGTTAATGTATCGTCATCGTGTGTATTAAAAAATATGTACATACATACGAATATTTTGCTTTTCTACAGTGGACAAATATTGAGTGGAAAAAATTAAGATTAATATAGACTTGTTTGTATTATGTTTTCCCTTTCCTCGTTTAGGGCTCAGCGTTCGTGTATTCGTATCACTAATTAACAAGTAAATAAACTCCTCCATACACTCCATTTATCCATTAAGACCGTCATCTGAATTAATTCCCAGCGGGGATCTAATTCTCAAACGTATTCATACGGATATCCATTACTCCCCCAAGAGACCTACTTTGGTTATTGTTCAGAAAATTACAGCCTACATACGTCAAACACATTGTATTTAATTAAGGATGCTTATGTAGCGGAGTATTGAAATCGGACTGTTCGCCAGACAACTACAGCTGACGATTTAAAACTCCATTACGTCGGCAGATGAAACTTGCAAGCTTCATTGAAGCATTGAAGCGCTGCGAGTACGTGTTGCTGTGTGGCCGGTGGCCGTGGGTATTTTATAGAGAGGAAATGAAAAGACACGCTGTTAATAGAAAGCTTAACAATTCGAACTGCTGGGACGTTCATATTTCACCGTGAATGATGCTGTCTTTAATTTTCTATTTGAGTGATGTTTTTTAATTAAACCTAATGCGTCTGGGCCGCCTGTTGTTGAAGGTGTTATATATGTACACAAATGTTTGTGCAATGAAAGCGCTCTTGATTTTCGCCTTTCTGTTAATGTTTCCGATTTACGACAATTTTAGTGTATAGCCGACGCTTATACGAACATACAAAATATAAAACATTAAAAACGACACAAGTGCCACCTGACTGATGAACTTCGGAGTTAAATTATCCGGTTGATTCATTAATCATTAGTATTGAGTCGTTCTCTCGAAGTGCTTGGAATTTTCTAGAAAATTGTGGAGAGTGATGGGGTACAGGTTATATAAAGCGTGCACTTATGTGTGCTCAGTACTTTTGAATCAACCGGATAAACCACTTTAGAAGATCTGTGGACCACACCAGTTGTATACACACCAGTGTTCCTAGACAGCAGGGACAACTGACGCATGCGCAATAGCGGGGGGCGGCACCTAAGCGCGCATTGGCGGAACAGTCCGTGCGTCGTTCAAACGCACCAAGTACAGCAAGTACGGCCGTGGCGTAAGCGGCTACGCCTTTGCTTTTGGATCCGATGGTCGAAAGTTCGATTCTCAGCACTTCGACGAATTTTTTTTACATGTTGACATAACAATAAACCTATAAATAATCGATATTGTTCAATTCGATTCGACAATATCGATTATTTATAGGTTTATTGTTAGTTAAGTCAACATGTAAAAAAAAGGCGTAGCCGCTTACACCACGGCCATACTTGCTGTACTCGGTATAGATGTCGCATATGATTATCTCCAAACGCCAGAGCTTTTACTGAAGTTATTATTGTTTTGAGGTTTAAGATGGAAGGGCTTAGTTGTTATGGTTACTTGATTGAGTTATAGAAGGTTTTAAGCATTTGGTTTTCAAGTTTTCGGGTTAAGCGCACTGGGTAGCAGAGTTTGTGCGTTTGAACGACACGCGGACTGTTCCACCAATGCGCGCTTAGGTGCCCGCCCCCCGCTATTGCGCAAGCGTTAGTTGTCCCTGCTGTCTAAGAACATTGATACACACATACAGACTGTGTTCGTTTATGTTAACAGATAGTATAATAGTGAGTAGTTGTGGTTATGGTTAATGATGATCTTATTGGAAAGTGGGCGTGGCTGAACATTAAGTCACATGCGCTATTAGACAGAATATGGGTATTCTAGATCTTTTTACGGCGCTACGCGCTGTGGGCATGGCTCTGGACAATCATAGCACAGCCTTAGGTGTTTAGACACTGCGGGGCGTGGTTTAAGACCAATCAGAGTGTAGCGTAGGCGGGGACTCGACGGTAGGTGGGGGGCTTGAGTGTAATGAGAATATTTCATCTTCAAATTTCTCAATTCTTTCAGTTCATCATTAAGATATTTAATCTCTTCAATATGTTCCTCTAACAACGAATCGCCATACATTTACAAAAACTCTTTAAGCTCCATATCATATTACTTAAAATACCGAAAAACTAGAACTAAAATTGAATCACAGTTATTTCTATATCTGTTATCACTTATAAGGGTTCAATTATCAAATGAACAACATTTAACCTATATCTACATTTCCAATCCTAAACACTCTGCGATAAGAAACCCCATGCAGCCGTAGGTGCCGTCTACGCTCCACTACCATTGGAGCACGTCAAGGGCATCCGTCCTTCAACACACGCTCCTCCTTAATTGGAACACGTCATGGACTCCATCCTAGCAGCTATTACGCCCAAGCCCCCGCCATGCTCAAGCCTCGCCCCTGCCGCGATCAAGTCTCCGCCTACACTACGCTCTGATTGGTCTAACGCCTAACACTGTGCTCTCATTAGTTCATAGCCACACGTAACCACACCTACTCACTATTTTACTATTTGTAAACATCAACGGACGCAATCTGTATGTGCTTTTACTGGTAATTTTTAATTTAAATGGGCGACCCCCAGAGTTGCTTATTGGTTGACAGGAAGTTAATCCGGCAGCGAATGAGCCCAAATAACGTGAAAAGCCGGACTGCAGACGAATTATTACCGTGATTAGTCGCCACAATGGAAACGAATGGAAATAGATGAATTTGCGTTCGATCGTGTAATTTATTTTGCGGTTCAGGGCGCCAGCGCTGCTGCATCCGTTAACGCTGACAAATGCCTAATGGTGGGATTATCATACGCGGCAACACACGGATATTATTAATATCCCGTGAACAAATAGATATTAGGGATTTATAGTTTGGTCATCTACACTAGGCGCAGAAATTAAGGGATATAAAAAAATCCCACGTTTTTAGGTGATTTTCAATGAGCTGTAACTTGGGAGAAAATGGTCGTAGGTAAAAGAAAAAAAAAAAGGAAATTGAAGCTCCCACTTTCTAGTTTTTGGATATTAAGTTTAAACTTTTTTAGCGCAACAGTTTTTGAGTAATCATAAACATGTCTGGCCAAAAAATAAGACACCACAAGAGAAGGGGCAAGGCCCACGGCCCTCCCTGATAGGATAGGCGGTCGGCTGGAGGAAACGGCCTGAACCAAAAACTCAACCCTTAGTGGAGCCACATTGTCCATCAAAACAGGGATGCAATCCTAGTAGGGATACATTATCAAAATCTGTTAACGGCAAGTAAGGCCGAGCGGGTATCCTACTCCGCTCCGGCCTAACACGTACTCGGCAAAACAGGAAATATCTTTGCCTCGGGTCATATGCTATTTTCGCATACCATAAAACAAAACTTAAAGAGAAAGGCAGGCTAATCACAAGTAAACGATGTCCTACAAAATCAAATTGCGCAAGAGTGTATCACATGTACCGGACAGTCCCAAAGCACAACCAAAAAACCACAATAGGGGCCTATCAAGGGGGCAACAAAAAGCAAAAAGAGTTCAAAAGTAAGCGGGTAGAGGAGGAAATATTATTGGGTTGCTAAATTAATAAAGTCTTAGGTAACAAGAAGGTGAAATTTACAGGCTTAAAGAAAAGGGTATATCAATGGAGGTAAGAGGAGATTACTAAAATGCCAAAGGTAAGGGCTGGGAGTGTTCTGACAGAAGTATGAAAACCCAAAAGCTGCAAGAGGCGACAAAAAGGGCCACCGTCAGGGGTAAGTGATGGGTTTTCCCGCCCACTTTTCTTATTCAATTCAAAAAAATCATAAGACAACCATCGAAAAAAAATATGAAATTTTTTCTTGTATTTTAAAAGGTCCACGGACCTCAATACACAAACTTATTGATATTAGAAAATTTTACCAGCGAAAAAAAATTTAACGAATTTTTTTGACGATTGTGAAGCATTGTG
Source organism: Aromia moschata (assembly GCA_029963805.1). Lineage (NCBI taxonomy): Eukaryota > Metazoa > Arthropoda > Insecta > Coleoptera > Cerambycidae > Aromia > Aromia moschata. The sequence goes on from JAPWTK010000083.1 coordinate 260,973, forward strand.
GATTATTTTTTTTTTTTTTTTTTTTTACAATAATTAACGGTTTTTGACAATGCAAATTTGGATTATTACTAAAAAAACCTTTTTAACTTAAAAAAAACGAACAAAAAAATGAAAAATCGATCCATACATTAATTTTTAGCACAAACGACAATTTCAATCAATCGGAGCACTATGAAAGAAAAATCACAGCGCTTTGAAACTCTCAGGGTTTTTTTTTGGGGTACTTTAAGGTTGAAAAGTTGCAGTCAATATCCTTAGTCTATCCATTATTTGCAAAGTTATGCCAAATTATGCAAATATCCCTAATTATGCAATTTTTTACCTCTTTTTCAATCAACAATTTCGTTTCGAAATTTTTTTTTTTTAGAAAAACCCAATCACTACTATTTGTAAAGGATAGATACTATGCAGTTTTCAAAACTCTACTTGAATTTCCTGTATTCATTATTTTCCGAGTAGGTAATTGATTATCAAAGTCAACAATGACTTTTTTTGCTATGAACGGCGATGACTCAGCGAAAAATCATCGTATAGGGCTCAATAACAGGTCAAATTAAAGATAATTAAACTATCTAAAAGACCTTTATGATGAACATATCGAAAAAAAAAATTATTGAGGTCCATGGACCTTTTAAGAGACAAGCAAACTTCAAAACATGAAAAATTTTCTTATGATTACTCAGAAACTGCTGATGCTAAAAAAATTTTAAACTCAAGATCCAAAAACTAGAAACTTGGAGCTTCAATTTCCTTTTTTATTTTCCCTACGGCCATTATTCACCTAAAAATGTGTTTTTTTTATATCCCTTAATTTGTGCGCCTAGTGTATTAATTGCTTCAATTACTTCCTCATCCACGTGGTGGAGGGGAAGTATGGTATCGATGATTTTTTTTTCAAAATATTATATTGCTTAAATATGCCTAAAATATTTTGATACGTCGAGATTTAAAGTTTAAGCGAAACAAAAATCTATCTGTTGGCTTGAAAACCTTGTTTGTCTACACGATAACTCGAGAAAGCTTAATATATAAACTTTACAGTATCCTTTCTCTAGAAAATCACATTATTCGACATACAATATAAAAATAATGTAATAACCACCGAGAAAAAAAAAAAAAAGAGGAAATAAAGGAAAAAAATAAAAAAAAATGATAAGAAAGGAAATGGGGTGTATTTAAGATAAAATTCGTTAAAATCAAAAAAGTGTTTAAATTTATTAAAAATTAATCTATATTTTAAAAGTTTGGAGAAAATAAAAAAATTTTTCTGTTTTTATTTTGAAAAATAAAAAAAATTCAATTTTAAAACCCTATTTCGAACTTATTATATTTTATCTTTAGTTATTCAAATTAATTTTATAAGTAAATTAAAAAAAAAAAATCTTTTCCATTTAAATATATATTCAATATTTTATAAAAATATAAAAATAAAAAATGAATAATATAAAAAAAATAATAAAAAAAAAAATAAAATAAAAAAAAAAAAAAAATAATAAGTGTATTTTAAAAGAAAAAATATAAAAATAAGAAGAAAAATTAAAAACTAAAAAAATAAAATCTAAAGGATAAAAAAGGTAAAGTTATTAGTTTTAAAATTATTATTGATTTTTTTAAAAATAAAAAAAAAAAGAAAATAAATTTGTGATTCAATATTATAATAATAAATTTTCAATAAAGATGAAAATTATAAATTTTTATTTTAAGTTTCAGAAGTTTCCTATGGGTGATAAATTATTAATTAATTTATTTTATAAAAGTATGTTTTTTCATTAAAATTTTATGAATTATTAAATAAATATTAAAAAATTGAAAAAAGGGAAAAAAAAAATTCAGTTCGAAATTTTTTTGGTTTTTAATTTTAGCGTGCCTGTATTAATTTTTTCATCTCAAAAAGGTAAGGCCCCAGCCTAAACAGTAATAATAATATAAAAAAGTAATAGGAGGGTGTTCTGCGCTAAGAGAGTCAGCATATCTTCAGCACCCCGGAAGCCGTGCTGAATCAGAAATAGTAATAACGTAGTGGAATAGGCTAGATATCACCGATCGAATAGTGGATATTGTGTTGATAAACAAGGAACACCGAAGGGGAATCATCATAGACATCGCAGTGTCACTTACCCACAACATTCAAAAGACTGAACGAAAAAAGATCGCGAAATACTAAAACCTAGCAATCGAGGTGAAGTGCCTTTGGAGACTGGAGAAGATGGACACACACGCCCTAGTGATATCGGCAGATGGAGTGATCACAACACCAAATTCTATTATTAGAAATGACCAGAAGGCAGCTGTATGTGTACAAACGTGTCATATTGTACAAAAGGTTTTGGGACAGGATGAATATCTTCCTTTCGCCGTAGCCTAATTTCTGTTGGGGGTGGGATTGGGTAACCAACTCATCACTGTCTGCAGAAAGAATGGGTGAATATTCAGTGTGGTTTAAGTGTGACTATAAAGTCTGTTATATAATAATAGAAATAAAAAAAAATACAATATGGTCATTTGATGGATTCACGTTCATTATAATAACTAAAAATATGCTTTTTTTTTATTTGTGTCACTTTTGAAGCAAGGGTGCGATAATTATTTTACTTATCGATTTTATTGAATCGATGAGGTGTGTGATAGATACTATTGTAGATTTTTTTGAGTTGAAAATATGGTAAACTAGTATGTGATATTTTTGATGATTATTTAGTCCAATTATTTAATGCTGTTTGTGACTTGAAAGGGATGAGGCTAAATGATAAATACCTACCTACTTATAACTAAATATCTACCATATATGTTTCGTTAATTTTACTGGCTTCTTTAGGACCCAGTAAATAACCAGGCCGACCAAATTTTACTGAACTTCTAAACTAGAAACATACTTTCCCGAATGTTTTTGATGCGCTGAATCCAAATCTCACCTCAGAATAATTGCTGCATCACGTCAGGTCTCCAAGATATTCTATGGTAGCCTAAAAGTGCGTAAACATAGTTTTCGCTATGATATTTCTGGTTATGATATTTGAGGTTATGTTACATCACAAAATAATTGTACTCCAAAAAACTCGTTATGGCATCTGAGTACTATTTTTCCTCTTAAAAATTCCCCATTTGAATCGTCTGGATATATTTATTCTGCTGTTGAATTTTTAGTTTGGCATATTGTCGATATTCTGAAATTAAGTAGCATAGTAAGAGGAGAATCAAATTACGAATACATAATATCTCACTGGGTTTTCGGGGTCGCTCATGACGAATCTGAAGTGCGAATTACGAAATTTAAAATAACGGATCCAATATTGCTGATGGAATTAAAAAAAAATGTTGGAATTTAGAAATGAAAACAAAACCTGTCGAATCGAAAATTCGTATTAAGTGACTCCAATAAGTTTTGTGGAGAAAAAAAACCTCGTGGTGTAACATAACCTCAAATATAATGGAACACTATGTTTTTCGCATTTTTTTGGTTAGGAATCTCGAAAACTCAGTGGGTCAGATTCATATTCAGTGAATTAAAAACCCGCGGAAAAGTATAGCCTGGTTTCTGGTTTAAAATTTTGTCGAACATGTATTGTTCGAACAAGTAAACATTAAGTTAAATTTAAACATCAAGTTGAATGTTAAAATCATTAAGTTATTCTAAGTTTAATTTTACGTTTTCAATATCTTTAACTGAACAGTAATTAAATTTCTCTTCGTACAGCTTTTTCAAGCTTCCTATTGCCGAATTCATTACCATGTTACTTGTTGCTTTGATAATTACTTGTCTTGAGGTATTCTCTCAAGACAAACTACGACTTCCTGTTTCCGCAATGTACTTGTTTACTTTTGACGGGAAACTCGTTAGAAGTTGTTAGCAATTTTGATTAAATTAAATATCGAATCTGAATAATTCACGGTTTTGTACATGGCCGGTGGTTCTACGTTCTTGTTCTCATGGGATTTGTATTTTTCGGGAATGAGATTTGTGATCACAAATGTAAATAAATTATATAGGGGAAAAAAGGATCTTCTTTTACTGCTTTTACTACTTTTACTACTTTAATAACATTTACTAGGAAGTCATCAGGAATGGCTCGGATTTCATTTAAAATGTTCTGTTTCAAGTCTCCAATGTTATCTGGTCGATTGACATGAACTTTTACATTTTAAATATCCCCACAAAATAAATCTAAGTGATGTAGATCCGGGGAGCGCGCTGACCATTCAATTGGTACATCTTCTGCATATCTAGTGTCCTGGAAATTGTACATTTAAATACTGCCCCATCCTGTTGGAACCATAGTGGTTGGTTAATAACATTATTTTCACCCCGAAACAACAGTCTACAAGATGGAATAATGTGATTTCTTAGCAGATCTAAATCTTTTTCAGAATTTAAATTTCCGTCTATGAAGAAAGGGTCCAATAATGCTTGTCCAAACATGAACTTTTTGGGGATTTTGGGGGTTCCGACTTGAACAGTAACAGCTATTATGTCGATTTACAACACTACTTAAATTGAATGTAGCTTCATCTGAAAAAAGGATATTTCTTGCGAAGTAATTATTGATATTGACATCCTCGTTTAACTCGTGAATAAGTTGTAGTTTGTACGGACGTAACTTTTCTTGCTTAAATAATCTTTTAACTGACTCGTGAGAAACATCAAAAGTAGTTGGCAAGACCTTGGAAGATTGGATTTTCGTGCACTGAGAACAATATATCCAACGCTTTATCTTCTCGGGTGTCAGTTCTAGGTCTAGTCGATTTAGTGACATCCTTAACGCTACCAGTTACTTGAAATGTCTTTACCAGACAATGTACAATTACTTTAAGGTAATACAAATAGTCAGGGTACAATTGAACACCACACAAACTTGGTTTTGTCATCTCTGCATGTCCTCATACACCATCATTACTAAAATATCAATTATTTGTTTCTCACTTAAGCGATCCATTATTTATTTATAAATGGTAAAAACGGAAAAGAAATAAGAAATTATTGAATACAAATACAGAAAATCAAAAATGACTTAAATGACAAAATTAACTTCACAGGTACTTTGATCTTTTTTAACATTAGTTTCAAAGACTTTAAACGTGTTTTTGCGAATATTTCTTTATGTAGGCTGCTATTTCAGATAGTGAGAGAAAATCTACGGGTTGTTATTTAAAAAAATAAAGTTGGTCTCAACCTGTCTTATAATACATATCTGATCAACCAGACCGAGTCTCCAACCAAACCGAAAAGACAAAATTATTTCATATTGACAGAAATATGGCAAATAAAGTCATGAAAAAACTTTTATTCAGGATATCTTTTTTACATACAAGGTTATTAAAATGTTACAGGCATTATGCGCGATTTTTTTGCCACGCTGTATATTTTTCTATAATCTAATTATTTTTAATTTTATAACAGTTTAATATTTAGGTCATTCTGTGTAAGAAGACATCAAATTAATTAGTTTTTATTATAAATTTTTCTCCAATCCAGTTTATATTTTTAAATTTAGTGTTATGGAAGCATTCTAATTTCATCAGAAAAATGATAAAAATGGATTTTCATTAAGATTGTAAAATTGGGAGCAATTTTAATTTCAAAGTCGTTTAACTTTTTTTTTTCAAAAATATATACCCAGATTATGTTTAAAATATTTGATTTAAAAAAGGATATTGTCGAGACATTTGATAAAAGAATACCATTATTTTAATTAAAACACTTAACTTTGTACAAAATGGAATTGTTTGACATGCCATCGAATAAGTTGGAAAATCCGCCTTGTAAATGAATTCCAGAAGCAACTGGCCTTGTCTGTGCGCACGCCAACTGCCTGAACTTCTACCATCCACGTCTCTACCTACCTTATTTGTAACAAATGTTTGTTTTCCTGAAAGGTACAACATTACTTGGAAATCCATTTAACTTTGCTCATCAATATCAATTTTCGCCTTCGATTTTCCAGCTGGAATTCACAATGAAACTGGAATCATTCATTTAATCGGGAGTTAGTGGAGAACAGTGAGGAATAAACTTTAATGCATATTCTTGGCGGCCAGATTCCGAAGAAAAAAATACTAAATACAGGGTAAAGTTTCCTTTACAAGGGAGATACGTCCGTAAGTGATTTCATGAAGTTTTTTGAATCTTCATTTAGTGATAAAAATAAATAAATTCTAACCTACACACCTGCACTATTTTTACTTAATTTGTCGCCACGGTTCATTGAACCGTGACACCTGTCTTTGTTTATCAGAGCAAACAGTGGACTGGTGGGTAAAGGACCATTGTCCTTATTCATACTACTGTTACATTTCATGATTTCCAAATTCTAACTAAACTAAATTCTAACCTACACACTGGCACTATTTATACTCATTTGTCGCGACGGTTCACTGAACCATGACATCTGTCTTTGTTTATCAGAGCAAACAGTGGACTGGTATGGACTGGAATGGAGTATCACACCATTGTCCTTATTCATACTACTGTTACATTTCTAATTAATTTTAAATTATTTGTGTCTATCCTATGGTTGTTGTCAAAGGCATGTTGGGCAACACAAGATTTTTTTGTTCTGCCATATTTCAGATGAGCCACGTGCTCTTTAAATCTAGTCAAAAAGGGACGCTTTTGGGCAATCCCAAAGACAAAATCGACAATAACGAAAAGTCAGGAATATACGAAATAAGTTCTAAAGACTGATAGTGAGCAAACGTATATTGGGCAAACAAAAATATCTATCTTGACTAGATTTAAAGAACACAATGCTCATTTGAAATATGGTTGAACGGAAAAATTTTGTGTTGCCCAACACGCTTTTGACAACAACCATAGGATAGACATGACAGATATCACGATTCAGTGAACTGTGGCGACAAATTAAGTTTATACTTAATTTATGTGTCAGTGCCAAATAGTGCCAGTGTGTAGGTTAGAATTTAGTTTTAATCTTCTCCTGAAGATGTCAACTTCACACGAGCGAAACACGCGTCGAGAATAGTGTAGTAAGTAGTTCGGTGTTTCATGGAAAACGTCCAATTTTGTTTCTACGACGAAGGTTCCAGTGCCCACTCCAACTTCATTTAGTACTTAACAAAAACCATCTCTTAGCATTTTTTGATTTAGGATGGGGTTTAGGAAGAAGGCGTCATTTTCATAATAATCGTACAGACAAAATTAAAAATCGTGTGAAATTTAGCAAAACTGTAGTGGCCTGTTGATAGAATTTGTTTTATCAGAAATAGTTAACATAACACACTTTATCACCAGAATTAGTTGCCAACTAGCTAATAACAGTACTTTTAATAAGTATTTTTTATATTTTTATTATATATTCAATGTTTTTGTTGGTATACTTTATATTAATTTATTAAAAAAAAAACAAAACAAATAATTTTTGTGACAAAGCATGATAGAGTACCTATTTCTGATGAATTTTGTAATAGCTGTCTGTAACTTTAAGAAAAGTGAAAATTTTGCAAAAACCATAAGGATAAAAAAGATTTTGCAGTCCGTTTCCAAGATTTTTTGGGGATGCGCCAGCCTTTTTGAAAAAAAGTGTATTTTGAAGGTTTTTGTTATCCTAGCTTTCCATTTGGGACCTGTAATAATCTCCTTACGAGAATATCAAATCCCGCCCCTTACGTTACGTTAGCTTAAATTACGTTAGTTTAGGTGATTTAGGTTATATGAGGTTAGGGTAGGTGATTCAGGTTAGAGGAGGTTAGGTTAAGTAATGCTAGGTTAGGTTTCTTCAGAACTGGAACCATGTTTACCCAATGAATTTTCAGTTTGGTTCAAAATAAAGGTTATAGAAGGATGAGTGTTATATAAGATGTACTCTCGAGTTCCTCTTAAGTCACTTTCGCTTAATTCACATTTCCTCTTATGTCACCACGTTTCTCCCTATTATGTCACGAAACTCTCCCTCTTAAGTCGCCGCCTGTAAAAGTTTTAGAATAGTGTTGGGAATAATCGAATTATTTTCACTATCGAATTAGTAGTAATAATTCATATTTAAAAAGCGAATTAATAATTCGAATTATTATTAGTAGAATTATAAATTTAAATTATAGCGAGGGGTGATGGCTGCAGATAAAAGAAAAAAATCCAAAAAAAAAAAACAAAGAAAACGGTCACTACAGCCAACGGCAACCGCATTCCCCCGAGTATTTCCCTTGTATTCCCGAGTATTTTTACTTGACCCTTTGGCTACACATGACCTCCATCGTAAATATTCGATAGGTATAGGCGTATACCAGTTCAATAATTCGTAATTCCGTTTCCCGTCGGAGTACTACTACTAAATAATAAATACTACTAATTTTTATCTCGATATATCGAATTAGATAATCGAATTAGTTAGTTTTAATTAACTATCGAATTAGTCGAATTTAATTCGAATTTTCGCAACACTATTTTAGAACTACGATTGGAAATTGGATTCTCGCATGAATATGTACAATTTTTATTGAAAAAAATGATTGTGTAATACATTAAATATAGACACCTAACCTTTAAAATATGACAACTTTGTCACGCACGACTGGGTATACTTATAGTCCTTCTATTTTTAATTGAAAATGATAAATACCCCTGGGGAACAAAAAAAGCGGTGCAAGTTTATGATTCCATGGGCGTGCATATATCTTTTATAAATTCGAAAATTGTGAAAAGTCGTGGAATTGTACTACAATTCCACGACTTTTCGTAGAGATACTGACAATTCGAAATTTGCTTCGTTACCATATGAACCTAAATTTACCCGCGGACTAGATACAATTTTTAAAAATATTAATATCAATTTGGTTTATGATTCTAAAAATAAACTACAGACGCTTCTGGGTAACCCCAAAGACAAAATCGACAATAACGAAAAGTCAGGAATATACGAAATAAGTTGTAAAGATTGTGATCAAAAGTATATTGGGCAAACAAAAAGATCTATTTTGACTAGATTTAAAGAACACATGGCTCATTTGAAATATGGCAGAACAGAAAAATCTTGTGTTGTCCAACACGCTTTTGACAACAACCATAGGATATACATAAATAATTTAAAATTAATTAGAAATGTAACAAACAGTAGACAGTTGGATGCTTTTGAATGTTTAGAAACCATTAAGTGTAACAATAGTATGAATAAGGACAATGGCCCGATACCCACCAGTCCACTGTTTGCTCTGATAAACAAAGACAGTTACGGTTCAGTGAACCGTGGCAACAAATTTGGTATAAATAGTGCAAGTGTGTAGGTTAGAATTTAGTTTTAATCTTCTCCTGAAGATGCCAACTTGGTTGGCGAAACGCGCGTCGAGAAAAGTGTAGTAGTTCGATGTTTCGTGAAAAACATCCAGTTTTGTTAATGCTCATTTAGCCAGACAATCTCAAAAAATTCTGTTAATAAACCTAGCTGAAATACACGTCACTGGCGTCTTAAAGAAGTAGAATTCCTAAAGTCGTAAATCATTTTAACGACGTCGTAAAAATTTTTTGGCACAGTGGACCGAATAAGTATTTAAGGAGTATTAAATATAAAGCAATCCAATAGTATATTGGATCGGCATTCGCTCGCGGATCGCCGCATCGCGTTGCCGGCTCTTCAAAATTTTCTTAAGTATAGTAATATACATAAAGTTGTTTTAATTTATAATTATTTTTTCCAGTAATTTTAAACGCTTTATTTTAATGCTAACTAATACATTTATATCTATGTATTTTTTTAAAAATATTTCCAAATTAGCTTTCTAAGAACGTCACGAACTAACAGTTTATTTAGGTATGAAGTATACTTGTATAGTGAGCTTAGCAATTTTAGAAAATATATCTGACAACCTTACTTTTTTCTACCTATTTTCAATTTAGAATGGAAATACAGTACGTTGCTTTTTCGTTCAGCTGGCTCATTTTTCATTAAAACAAGTGTTGTGGTACATCTTTAAAAATGTCTTTTTGCAACTAAAAAAAATGTGACTTAGGAGAGAATAAATTTCGCGACTTAAGCGAGAAGATGATGCACGGATTTGGTGACTTAAGAGGGAATCGCGTGTAAGTGTTAAAATAAGCTGCTAAGGGATAAAAAAAGAATGCTAAAAAAGACTTTTTGGGAACGGTATACCGATTTTGTTGATAATAGAAAAGTGCTACATGGGTCGATTCGTCGATGGGAAATATTAGAAAAATATCCAAAATCATTTCGTTAATTGGGATGACTAACAATACTCATTTGCTTTCTTTCTACTTTAGAATCTAAGAAGAATAGAATACATTTGTTTTATCGTATATTTGTTTACTCATGGTTGCTAACCATATTGCTTTTTGTTTTCGTTTTCTGACCGTCACCACACTGATGTTTTTTTATTACATTATTTTTTAAGTCCAATGGGTATATCAATAATGTCGACGTCACTTTCCTTGTACCTAATGAACTAAAGAAAACGAAAGAATTCCAGCGCCAACGCATACTTCTAAGAATCCAATATAAAGGTTTCTGAAGAACGTCCTGGCAGAACAACTGTCCGTAGGGACCCTTTTCTGGAACGCTTACCTTCGTGGAAACATCGCTGTTGATGCGTTACCGTCCTCAAATCCGGGACGAAGTGGGGCATATAAATCGAGAAATCTTGGAGATTCTCCCATGGGACGTAAAATTCGGCCATGCTCTCAATAATTCAGAACTGTATCAAATATACATGACCCTTTATAGCTTAGAAAGCCTTTTATTGTTTGTTTTTGGAAACAATATTTGTTAGAGCAGTTTATGCCTTATCAGAAGCAAAAAAATAACACATTCCGTATGAAGGAACTGTTTGGTATTTTCTTCGTATCTTCAACGATTATATTTTTTCCATTTGTTTGAGTCCGATTTGCGACTACATATTCAGGTGACAATGTAATTTTTCATAGATGCCAATCTAAGAAAAACATGCGAAGAAAGAGCGTGTCAGTTGATTCCTGACCTGAAGGCATTACATAACTCTGGCATTATCTTTGCGATATCGGTTTCTAGTGCGTTTTAATGGAATTAGACATGTTTTGAAGGTCCGACAAGGTCGGCAAGTACTGAATATACTTCCCAAAGTTTTCCCTACTTTTCCCTCTAACGGTAAAAACATTTGCGTTCATATGAAGCGAGAGAGACTTCTCATTCATCATCATTCGCTATCAAAAGTCACAGATCAGGATTTCGATCTTATTAGTTCTCATCAGTGTGGCATACATATTCGACGGCGACTGACTAAGAACGTGTCGGTTCTATCCTGACCAGGAAGGCATATATGCTGGCGTTACCTTTGAAGTATAGCTCTCTATTCCGTTTTCATGGGGCTAAACATATTTTGGAGGTCCAACAAAGTCTTGTTCTCCTCACTTGATTTCGAATATGTGACACTGATGAGATCTAATAAGATCGAAATCGGGATCTGTAGAATTTGACGGCGGATGATGATGACCGAGGAATTTTTTCCGCTTCATATGAGTGTTACAGTTTTCCCGTTAGAGAGTGTTTTGGTAAGGAAATGTAGTTATCGACATTGTTGGACCTCAAAAGTATGTTTCGTTAAAACGCACTAGAGAGGGATACCGTGAGGGTGAGGTCAATCTCTTTTTTATGTCACATTCATAGAAACGTTGAAATTTGTGTGAAATTTATTGTATTTTATCGATCTATCAAACTTATTTGTTTTTATACATTGGTATAACCTATTTTTTTGTTTTATCCTATTTATAACTGTATAACTTTATAGCATCTTACTATCAGAAATCGATTTTAATTTTTTTTTCAAAAAAATAAATAATCTTCAAATAATGTCATAGCTCCTACAAATAATATATAAAATACGACAAATGATGAACATATTGAAATATGAAATAACATTAAAAGCTTTCCTTTGTTTATATTCTACACGCTCTCTCAGATTGTACGTTTTGTTAGTCATTGTATTCATTGTGTTTCATCAGTCTGCTCCTACTGCTGTTACGACTCGTTAATAATTTTCCGTCACCTTAAGTCTTCAAGTGGAACAAGCGAATTGTCCTGTTTGAGTTTGAGTCGTAAGAAACTATTCTTTTTCAGTTCGTGACGGGGAATAGTAATGGCGTAACGTCGTCCTGAAATGAGAGAGGCTTTGGACGAATAACAAGTGAATGGGCCTAGAAAGTGCCTAGATATGAACTGCCTGAAATATATTGCCTTGTAAAAAGACGTTTCTCTATAAGGGAAGAGCGGGTCTCAGAAGTGGGATAATAGAATTGCGTTCTTTTTTGTAATTCTTTTTTTCAACAATAGGTAATTTGTTTTTGTGTTAACCACTGAGTAATAAAAAAATACTTTGGATTGTCCGTCCAAATGGTAAATAAGGGAATGACAGTGTTGATTTAGCATATCACGTACTGAAAAAATGTAAAATCTCTAGGTGCAGGCTAACTTCTATGCAAATAGAAAGATTGTGTCCACACGAAACGTCATCAAAATGATTAGCATTTTGAACGTGCGCAAATAAATGCAAGATCGATATGAGAGACCAAAAACACAGGAGTAAAAATGTGTTAATAATGTTCATACCTATCGCTTGTGTCATTTAGAAACGTCATAACTTTTCCTACAACCTAATATACATATATATGTTAATTCTGCTTTCGATATAAATTGTCCCATTGACACACCAGAAGTGAAAATTTTTGGGTAAAAATATCGAGATGTAATCAAACTCACCTTGGTTCAAAAGTTATCCAAGATTTAACACTTTTAAAAACCACATTTTTGTACATCTTTAAGATACCATGTCCACATGACGAGAAATAGCAAAACATTTATAAAACTAGATAAAATTAAAACTATGTATTTTAATATTGTAGGCACATAAATAAATCAAAGACTCCATTCACCTACAAAAAAATATTGTCTTTTGTCAACTTTTTCGATTTTGTATTCTTTCTAAACTTATAGACTTACAATAAAGTCAATGAATACCTTATTAAATCATGCTTCTCGCTAGATCTGGCTAGATCTACACAACATCATGCTTAGAACTGTTTCTGTGGGAATGAGCCAATTAAAACTTTTATGCTTTAACGAACTTCAGTATCTTAAAGTTGTTCAAGCACGTTGGAGAGCACGTACACATTAACTTTTATTTACACAGTTGTAGAAAGGACGCCCTTGAAAGCGATTAAGACTTTCCCCTCATTTATTTCATCACACTTTTAATTCTGACGATCTCTCAACTTCCCACACCGTACCGAGATGTGCAATTGGCTATATTTAGACTGGCCGTGAGTGGGCGTTTAATTTATCGTCATTTATATGATAAGCCTTGCGAGTCCCTTTTGTGGAATCAACTGGTTACTTGAAGGTAAGCCACAAAAATAGATTAATCCATTTGAGACATAATTTTTGTCAATATTTTGTGTTCTGTGAAATATTATATTTCATTATTACTATTAGGGCATTACAAAGATAAAACTCAATGGTTGAGGGCGAATTGATTCAATTGCGGTATATCGAGCGTTCATTTAAAATTAACCGCAAGTTGGTTTTTAAAATTTCCATTTTTTCCAATATGCATTACATATGTAAACAAATTTTTCACAGCTTGAGTTATATGCAATTTGGTGTATTGATTAAGTTCCTGTCTTTGAACGTGATGGCCTGAGTTCAAGTTCTAGTATTTTTTTTTTTTTTACCTTTAACGTGGGTAATTGAAAGAAAGAAAAAGATTAAAATAGCCATTTTAATTGAAAAAATACATATTCAAAATAAACATTTCATTACAAAAATTGTTCAAAACTACCCACACGTTGTTCTAAACGTTTCTGACACCTGTTTCGAATATAACTGAAAATATTTTCTGAGATATTAGGAGTAGGTTAATATAATTTATTTTTTCACAATTCCTTTTTGAAGTCGACCAAAGTTACTAATAGTAACTTGGACATTTGTGTTCTTCAAGAATGGCCATTTGTGCTAGACCCTTCCATTTCGTATAAAATGAGAATTTAGGGTGAAAAACAATTTGTGTTTTTCAAGAACGTATGACATGTCATTTTCGAAATATTTTTACGCGCTGAATACGATTCCATTGTCAAAATTTGTGCTAGTTTGTGTTAGTGCTGAGTTTACTACTACAATTAATATAGTGTTAAAATTATCCTGGTTAATATTATAAAGATTTAAAGGCTCGATTGCTTCTGAAAATATTATTGTTACTGTGAGTTTGCTTTGCCAATCTACTTGCTATTGCAGGTTTCCTGGAACCAGCTATTTCGGGCCTTGACCAGAAAGTACAACATAGATAAGTAAGTCGGAATTCTTACGATTCAGTAAATATTTCCGAAGTAAAATGAATTTATAGGGAATTTTACAGAGAAGGAATGGTCATACGTTCTTGAAAAACTCAAATTTTTCCGTGTTTGGGATGTTTTTTACCCTAAATTCTCATTTTATAGGAAGTGGAAGGGTCTAGCACAAATGTTGACACGGGATCGTATTTAGCGCTTAAAAATATTTCGGATATGACACGTCTGTTTAAAATTGCAAAAAAAACGTATTTTGACAACAAAAAACCGGGATTTACTGAAAATCTACGCGGTAGAGTTAAGTTTTCTGAGCTAAAAATTCGGTTTCAGCGCATAAAAATACTTCGGATTTGATAGGTTTAGCTCCTGGAGCAAAAATAAAAATGTAGACCTGTGTAATTTACAAAAGATATAATAATAATTTATTGTCTATGTCGATCGGTAGTTATAGTGTTCAATTAAAGAAAATTGGGTTAATCGATCTTTTTCGATTAATAGCTCTCCAAACATCAATGTTATGCGCATGCGCACTTATTGATAAAAAAATTGTGTCGTTTCTTGGAAGTCTCTCATATTTTATGAATTCACATAACAACCGAGATGAGATTATGGTTCGTCGCAGAACAAAATTTTATCCAGATTGTTGTCACTTATCACCAAGATTAAAAACTACTGACAAAACTCTGCTCTAGGAGGGTAACTGACTATTTGATGTTCTTGATAACAAGTTAACGGTAGTGACACAAGTAATGTAAGGCTTTTACAACTGGTTAGAACACCATTCCAACGTGTATTTCTTGGTCCCGATTATATTAACCAATGTTTAATTGTGGGCATGTCCTTTCCAAAATATAACTGTACCCAGAAATAGTGGTTAAGGCTTGGTTATCTACTATTTTACTATACAACGACCGTGCATCGTTAAAGTTTTTATATTGTTATCAGTGTTTAATTAATGTTTTTCATTTGTTATAAATTTGTATACCCAACCCGATTTTTCAAGACTTATTTGAGGTTGAGGACAAAGAAATTGTCGATTTTTTAGCAGATTTGAGAACTTACACTACAGTCGCGCTAGTGGGATTTGAGTATTTTGTAAGGAAACATGAGACTCACATCATATTTTAGGTAGACCTAAGTATAAAGCCCTAATAGCAAAAAAAACGTTATACGAAATTTGAAAAAAAAGATAATTAAAAAACGTGTCCCCTACCAGAAAATCTGCGAAACGGCTTGAAAGTTTTATAAATTATTAGTAAGTAATGTATTCAAAGTAAATATAAAACCTTTTTTGTGCTTGTGCTTTTTTGCAAAAGGTGAAATAACAATCCAAATTACCATAAATTTTACAGATCTCGAAATTTTGTGTAAAGTATGAAAACACTGTATTTACGTGGTGATTATGAAAAAAAATCATAAATGTTTTGCAAGCCGTTTCGAAAATCTTCTGGTGGGGCACATGTTTTTTTGAATTTTTTACTCTATACTATAAGGGAACGTCTTGTTCACATTGAGGAATGAAATAACAACAAATTTTTTGACAGTTTCAGCTTCTCAAAAAATGTCAAAACTATAGACTATCTGCAGAATAACTAGAAGCGCGGCGCGCGGAATTTTTCATAACTTTTGTACTGTGGATTTTGTATTGTGTCATATGCGTCGAGTTGGTTTTTGTACTATTTTTTGAATTTGGGAAAGAATTCACAGTGTTTCAAATGTTATTAATTGCACGGGGAAGAATTTCTTGATAAAGTAAGTATAATTTTCACGAGAATCATAATTATATTTTGTGTTGAAACTGTCTAAACTATTTGCTTTATAGGTTATGAATGTAATTGTAAAGAATTGAGTGAAATGTCTGATAAAGAAAATAATAACGTGCAAAATTAGGATAGTATGTACAACAATGGTGCAATTAAATAAAGAGTCAGGTTTATTGATATTTATATTTTATTAAATGACAGTCTATGTACCGCAATTTATATCATATATATTTTTGACAAATGTTTTATACAACCCTCTTGGTGTTGCGTCGAAAAATAAATAATATTTATTTCGTTATATACACATATATGCATTATTTTATTCTTCAAATTTGAACATTTCTTATTTATATTAATTTTGTACAGAAATATATATTACTAATCCTTATTCGCTAAAATTTTCATGAGTGCTTACTTTCAAAATTGGAGGTTGTAAATTAACCAAAATAGCTGCCATAAGAACAATGTCATCGAAAATGTTAAGGTGACCAGAATTTGATTTTGCCAAAGACGGACATGTTCAGCTGGTTCACACTGACGAAGCTAGAGTTTATTTTTCGCGCCGTGAGGCGCAAGCTAAATAGCGCCGCAGACGAAAATTTTTAAAACTTTCAAGGTCACGCGTTTTCCTGGAACTTCAGAATTTCTATGAAAAATACATTTATATAAAAATATAGACTTTCACAAGGATACTTTTTGGAATTTGATGCCTTTTTGAAATACTAATATTTAATCACGATTGATACGATACGTCGATACGTCTTCAGATTAACCTAGAAGACGTAATTACGGACATTTTAATAAAAACATTTCAATGACGGACAGTTTGACGGACTGCTCTTGAAGACGGACAAGCTTTCTGAATGACGGACTGTCCGTCATAATGACGGACGTCTGGTCACTTTAGGTTATGTAGCGCGACACAAAACACTGCACTGCTAATATGCCCGATGCTAATTCAAGATGTGACGTCCACAGTACTTCGTGTTCAAGTTATAGTTTATTACTTTTATGAATTCGATGGCTTCCGCAATGATTACAATGACATAATTAGCAATAAATCGTGTTTTGCGTATTGTCTTCTTGTAATATGCCAGCACGAAACTTATAGAGTAAGCCACCGCGAGCGCTGTTGTCGCGAATCGCTAAGCTCCGCCTTTCTGCAGATAGTCTATATTAAATGAGAAATCTCATAATTGTCACTTTCATCCATTTTCCTATACAACAAAAAAGCTTGTATAAATTTATCTTTAAATACCGAGTAGAAAATGGCTTATGTGATTTCCTCTAGTTTCATTTCTAGTGTGAATAGAGTTTTGATTATTTTGAAATTTTCTTAGCCCTAATAGATAAAACGTATAAAACCACTTTCAAATTCCCGCAAGCAATGATTTTTAAATCATATCTACATGATAAAATAGCCTAGTCAGTTGCTAAATAATTGCAGCTATGTTCATATAGAGCCATCCAAAAAAAAAACGTCATCAAAGTTGGCCGAGAAAAAAAAGAGGTATTTCTATTCTTAATCGAATTTATAACCTTATTTACTTGTCAAGACTGTAACATCATATAACAGCCATTGTCTATTTTACAAATTGTGACAGTCACTTGTCAAAAGTTTGACATAATATATAGAGACATCCAAAAAAAACGTCATCAACTCTGGCTATGAACGAGAGAGATGGAAATAGCGGTCATGTCTAAGCTTTTTCGGTTATGTCAAACTTTTGACAAGTGACTGCCACAATTTGTAATATAAACAATGGCTGTCATATGATGTGACAGTCTTGACAAGTAAATTAGGTTATAAATTCGATTAAGAATAGAAATACGTTTTTTTTTTCTCGGCCAACTTTGATGACTTTTTTTGGATGTGTCTATAATATGAATAAAGTACAATTTAAACCACTTCACATTTATTATGAGATGGTTATTGCCGTCATTTTTTATAAGTACACACATTATGCTGGTTACCTTCTACGATTATATAAACCCATGATTACTTAACCATATGAATAACCAGTTGGAAAAAGTACTTAAACCTTTTTTTAACTATATTGTAGGTACCAACAGAGTGACAAATCTTGAACAAAAGTTTTGGGAGTATCTTCAGTAACTTGACATACTTTTACTTTTAGTTTTAATATTTCTTCTGTAAGACGGTCACTATCTTTTTTCACACTCCCTGTTTCCTTAGACAGTTGAATAATGTGGCGTTACTCTAGGACCTAATCTTGTTTTTTTTTGTTTTGTATTGATTTTTTTTGGTTGACCATCTGAATACGCCCCTGTGCGATAGTGTAACCGAAATATTTTTTTTAAATCGACTTTTCAAACTCCTTGAAAATCATCGCACGCTATTAACATGTATGTATGTTTTTACATCTAAACAGTTAAGTGGGTCACACTGTACGTTAGATGTGCAATATTTTGTTCTTCTGATTATATTTCAAAACTGTGTTTTTTCAGTAAGTTAAGGTATGAAGGTATTTGATGTTGGAAAATTTTGGTTCAATGCCAGATCAATAATTTATATGAATATGAATATCGGAACATATGTATATGTAAATTTAATATTCTAGAATGTACATATTTTCACACTGTAAATACACGTATACATGAAGTTAGTGGGAGGCGTTTATGTTATACATAAGTAACGATTCTGTTCTGGAAAAATATTGAAAGGTATCAAGAACGTGGGCTCGGGGGCAAAAAGAAACCTAATAAACTTTAGTTACAAAATACAGAAAGGCGAACTGTCGCAGTGGAACAAACAACGTGGGAGTACATATGTATATAGAAACACGTGAACAATAAGGATTATTGGAAGTTTTTTTTAGGACATGAAAAATGTACGACTCCTGTTTGAAAATATCTTATTTTCTTGTAATAATACTCATCGACGTGTATGTGAAAGAACAAATAAAATAAATATTCATATTTTATGAGGAATTACAAACTGGGAAATTAAAATTAAATTGTAAAATTTTATATATAGGGTGTTTTACGGTGAGTGGGCTTTTAAACGTTCTAGAAGAATTACAATTAACATGGGGGGAAAATTTGGATCCAGAGGTTTTCAGGGGTGATCCATATGTCTAAAATAATGGCGACTTTCTGGCTCTTCAGGATATACCGGAAATAGTTCGTTATTTTAAATGGCACTCATATTTTCTGTGCCATATTTGGTTTCTACTTATTAGTTTAACTTTGCTTTAATTGTCACTGTCTACCACTAAAAGGAACGGTTTTCGAAATATTTAAATTTCAAGAAAAATTTAAATTGTAAACCTCTACAAAAAAAATTGACACCTATCGCTGGAAAAACTGTATGGTTCATGTTTTTACTATATGTTATTAAAATAGGTCAAAATACTTGTACAGATTCGAACCTTGTTTTTTTTTATAGAAACGTTCTAGTATTGGATACTTCATTTATAGGGATGGCCGGCTGCAAGGCAGTGGTGTAGTGTAGGAGTCAACGACCAGCCGCGGCGCGCGGCGGGCGGCCAAGCACCTCAGGCTCTAGCATTATTAATATTGTGTTCGAGGTGTTTGTGTCGTCGGCGTCGGTATTACGTTAATGATAAAATGTCACACATGCAAACGCCTATAAAAACTACCATTTGCTGACAGAGTGAATAAATTCATCGGTGATTCATATTCATCATTTATTTTCTGATGGCACGACCGTAATATGCAGAGTTTGTAACGAAAAAAATTGCTGCGCTGGGATAAATTGTGGTGATTGTAGTCACGTAAATAGAAACATAATAATAAAAACGAGGGTATGCCTTTGAAAATTCAGTCTTCCAATATCAACTGTACACATTGACTTAGTAAAGTGACAAGCAATGACATGGTTGAAAACCGCTTTCTGTTAGGTATGCCGCATTTCCAGCAAATTCAGCATATTTCCAGCAACTAAAATTACATCCTGTTATTTTACAATTAAATCCTGTTATTTTACAATTAAATCCTGCCGAAGCTGCAGCTATTAAGGAGAGCCATATCAAATTCCAAGATGTGTCCGCTAAATACCTTTAAAATTTTTTCATAGTACCTAACTATAAAGGTTTGTTTGACGCCATACAAAAATGATCGAACAGTGCGTTGTCGTTAGCGGCGTTACTTCATCCACTACAAATAGTGGATGAAGTAAATTCGCTGCTATACAAGCTATAGACGAAATAAATGAGTCAGTTAATAATAAGTACGAAAGTGTATTAAAGAAAGACAGCGATTTTACCAAATTAAGACAAATTTGTGATGCTGCGTCATTAAGTGAGTGCAAAGAGTATTTTAATTATAGCTGTATTGCATCAGTAGATGTCCAACGGTCGTTCTCAAAATATAAACATATATTTTCACCACAGCGAACAAGAGTCTCGGAGACAACTATAGAAACTTATCTGATGCTACAAAGGTTTTAACAATCTTCTTCAGTTCGTATTTGTCCTGTTAACCCAGTTACGCCCTCAAGCTAATAAGAGGGTAAGTTTTACATACATATGAGGTGTGTTAATTAATTAATGAGACCGGTTTTTTATTTTTTTTTCGAATAGTATCAGTAGGTATTGTTTCCTTCAAAATAATTTCCTTGGGAAACCATACAACGCTGGAGACGGTTCTTCCATGCCTCATAGCAGTGCTGGAACTCATATACTGGAATAGCCTTCAGCTGGTCCGTTACAGCCGTTTGAATGTTTTCTATGCCACCAAAATGACGTCCCTTGAGGTGATTTGCAATCTCGGGAAGACAAAAAAGTCACAAGGACTCAAGATAGGCGAATAAGGAGGCTGAGGAGCCACAGGAATGTTTTACTGGCTAAAAATTCGTTTATTGAAATGACTGTGTGACAAGGTGCATTGTCGTGATGCAACATCCAGTTGTTCTTGATGTCTGGTCTCACACGCATGACCCTTTTTTCGAAGTTTTTTCAAGAACCTCTCTGTAAAAGTGTTTATTTACTGTTTGGCCTAGAGGCATAAACTCTTTTTATCGACATTTTCATCACTTCTTGAAGATGAAGGCCTTCCGCTGCGTGGTTCATCTTCAATCAACTCTCCTCCTTCTGAAAATGCCTTAAACCACCGAAAAACCTGGGCTCTTGAAAAAACATTGTCTCCGTAGGCGTATTGAAGTTTTAGAAAAGAATCCGTTGCGCTGTCTGTCTATCCAGGTCTGAAGCAAAACCTGATAGCACACCGTTGCTCAAAATTAATGTCACTCATTTTTAAAACGCACTAGAAAAAAACGGTTTACGAAAGCAACCACAAAGAACAAACAAATGACTCTAACAAGTTCAAACTTGTACTGAAGGTGCATTACATGTTAACCTAATTTTTAAGCCTTTCCAAGTCCCGTCTCCGCAGTGTTGCTAGATCGGGCGCTACTTTGTCAGTCTCATTAATTAATTTACACACCTCGTATATGGTTATAAAGTATGAATTTACTGTTTTGTTATTATACTTAATATTAGTTACTTTCTTGTATTACATGTATTATATTATGATGTATACGCCTATGTCTCGCGATACATTTCGGCCAACTGTATTCATTTACATACCGAGTGGAATGTTTATGAAGCACGTAACAAAAGACATAAGAAGTAAAACATAAGTATGTCATTTGCAACTGGATTATTTTCGTAAAGATTCTAGTGCATGTAAATTTCGGAATGCAGTCTGAGCTACGTGCCAATGGGTAGATACCTGAACTACATACTATGTAGTTTTATAGTCTCCATGATTCCCGAGAGTTGCCCAATTACTTTTTTTACTGCCACAGGAGTGGTATCTAACGTGTATTGCTCGAGAAATAAAACTCAATGAGCGAAATTGGATCCTACATCGACGGTATATCATACACAGGGTGATCCATTAAGAACCCGACCACCTCTGTACATTTTTATTTATCAACCAATTTTAACAAATTTTTGTCAAAAGCTGGGGTACTAAAAACTGCATGTCTTCAATGTCACCTTATTTGGTGATGGTGCCATTTTCCTTCTTCCAGTCGCAGCAGAGTGCGATGCTTCGGATCATTGTCCTCTTGTAAGACCCAATCATTGTTATTGGGTCCAAACATCCAGACATTCGACCGACTTCAAGAGGCCACTTTGTAAATTTTATGCATACATTTCGAATCTAAGTTTTATGTGAAGAGCAGCAAGCAACCGAACTCCTGTATGTATGTAATTTTTTAATGAATGATTCTTTGACTTATGATGCAACAACATAACGAGCCAAAAAAAAAAACGTCATAAAAGTCGGCCGAGCAGAAAAAAGACGTATTTCTGTTCTATCTTCATGAGAGTCATCATTTATTTTACAATTGTGACAATCACTTGTCAAAAGCTTATGTTGAGCTTCGACATAACCGCTATTTCCATCTCTCGTTCATAGCCATATTTGACGACGTTTTTTAATGTCTACTAATTTTGACTGTGTACTTACAGGATTAATAATATTTACGTTTTCGTGTAACAAAATTGTGTCACTACATTTTTTCTTTCCTTGAAGCGTATGTACACCTAAACGCTGGAAATGTTTTGTATTAACGCGGACAGCACTTAATCATGTTTCTCCAGTAATACGAGTATATGTACGTTCGGTGACAAGCATATTATGGTGTTCGGTCTATTATTGCGCTTAACGTGTGATGGAAAATTGAATTTTGTGATGAACAGTGTAAATTATTATGCAACGATGATTATACATGAATTTTCAAGACTAGACTGGTCGCTCTGTAGTATTGAGAAGAGATCAAGAACAACATAACATGGTGTTCCGTTTACCAAAATTGGGTTAATTCCTTCGCACTCCATAGCAATGTAACATAATAAAAAAACAAACACATTCTTCATGTTATCAATAAATTTTTATAGCAAACGTTAACAGAGATATCGATCAGTACCGGATTATTCCTTGAGGAGACACCCTCGTTCTCTTTATTTCGGTTAATATTTGAAATAAAAATGTGGAAAAAAATGAAGTGATGGGATTCAATTTATTTTATTACTATTAAACCTAATGTACAGGGTGTTTATAAATACAGAGCGGGCAGTCGTATGATGTTTTTCTTTTTCTTTTTCAATGGAATAAACTTTTTTCTTTTGCAAAAAATAGACAACCCAAATACTATATAATATAGTATTGGTTTATTTATAACAGTTTTGGATAAATAATCAATCAATGTATCAATTATATAATACTTGCTACATATTGCACTACAACCAATTAATCAAGTAATTTGTGACCATATAAAAATAAACGAATCTGTCTGTTATTCTGTAAATCTGGCTATTAACGAGAGATATAGAAATAGCAATCATATCTAAGCTTATCGGTTGTGTCAAACTTGACAAGTGACTGTCATAATTGTAAAATAAATAATGGCTCTCATATAATATGACAGCTTTGACAATTAAATAAGGTTATAAATAGTTAAGATAGAATATATCCGTTTTTACTCGGCCAACTTTGACGACGTTTTTTTTTTTGGATGGCTCGATATAAATTCAACCTTGACTCTTCAGTCGAAAAAATATGTTCCTAATCTATTTTCAACCAATAAACGTATTCATTGGCAAAATTCCATGGTCTCTTAGACTTAAAATAAATAAGAAAAAACCATCTTAGGAAAATAAAAACGGGAGGTATTTCAAAACAGCGCTTTTTATGAAGCAACAGATATAAAAAATGCATAAAAGAAGAAAATGTAAAGGCAACACGAGGCTACAATTGGGCTACAACTGCAATAGCTTGTAACGATTAGTATATTCCACAGTGTTTTGAATTTTCAAGAAAAAACATAGTATTTTTATAACACCCGGTATAATACCGAAATTGCTTTCTTATTCAAAACAACAAAGACAGTGATATTCCTATGATGAAATACATACTTAACATCAATGTTGAGGCAAATTTTTGGTTGTGCGTTAAATAAGTTACACAGTGTAGTTTATGAAAGAACCCTCTTATTAAAAAGTTAATAAATTAAAGACAAACTATATAAACCAACAGTTTATTTTACAATTCAAGTTTACAAACTATTTGGACTACAGTACCATACATATCACTAAACTAAGCTAACTAGTTCTCTAGGGACGAAGCCCGGTGCTATATTCGCGACCTTTTAGGAGTTGCCTCCCAAAGGGCGCAGTATGCACGAGTTCTAATTATAACAAACACAGAAACGAAAAAAGTAGTTGGTAGCCTCAATTCGTAACGAAATGAACCTAGCCAAAGCATATACAGACTAGCTAAAAACACCATTCTTCACTTCGTATTCTTTCAACAAAGATTGAGCGAGAGACTAAAAATTAATTTACAAAAATGGTTAAATATTGGGGTTATTCAAGAGCGAGAGAGAATCCATATGACACTAGCGTACTAAGTTTAGCCGCTTTACTCCTCTTTTTGTATAAATTTGCTCTTATCACGAGTCAACGATAGTCCTCTACTAAATCCCTAAATCTCTGATATAGCTGCGCAAGCTGCTTCGAGTTTTGATGAGAAGTTCACCTTGTTCCTCACGCGTGTTTTCTAGATTCTTAGGAAAAAAATGAAGATGTGAATCCAGAAAGTTGGTTGTTAAGGGCATAATAAAATCCATTATGAGGTAATTAACCTACTATTTGTTCACAGTTCTTACTTTTTTATTTCCAAGAATCTTTTGATCGCCATTCCAAACCATATAACATTTTCAACCTCAGATAAGACAGTTTTCAGTTTGTACTTCCCTAAAATTGTTCTAATTTGTGGGCCAACAACTGGCTTTGGATAACCTTGGAAAAACAATAGAATTCCTTGTTGGTCAAACGATTTTACAGTTTTTCCTTAAACCAAGCATAATTTGAAAGGTAAGTAAAATTATGGTAGTACTACAGAATTGTGCTACACAGTCATTCACATTTCCTTTTAACTCATTTATAAGTGCTTACACTTTTTTACTGGTGATCTTTTGTTTTTTTTTTTGTTGTATTCCATAAGAAGTATAAATACATAAGTTTTTCCATTTTACAAACAACCAGCTGTGATACACAGCCATAGTTATAACAATTTGATAAATAACCATAGTTATTAAACGTATTTTTCTTTCAACATGTGCCTTTTATCAAAAAAATTAAAAACTTTTGTCCATCACAGCCATGTTTATTTGCAAGGAGAAAAGCGGCAAAATTTGATAGAAATTTAAGTCACGCACTCCTGTAAAATCAGGTAAACTGGGACGACTTTGATCTGCAAAATCCATTAGTGTCATAAAAGTAAGTTTAGGTCAAAGGTTGCGAAAACACATTAATCACACGCAGTGGCACTGATGGTAAGGAGCGAGACGAAAACTGGATGGGAATACAAATTAATGGCAAGGTGGAAGTATATCTTTTATACGAAGTTGTGTCCCCCGTACAGAACGTTTTTTCTAATTCTCTAATTTAAGTTTAAAAAGTTGGTACTTAAACTTCGGTGGTGGAATTTCAAATTTTCATAATGGAGTATAGTATTCGGACGAATTTTTGAATTTTGATTGTTTTGAATATAAAATGTGAAAATACAACTTATGTAGATAATATTTATTAATAATTATTTACCACCTGAAATGTGATTTGAATCCCATTATGATGTAATTATAATTTCAAATTCCATCAGCTGTCACTGGTAAATTGAATTTTTTGTAGTAAGTATAATTTAAGTATAATAGGTAAGGAGTAAAAATATAAGTTAATACGCTGAAAAGTAATAAGGTTAAGAAGACACAAGACTACAGAAACAATGAAGATATTTGGACAAAATATAGGAAGAGAACATTATTTGTTGAATTTACAATAGGCATATTTTTAAGGAATTTTAGGTAGAATGCATCTCTTAAATAATATAGAAAAAACTGGGTCTAGGCACTATTACAAAATATAAGTGAGGTTAGGATTCCTGAATTCAATTCAAACCAGCGTATGACTATCGCAGAACATGTTCGATCGTAACTACTAAAAAAAAACATTAAATTAGTTCACTTCTATATCTCTATCTACTTATACATTACCTCATTTCTATCTATATACGAGTACTTTAAATCTTACTACTACTTGACTGCTGAATAACAGAATAAATAGCATTACTTATGTGTATACTATACATATACAAACTGTGGTAAGTATAGGTATTACAATTTTGCTGATATAAATATATTGTGAATCATAAATTATTCTTTTATATCATTACGTTTACTAAATATTTCAATGTGATTGAATGAAGTATTTGATACTGCATTAACAATATTAAAATTGTAATGGTTGATTTGTTAGCCCTGCACAATAAAATTAAAGATATTCCGAACATATTATTAGATCCTATTTGATTTAATAATTTGATGTGACTTTAATTTAATTTACCGTCTATGAAATGTACATATATACATCTACATATGTATATACAGCTTATCTACATATACTCTAACGGGCTACAGCTGCCAATTGACGTCACATAAGGACACAGTCCTAAAAAAAATGTGAATGCTCTCGCGTCTATCCAAATAAAATAAAATTCAATCATTTTCATTGGCGCTCCACAGCATTGACTAGAAATATGTACACTTATAGACTACAGAAATAAATTGAATTCATCTCGTATTTTTTTTTGAAAAGTGCGCAAGTGTGAAAGACTAAACGCTGTTAAATTTGTTATTTACCATTTGTATTACTTCATTATATAGACTGCGTTCTTTAATGTTGTGGATGGTGGAATTGTGAGTGGAGGAGAAATGGAGAGAGAGTTAGTTCCATTTCTTCTCCAATCCGGTTGGCGCTGACCTTATTGGTTGTGGCTTATGTGACATAATGTGACGTATGTCCGGCCACGCCCTCTTCTTAATAAGATTCTCGTTAGGCGTGGCTACACCTACTCATTATTTTATAATTTGTTAACATAGGCGCAGTCTGTATATTCGTAATAACCAGTTTTCTAACCAATTTTCAACCAATGAAGTATGAATGTGACATTTTGTTATTTATTTATATCTGAAGCAACTAAAACGTGTAATTATTGGAAACGTATTTACCCCTGATGTGACGTCAATGTTGAGTTTCATTTCATTTATATGTACTTACAATATTATGAAAACGAAAATTTAGCTTAATATAAGTGAATAATAAAAAAGCACTTCCATAAAAAAAAACATAACCATTTAAAACAAAGTATGTAAAATGCAACGTTCAAATTCTGAAAACCTATTGCGATAAATGAGTGCTTTAAATTATAGAAAGCAGTTACTGTAAATGAGTAAATGCCGATGTGACTACGTAAATAACCTAACTAAAAAAGAAATATGTTATTGTGGACACTTGGAGTCTACTTCGTTCGGTATATTATGAAATAAATATCGATGACGTAGGTACGCGTGATGCGTCGAGTATGTCATTTAAGAATAAATTATGTCGTAGACTGCCCTAGGCAGATGCTCTGCGACGAATGCCTGAATCTTTTCCTTGCGTGAGACCGGAGTATACTTCTTCAGGGGGGAAAGTACGGATTATAGCGTCGTTCAAAGCTCTCAGTACCGCCGTCAAGTCGCATTCCTGTAAAAGAAAATAACCATTTATTCAAGTATAATAGTGAGAGGGAAAATTTTGGAATTTAAGTCATTATTTCATTGTGGTCGATTTTTGAAAAAAAAAACGCCAAGATAGATCCATTTTAATTTTGTCTTCTGCATATTTTGCATATAGCTTCAAAATTTTTCGCTAATCAAGTTATAATGTTTGTCTGTGATAGTGATTCGTGTCGGTCGTATATTAAAATCTGTATATCCACATTTAACTCACGTTATTTGCCAATTCATACCCTTTGTGTATCTTATAGCAGATACTGTTACAAAGTGTTCTCCTCAAGTACTAATAATAATAATAATAATAATGTTTGTCAAATATATACATGTATTAAAAATATGCAGTAAATAAACCTTGAAAACCCGTAGGTCAGAATAAAATTCAAATATATTTTTATTTTCCCTTTTCTTTTCTTTTCTTAACAAACATTTTTAGAAAGAGCTAATACCATTTTACTATTTCCCAAACAGCTATTGATAAACAAAATTGGGAATATCAAGTACCTATGTATTGAAATTTTGGAAGTTTTAAAACGATGGAGTTCTCTGTAATATTAAGCATTCGCTATATTTTACAAATTAGCGAAAAGTCAACTTTTTTATTCCTAATTTAATAAACTCAATTTGGAAAACTGTTATTTGGAAAAAATGTTTTGAATAGTTATATACGATGTTAAAAACGGCACAATTTAGGAATCACACTGTATATTTTTTTAAAACAAACCGAAAGTATTGTTTAAATAATATTAACTCATTTTCGTCCATCATTGTAGTCATTTGATGTCTGACAGTTTCAAAAAAAATGCTTCAGCGAAACGTGTATTAAAATTGTCCTGAAGATGCTTGTAAGTGCATCAAAACCAGACTAGAATTAGAGTTATAGTGATAAATATAATGATAATAATAGCTATTTATGTAACAGGTCTATAATGCAAGGCTTTATTGAACGAGTCCGGTTTATGGCTGAGCGAGCTTAACGAGTAAGGCCATACAGAGGGCGAGTTCAATAAAGCCTTATTATGGACGAGTTGCATACAAAGATTTATGTTCGACTGCTAAAATTGACTTATTAACGAAAAAAAATTAATTCAATGACATCAATGACATCACAACGTCAAAATCTGACATCGACTCATTATTTTTATTCTATGAGAAACTAGTAAAGTGTGCTTTTTTAAGTATTGCTTGGTTACTAATGGTGTTTATTGTTTGTTTGAAAATTGTAAATGAACAAAATGGAATCGATCAGTGAAGAACCGTGTGATTAAATTAAATCTATCGCTGCTGCCGTGAAAGATTCTCTATTGCCATCAAAATCCAGGGATTTATACGAAAAATCTATTATGTTGACGTTGACAGTTGTACATATTAATTTGAAAACGTCGAATTATTTGACGTAATATGAGTGAAAATTTGACATAATAATAAAATAAAGTAACTTTTTTTACTAGTACAAAAAAGAGGTTCTTTATAGACGCAAAACTATGTCATAAACAGTCCTTTATAACATGGCCGGACATAAAATAATTTTATACAAATAAAAAAATCAAAACAATTTTAACCAAAAAATATTTTATCTCATTAGAACGTACCTAATATATTCGAAAGACTACACAAAATAAATGATCAATTAGGTATATATTCGTGGCAAATATAAAGAGGATTTATGGAACATTTAGTGAAAACGTATTCTCTCGTGCGCTGTATAATTTGGGAAAAACACCGGTTTTAAGCGTCTAGCGACCAGATATGACCCTAGGGGATTAAACTTCCAACCTCTTTTAATTCCAATAAATCCACTCTTGAAATATAACCAGGCTTGGCCAGCTTTTCATAAATTTTATCGCGACAATCACGCAATGTGTGAAAAACGAGGTTTTCAACCACCCAAATCGATGATTTGGGGGTTGAACTGAACCGAAACTTTCAGTTCCGTTGTCATAATGTTTATGACAGCCTTGAGAGCGTATACTCGTAGTATATAAAAAAACAGCTTTCATTCCGCAAGAGCTTGAAGGCCTCTGCTCATTGTCATCAATTTTTTCAGTTATTTCTTGCACACTTCCTGAAGTCCCCCCCAATCTCCACATACACCCCCACCACACACCTGAGCCATCCGCAATAACCATAATCATGACCCAAATCCAGAGGCCATCGAGCTCTTGCTGAATGACCTTGAACGGTCGGTTTTTAGCTCCATGTAATTCTTATAAGGGTTTTGGTCCCATACTCTCATAGGTATCCTACTTGCATTAAATTTGTTTAAGTTTGTGTAATAGATAATGAAAAAGTATATTAGCTCCTCCAATATTCTCTTCTATATTATCCTTCAAGTCTTCAACCGGTTAATCTCAACATCTTTGTTAGAGAGAGATCGCTGTATGGTAGATATTGTATTACAAATTTTAAGGTGACAATTTAAAGTTATCGTTTACACAAAAAAAGTTACAAACATTTTGACTCAAATATAACTAGACTACCAATAAATGGCAGAATGTTTAATAGTTATTTCCAGTACACCAAGAATATCTTTGCCCGCGAATTGCGCACAACGAAAGTAATACGATATATAATGACCATACGCGAAAGATATATGAGATACCTACAAACAAACAATAACAGATGATTGTTGGAACGTTAAATATACATATATTCATCTGGTTTGTGTGTTATTGGCTAGGAAATTGAATATGTAAACAAACTTCAAAATAATTCAAGCAAAACTTTATGTGTTGTTAAAAAGTTACCTTTGAGAAGGAAAATCCTTAGGGAACTACATATGTATACTAAAAAAAAGTAAAGAAAATGGGATATTTTTTTTTTTTTGAAATTTGAATTCTATTAAAATACAAATTATACCGGAACAGGTATCCCTGTTTCTTATTTTACTTGTAACGGGGGTAACAAAACGGCGAAAGGTTAGGTAGTAGGGTAAGCGTACGTTTTCAAGGCACCCTTTTTTATAAATAATTCACGTGTAAAGTTCTCCGTAGGAAGTGACGTACGTGAACCTGAGAGAGAGACATTAATAAATATTTCGTAACGGCAAATGTAATTTCATTTACTTACGACTACTGTGGTAAATTCACGAGGGCACTGCAACGAGTTTTTCAGCGTTTCATTGCTCTGCTGTGGTGCCATTGCTCCATTGCTCGACTTTATAGTCACCGTTAAAATATTTAAATCACTTTTGTGCGATGTACGGACGATAAAAATTTATATAATGGGTTCCTTATCCCCACAACCGAAATATAAGTCTTACTAGACTTGTCACAATTACAAATATTTATACAAGACGATGCAAGGAGATTACCTGATTGTCAACCAGCGATCAAGAGAGTAGTTGTTTATGCTATAATTGAACTGAATAACATTTTGGTTACGGGTGAATGTAATTACTTCAAGGTATTATGATTGTTGTGCTCCATATGCTATTCATTCCATTAGTCATGTTTCCTTAAGAAATTTAAGGGCAGTTTCCAGCGTCTGTTACCTCTTTCGATTCTATTATTTCAGCCTCAAAGGTGGAATGCCTAACAGTTACCAGAACTAGACATTCGCATAATATGTGAAATGGAGTTCATTTCTCGTGTCCACACATCTTAAAATCGGGACCATCTTTCACTCCAATTGTGGTGAAATGTCCCAAGAGTGGAATATGCCTTATAACTTTTTACAGGGCCTTGCGGTGTCACCAGCTCAAATGGACAGTGGGGCTATTCCCACTGTTCATCTCAGCTGGTTTCTACACAATTTAATTCGATGTTCTGTTTTATTCCTGGATGATTCGTCAATGAATATCCGCAATTGCTTCAAACCATGTTTTTGTCATAATAGGTCCCCTATAGCCATCTTGGCTGTCCGGTAGGCCAAACCACAGGTGGGTTTCTAAACTGTCAATGGAACTTTTGCTTTTCCTTTGCGAGAAAATCCGCTTTTTCGGTCCCTTCGTGAACCCGATGTTCTTCGACACATTTCAAAGTGATGCTGTTGTCTTCTTTCAGGTATACTAGCGCCTCCACACATTCATTAACTATCTAGGGGTGTATTTCTACAGCTTCCACAGCCTTCAGTGCTGCCTAGCTGTGACGATCTGGATTCTCTTATTTCTATAAGACCTCCCGATCATTTCCTGCGCACAAGGGGATACTTTAGTTATTTCTGCCTGAAATAGGGTTGCTGAGTTACCAGGTTTATGCAGATTTCGTACCTTGGGTCTCTGTTTCTTCCACCCGCTTCAGTGCTTTGTTCAGTTTTAGACCCATTTGTGTACCGGATGGTTCCATTCTGTTGAGTTAGCATGTGTCTGTTATCTTTCTCTTATTCTTGTAAATAATAACAATGTCCAACTGTCTGAACGGTAATAAACATTTTAAAGTCGTCTGCAAAGAGTGGGTGGAGACACAATTTATTATCGATATCATTAATAAATATTAGAAACAGTAGAGGTCCCAGATTGGACCTCTGCGGGACACCAGAGGTTAATAGCTCGAGATCTGTAGTCGCTGTGTTTAACAAAGTACACCCTGGAAGATAGATAGGAACTGAATAGTGTAATTAGATGATCTGACAGTGACAATAGATTTCAAGGAAGTCGCAGTTGCGATTAAGATAATTTAATCAACTCCCGCACATTTAACTCCGATCTTTTTGCATCTTTGTTTAAGATTTATCCTTAATTGTTCAACTCTGTTTTAAATACTCATAAGATTGACTTTCCATTTTATTCCCTTCTGAAAATCCATAGGCACGTTTATGGGTGAGCGCATTTGGGATCACGAAAGGGAGTTTAGTTGTCCTGTTAATATATTCACTTCTCGTCCTTCAGCTGACAAGCGCCAGTGTCATATGGTTCCACTTTTGGGACAGGTGCGTGTGACGTGATTTTCTTTTCAAATCGCGTATGATCTATCGATAATTTTAAACGTCAGACGCATGGTAATGAGAATTGACGCATTGAAATTAGTTAGAGAGCAACGAAAATATGTCTGTAGACGACACGCTTGATAGACCTTCGATTTTGATGATTTATATAACGGTTGTACTGTTAGGCATAGCTACGCAGTCCTTATATAAAACCAAGTCGTCAGTGTTGACTTTTAAACATTAGAATGGACGATTTTCCAGAACTGAACGGAGACAAAAAATGATATGGAGATTTTCAAAACTCAGATTATTCAATAAATAAATAATAATTATTATTACATTTTTATTGATAAAGAAATATAAGTATTAAACCTGTGGCGGCTGATAGTATTTGATATTCTCGTATTTTCGTAATGAAGTATGGGATCCACATCATATGTTGGGGGTGTAATGGCAACAAAATTGCATGGCAACATAATGGCAACATGAAAAAGAAAGGTGCAGCTTATATTGGCAAATGTAGATGCCTTTGCTAAGGTGGTATTGATATATCCAGTCTATGGCAGATTTTCACCTGTTTCAAACGTCTGTTACTTCTCGCACTACTACTATTACTACTAGTACAGCCAATATAAAAAAAATAACGACTGAAAAATGTTTTCAGTTTTTATTTTAAGTTATAAATTTCGTTCGAAGTTTTTGATAATAACCGTCGACCTCTACTGTTATAGTTTATTATTTAGAATAATCCATTTTGCCTTACTTCTTGTCGTAAAACATTACGTAACTATTTCTTAATGATCTTCTTTGCCATTTTGCAAGACCAACCAACTGGATACTAAACAAGATCCTTTTGAAAACAGCAAAAACGGCTTGCTTAAGTTTTACATACTAACAATTTAACCACTCAGCAAAAAACAAAAAACGCTCGAACCGCTGTCACTATAAGTTAGAGTAGCTTTTTGTTCCGGTCAAAGTTTGAAGTAAGAAGGATCCTTACAAGTTGCCCTTTGTGTTCCAGTGAATCGCCGCCTTAAAACAAAGCATCGCATCGCTGACTGGGAAGTTAGTAGAGTGAAAATTAATAGGGTTTCCGCCCCCTGGACAATTAGAAAGTCGGGTCGCAGGTGGCCTTGATGCAAATCGTTCAGGGAATTGGGGAGAGCCTTATATAGCATTAATCGCATTTGGACCGCGCTTGAAAGAAAACGTTTTTATGCGGAAAATCTTGCGCGGCAGGTAGCCCATAAATTTTCTTTATGTGTGTTGGGAGAAGCGAGCAGTCCAAAAAAGAATTATGAATATGTATCAGGGAATGTTCGCGCAAGAGGCAAAGATCATTAATTTTATGCTTTTAAGTTCAGGCAGCGGAGAAATGAGGTGTTTTGATCTCGGTTTTTAGGGAATGCTTTCCATCCGGCTCGAAGGTCCAATAAAATCGACCGAACAGTGTATAATGTTACCGAACAAGAATATGCTGGTTTGCTGGCTACGAACGCCTTTAGCATCATTCCAATGCGATATATTTCCAACTTTTAAATGAAAAAAAGATACGCGTTTGGGGTTTCCTCGCTCTTTCAAATTTAGAGTTTACGAAATTTGGAGTTTTATAGCATTTTTCATAGTTTTCCATAGCAATATATCAGGGAAATAAATAAGAACTTTTTAGGATTTATAAGGATTTTTTATACGGAACACCCTGTATACTTTTCTATAATTTCAAAATTCATTCTGAGTCAGAAGGAATCAAAATAATCAGTATTTCTTACAAATCTTTCTCAAAATTCCAGTTTTTACGAAATCCTCGACTTATAATTTCGACTGTTTTTATTCTCATTTCTTGTGGATCGAGTTTGAAAAAGGTTCACATATGAGGTGTCTAAATTAAGTAATGAGACTGATTTTTAAATGTTTTTGTTCGAATTGAATTACTGTTCAATATTGTCTTCTTCAAAGTAACTTCCTTGGGAAGCCATATAGCGCTGGAGACGGTTCTTCCATTCCTCATAGAGTGATGGAACTCATATATTTGAATATCCTTCAGCTGGTCGGTTATTGCCGTTTGAATGTTTTCCTTGGTCCCAAAATGACGTCCCTTGAGGTGATTTTTAAATCTCGGGGAAAGAAAAAAATCACAAAGACTCAAGTCAGGCGAATAAGAAGGCTGAGGAGACACAGGAATGTTTTTACTGGCAAAAAACTCGTTTACTGAAATGGCTGTCTGACAAGGCGCATTGTCGTGATGCAACATCCAGTTGTTCTTGATGTTTCGTCTCATACGCATGATCCTTTTTCGAAGTTCTTCAAGAACCTCTCTGTAAAAGTGTTGATTTACTGTTTGGCCCGGAGGCACAAACTCTTTGTGGACAATTCCTTGAATATCAAAAAAGCAAATCAGCATGTATTTAATCTTCGACTTCCTCATGCTTGCTTTTTGGGTCTTAGAGAGCTTGAAGTGTGCTGTTTCATGCTTTGGCGCTTTGTTTCCGGATCGTACTCAAACACCCAAGTTTCAGTACCAGTCCTATAAAATGAAGATCATTTTCAATCGATTCCAAGAAGTCAAAACACCTTTCTTTTCTTTTTTTTTTTACCTTTCTTTCCTGATGTTCTTTTGTTTCTGCGAAAGGTTTTTGGAATCATTTTACGCAGATTTTTCTCATCCCCAATTCGTTAGTAAAAATCTGATGAACAGTGGTGTGATTCAAATTTAACCCCCGATCATTGTCGTCAATCGACGATCTGAACTCACAAGATCCCGTATCCTATCGACATTTTCATCGGTTCTTGAAGATGAAGGCCTTCCGCTTCCGGTCTCCTAGGTGTATTGAAGTTTTGCAAAAGTATCCGTTGTGCTGGGTCCAAGTCTAAAGCAAAACCTAATAGCACACCGTTGATCAAAATTAATGTCATTTCTCTCACTCATTTTTAAAACGCACTACAAAAAAAAAACGGTTTACGAAAACAGTCACAAAGAACAAACAAATGACTTTAACAAGTTCAAACTTGTACTGAAGGTGCATTACATGTTAACCTACCGCCCTTCCAAGTCCCGTCTCCGCAGTGTTGCTAGATCGGGCGCTACATTGCCAGTCTCATTACTTAATTTACACACCTTGTATATGCTGAAGCAGCAGTAGTTAAGTATTACACAATGCAGTGATAACAAAAGCAGATACCTAACGTTTCATTTTTGTTTTCATCAAGATTGCAAACAAATTTCACGGGAGAGGTGAAGTTTTGCCTATTTTCAGGTGCATTACAATAGGGACCAGGCCTGAAAATAGTGTCTCAACAATTACACGATTATCTCTAAGGAATGTGAAACGCTGTTAGTCTGATAAAGCTTTATTACGAGGGCTTCTAGGGTTGATGTTGATGGCAACCACATGGCAACATGCTTATTGTGCTGTTAAAACATGCACTAAAACAATTACCACTTGCTGGTAATTTCAATTTATGGTTTGTGTCCGTCATTTATAGTCATATTTTCCCGTCCTGTAAGTTTGTAAGCAGTTTCCTGTAAGTGGCCTGTTCAATTTGTTGTTTTAGACGAGGAATCTTACGATGTGGGATGAAGGCGGTGTAGGTAGCGTGTTCTCCAATTGCCAAAAGTGAATGGTAAGTATGAAGTCCCATTTCCAGTAATCATCTATTAACTCTTGATCTAAATACCTCACTTAGTTGTACTATAAGCTCCTGATACAGTGTTGTTTCTGTATAGGTAGGTATACATGAATCATTTTAGAAAACTGTTCCGATCAAACGTTTTCAAATACACGCCATTAATGTTATCATTTAATTATCAGGTTTTAATAGAATATATAAGGTATTCCATTAAAATGTAGACACATCAGATAAATATTTATATAATTTCGTATCGATTTCATTTTGTGTACATTTGATTCTGATTATATACTGATACACCATGCGTATCTGGAATTCAATATATTCAACAAATATATCGAATATCTATCTCCTCTACCATTAATTAGGATATGTTGGTATTCATTGAAAAGTCGAATCTCTAAACAAATGTCCTCTAACTGTTATATTATTGAAATTAAAATTAAGGCCTTTTTTAGCTTTAGGTTTACAAATTATATAGGGTAGGTACTGGGTTATCTAACAAAAACTTATATGATACACTTAACTAAAATTAATAGGGGAAAGGGTTCGGTTGTGGGCACCCTTTTGTTTTTGGCTCATAACTTTTGACCAAGTGCATATTATTCGGACATATGGGTATCTATGGAAAGCTAGAGACCTTAGCTAACTACTAATGAAGGAACTAAACCGATTCCGTCAAATAGATTTTTTTTAAATTTTGTGAAGTGGTCATTTTTGGCCAAAATTTTTTTTTTGGTTCGGTTGTGGGCACCCTAGGAAAATCTGCAGGAAATGGGAAAATATGAAGAAAAACCACCACGAATATAGAAAAAATGAAAGTTTATTTATTTTGGAAGCCTTCATTGGCATTATTCATCGTTTGAAGCACAATGTTCGCATGTGAAGTAGCTGGCGCGCATGCAAACAGACTTTAGATGGACGGGCCGATCGCATTCGTTGCAATTGATTGAGTTGGCGGCGGTCAATTTGGATGGTTTGGCTGGAGTTGGATTGGCGCGCTTAGCTGGTGTCGCTTCCTTGGCTACCTTAGCCGCTTTCTTAGCATCCCACTCAGCTGCTTTCTTCTTCAAACCGGAAAGAACGTTCGGAGAAGTCAGCACCGACCTCTCGATTGGTTTGCGGCCGCGATTCGATGGCTTCTTCGGCGTCACACCGCTCACTGGACCAACTTCATCCAAAATCGAAAAACTGCTCACGTTGACGTGGCGTGAGAAACCGAAGTAGATGGCTCTGGAGCTGATGGCTCTGGAGTTAACGGCTCTGGAGTTAACGTCTCTGGAGTTAACGGCTCTGGAGTTAGTAAATAGTGCTTGTCTGACTGCTTCAGCATAAAAACACCATCAACGACGATATTCCACCATTAAAAAAAGCGTTTATGATTTATTATTAAACTTACAAAAAAAATCAAAATTTATATTTTGCGAACGTTGCCGGGGCCCCAAGTGGACCCGGGCAGTTTTTTATATTTAATCTTATCCCAGAACACTTTTTTTTAAATCACTTTAGTTACGGGAAATAAACTAGAAAATTACCAAAAAAAAAAAGGGTGCCCACAATCGAACTAATTTCGGTGCCCACAACCGAATTTCGCAGCCATCATGATAAGTGGGGAAAAAAATTTGGTATCAACATATTGGTTGCAATCGATATTGAATCACAAAGTATAATAAATTACTGAATAAATATGCATCGCATTAACCTTCTCGATTGATTCACTTCGATTTATAACACTATTGAAAAGGTTTAAAAAAATCTCTGTGATTTTTTTCAAGCACAGAAAAATAAATTTGTTCACAGCACAAAGCAGACGCGTCTGTTCGCTTCGGTATTCGGTACGAAAAGAACGTGCTGCCATAATACACAAATGACATTTGTCAGAAAAACCTAACCTGCTTTCTGTCAAAAGATACGCAGGGATGTCCATAACCGAACCTCTTACCCTACATTAACAACGAGTTGATCATGATAAGCAGATTCATTTAAAGAATTATTTGATTAAAATGTGACACTTTCTTACATCGCATTATGAACATATTCGTTATTACAATGAGCAATTGCATTGACAGGTAATGTTCATATTTAGGTATGATTTTATTGTATTGATAAACTTGATTACACCATTACAACCGCCAAATAAATACATTCATTTAATTAAATATTTATTCAATTCAAGTATTTGTTCACACCAGTTATTATTTTCGGATTAGAAACCATTGACAGAAACAATTTTCGCTTGTTGTGATTCACCAACAGAAAAGGAATGTATCCACTTAGTGCCTTGCCAGAAAAATGCGACTGATACGTATAGTCCAGGCAGGGAGTTTTATGTATTCTTGCGACATGCAGGGCAGGTTTATAAGGATTCCCATGTATTTTTTCTTGTAGAATATAATGAGCGGCTTAGGCTAGAAAGATCACAAATCTCTTCTAGTCTAAGCCGATCAAAATCGTACTGTAAATAAATAAATGGTAGTATTGTTAATTAAGGCTTCTCGAAAAATTCGATTGGTAATTACTTGTAAAATTGTTAACCGATCGGGCTGCAATTTTCAGGGTAACTTCTAGTTACAAATAGCTACTCTTTCAAGAAGTAGCAACAAGTAACAGAATTTCAGCCTGATAATTGCTTAACTTTTCGAATAAATAAATAATTAAAAATAAGCACTTTTTCAGCTTAATTAGCCAATTGTTAATTAACAATTGCACTAAGAGACTTCCGGTTGGGCTTAAAATTTTTTAAATTTAATAAGGAAAAATTTTCTTAATGGTACCTTATATGTTATATCGAAAATGCACAGGAACGGAGTTATATGCGAAAATATGAAAATTTTCGCATAAATTGTTTATTTAAACAATGTTCCACACCGATGCTGCTCTACGGACCCCGCTCATTGTATTCTACGGGAAAAAATACATGGATATCCGTAAAAACCTGCCCTGCATGTCGTAAGAATACTTTTTGATGATTTTAGCTCCCTGCCTACTTTACTGGTAATACAGTGTCGTCCTCTAGTGTGCATTACTGAAAGATACGTTACTTTAACAAAATAACGGCTAATGAAATAGTCTTCATAATGCCATTAAACAGCTGGAATAAGTCTTACAGTCTTATGTTTTCTTCATTGCAATAATGGATATACATTATAATAAAAAAGTTGAAGAAATTGGACCAAAAATAAAAACATTTTTTTCAGTGCACCTTAAATGAACGTTTAATAACAGTACTGTCATTGATAGGAATTGTGCAGAATGCCTTTAATCTAGAACATGATCTAATGGGTGCAGAAAGAATTGCCTGCAGAAGAAATTTTCATCTGCCGCTCTTTCTCTTTATGCCGCCTTTCATGAAAATAAGTCGATATCAACTCCGACGTTTGACATTAAAACTTTTTCAGTTCAGCACCCCTTCCTTTTATTCGTTTTATCCCTTTTTACTTTTCAGTTCACTTATATTAAATGTCATATGAACTATCATTGGGACTTCATGTAATAAGGTTATCACAGACTTCACTCAAGTAATAAAATCAATTTACTGTACATATAATAAAATTATGGGCAAAT
Source organism: Aromia moschata (assembly GCA_029963805.1). Classification (NCBI taxonomy): domain Eukaryota; kingdom Metazoa; phylum Arthropoda; class Insecta; order Coleoptera; family Cerambycidae; genus Aromia; species Aromia moschata. Next base: position 300,670 of record JAPWTK010000083.1, read on the forward strand.
TCAATGAAATTATGAAATGTTGGCTACTTGTAAGTTAAATATTTTTGTAAATCTCTAGTACAGATACAAATTTGATTACAAATACATTAATACAGACATTGGAAATGATGATATCCATATTTTTCAACTACAATTAAAAAAAATATTATAATAATTTTTGTAGTATAACATAAATATTTTAAAGTACCTAATTAAAGAATATAGAGATATTAGATCAATTGTCGAATGCATTTCCTTTATTGAGGATATATTAGAAAACAAGTATTTCTTTTTACCATCCACCTATTGTAATATACATATCCTTTTATGACTCTCTATTTTGAACCACCAAGTGGTTTTAAAGAGAAATTATGAATGAGATAGTTGTAAAATTCTAACCATTACATTAGTACCTGTAGTATCTAATTGACCATTTTTTTTCATATATTTTTTTTAATTTTTGTTTGTAGTTTTTTTTTGCTATAACAACCTTGTACCAGACTAGACAACTTTCGACCAGCCAAAATCAAACCGAATAACCTCATAGTCTGAAGATCTGTAAGCAACGGTTCTCAAATCCAATAGACCTTAACCCAATTTCTTTAAACTTAATATCCAATAATTTAAAATTAATATCAGTAGCCATTTAAATTTATTGCAGACTTTATAACTCCATAGTCTTGAGATGAGGTTCCAGTATCGCAGACTCTATAAATCTTTAACTCTAAACCCAGTAATTTCATAACTAGTCCGAGGGATTTGTAGATCCATGTCATAAAATCCATGTATCTTGTGATCCAATAACCTTATACCCTATAATCATAAACAGGGGATTTATAAACTAATGTTTTCAGATTAATATTTGAAAAATTGGGGTTGAGGTTTATTGCATTTGAAAACCTTTTGCTCACATATCTTCTGGCTATGGGGTTGTTGGGTTTGTGGTTGTCTGCTGAGATACGTCATTTCTACTCCTATGTACGCAACTGCAAGGCTGTTAGACTCAGGAACAGGGGGGTAATTGAGTCTGAGGAACTCTTACACCCTCAGGGCTACGGGGTTATTTGGTTTAAGTCTGTCTACTTACGAAGCCCTGAGATACATTGTTTCATACATACTGACCCTTGGGATATTGTGTCATTGGGTTTACAGGTATGGGGTTATTTATAGGTTTGTGGGATTTATTCTAGGTTTCTGTTGACCCATAAATGACAATAGATGACAAAATTGATGATTTAGATCACAGCTTCATTATGAAGATATAGGGCATCACCATCCGCCAGTGGATTTAGTATCAAACTTTACTTCCTAGCAAGATATCGATCATTTTAATTAATTCCACTCTAAATGTCTTGTGTCACTGCATAATTCTCCATTTAAATTAATCAGATGGCAACGTTTCAGGGCTATTTAAATTAAAAAATTGTCGACATTATTTATCCAATGTATATAATCACTTCTGATTATATACAAGTAAATGAAATCGCTAAATTTGGTCTCTCCAACACGTTATTCTATTTTCGACAGCCGTGATCGTCGAGTAATGGAATAACGTATATCGAATCGGGTATTTGGGCTAGCAAAACGTACATTAATTAACAACGTTATTAACCCCAGTGTGTGACATTCCACGTGCTCTGAACCCTCCTGACAATCCCAATTAGTTGGGGGCCGGTGCCGTAGCGGCGTCGAGTACGGTGGGAACAGGAGGGGGTCACCAGCTATTGCTATATATTAAGACTACAAAAATAATAATCTTTCCAAAAAAAGTATCTAGTCTTTTTAAAATAAGGCCTGTCATTTTCCTTTCTACAAATATTTTGTAATTCTTCAGAAAGGGAGAAGGTATTTCCTTTTTCCTACCCGATATTCTTCATATGGGTACGTATTTCTTGATAAACTGTATTTTTTACTTTACTTTTAGATTGTTGTTCTATTTTATTTTATTATGTTCTTGACATGTCCTATATCATACGACTGTGATCAAAAGGATGAATAAATATTATTATTATTATTATTATTATATGACGAAAGCATAGTACATAGTGTCACACAATTAAAAAATACATAACATTGCTTCGATACTATACTGCAACTTGGAAAATGTCATTCGGTCAACAACTCTCATATTCCTCCGTATCCGTTAACATCCAGACAACCCTTACAAGTAACTATTTATTTTACTATTCAAATTGGACAGTTTTAATGTCAAAAATATAGAGAACCAGAAACTGTATTTTTCTAACAGCAGTTACAGGTCCACAATCCAAGGCCTTCCGTAATGTACTCGTATTAGACAGGGTCGAATATGGGGAAAATGTTTTTTGAAGAATCATTAAAGCCAGTGTTTTCAGCGCATGTGAAAACTAGTGTATACAGGAATTAGGTTTGGAGAAATGATTTGAGAATTTAAAAAGTTTAATCATCTTGATCAGGAATACACTTTTCAGATTAAAAGGAACAACATTATGGGTGTAGAGCGCCCTTTTCTCAAAAAAATTCTACTGCAACAAAAAATTTAAAAGCGGAAACTTAGTATACACTGATTTTGAAGAAGTCAAAGACAGTAGTCGTTTTTTATCAAAAAATGTCGTATTTTCTCATTTTTTGACCCTCTGGAAGAATAGTACACTAGGCCTTAGACTGAACATAAATATATATATAAGTATAAAATGTGTTATCGTTTTCAAAATAATTACGTTCTTTCGCGTCGTAGGTATATTTTAATACTAAAGTTATTCATAGGGTTTTCTAGCTTTAACTGGGTTTTAACATAATGTATGTCGTAAAAAAATCACTTAGGCATTAAGCGTTGCTAAACTACCCAGAAGCCACAAAAACCAATTTAATATCGACGATTATTTGTAAATAATCTAGTTTTAAAAATGATCCAAGCAGCATGCAGGCAATCATTAGAGTGTGTAATTGTTGCCTCCTATTTCAAAGAACTTACAGTGCCAAAATGACCATCCTTATGGAATTGAATCTGTAATAAGAATATGCAATATGAATGCAGAACTGTTATTCAGTTTAACGCCAGCATGTTAAACAACTGTCTTATGTAAGGATATATTCGTCTATTTTCATATTAATTTTATTTTCACATTCTGCTTTTCTGTAATAAAAAAAATATTCCTGTATTCTTAAGGGAAATATACAGGTTCAAGTAAGTGCAATATAAATAATTCAATTTATGGCACAATTTATATTACAAAATATATTACTGTGACACGCAGCAATGTTTTTGTATAATTATTTCAGTTTAATTTTGTGACTGTGAAGTAAGTGCGTAACTAGAGTCGGCTTCCTTATAACTGAAAAGTGATTAAAATGTAAGATTATTTTCTTTATTCACGTATCAACTTTTAGGATTTATTTGGAAAGAAATTATAAGAGGGGTCTTTTTCTCACAAATCCTTTATTTATGACTTGCTACCGGTTTCGGTCACTAAATGACCATCATCAGGCAACAAAAGTTACAATAGGCTACAATTGATATTTAAAGTTAGTGCATGTGATCTATCTGTTATTTATAAAAATTGTTGCATGCAGTATTTATGCATGATTTAAAGTTTATTTTTACATTTTATTTATTTGTTAAGAAGAAAAAGCATTATGTATTTATTTAATAAGAAAACATATTTTAGTTTACTTGGTTATTAGAGTTAAAAAATATTTGTTTTACTTACATTATTACTTTAATTTTGATTATTGATGTTATGTCAAAATTCATCTAGTAGATGTATCAGTTTTTGTCTTCTTTTCTATTCTGTTGATTAACTTTCCTAATCTAGTTTTTTCTTGGTTTGTTGCAGATATATTAATCAATTAATTCTTTGGTTTTTGTGATAGTACTAATCAGATTTTCTTTTTTAAAAACAATTTAACATTTATACAACATTTACTGTAGACAATGGACTCACAAACATGTCAAAAATCGTAGTAGGTGAAATTATTAAAAACATTTGATAATTCTAGTAAACAAGTCCGAAAAAAAATTTCTGGCTTTTATAAGCTAATTTTTCTACCTTTGTATACTGTTAGTGCCCTCTATTTTTAAATCCACTAACTAACTGTACAAAATCTATACTAACCTATTCATCCTTTAGGAATCTATATCTAAATCTATTTTATTTAGTTACATTTTTAGTCATTAGAGGCGCTTCAGAAGAAAACTTCGTAAATCGGGTTGTGGTTTGTTTCAATTTGTGCATTTAAAATATTTCCGTTAGATTCTTTATGATGTCTAATTTCTAAACATTCTCAATTAACTAAATAGTTACCTTTACCTGCTAGATGTAGTGCTTTTAGAATTTAAAATCGGGCTACAAAATGCCTGAAAACAATTGCACAGACTTTTAACAATTCTACGCTTGAAATTGTTTAACAACAAAGTCTCTGAGATTCTATATAAAAAGACTGTTAAAATAATTACCATTAAAGAAAACTATTTGTTAATTTCCACAATTATCCATCCTTAGAAAAAAGTAGAACGCAAAGTATATGCGTCAAAGAGCACAATACATTGCAATATATTGACATTAAGTATTTAGCGCAATATATTTGAACTTATATATGGCTCTTTTCAGTCGGCCCCCTTTGAGATTTCGTAAACCCGACGTTTACGTATCAAGAAATATCTAATGAAATACGCCGTTTCAGCAAGCTGTGATTGGTTTTCGGGTTATATTAGTCCAGGTAGAAAAGCTTCTAACATGAAATGACTTTTGAACGTACGAAATAGGGTCACGAAGGAAATACATGCAGTTATAAAGAACAGATTAGAGGAAAATTAATCAAAATTTGAATGTCAGGCTTCTTAAATAACATGGGTATTGATGGTGATACATTAATCCATTAATGCCTGAAATTACATATATATTTCACATATGCAGCTTTAGAGTAATGTAACTCTGCGACTTTGTTGCAGAATTTCGCAGAAATTCATACATAATTAATATTGAGGGTGCTTTATTCGATTTTGAAGGTTTTAGCCCATTTAAAACCGTTTTTCCTGAAAAAATTTTGGAGATTAAACCTAAAAAACGTTTTTTTTTTTTTTTTTTAAAAATGGCTTCCAAAAAATGTTTTAATTGCCGTCTTCTTGTGAAATATCGGGTAATTGGACATCAACCTTCAATAATCCATCGCGATTCCTAAGGATTTTTCCGCTTCCGGTTCGATATCGCGACCGGAATTCCGAAGTGTTTTTCTTGTTTTTTTTTTTTTTTTGTATAAAACGTTAATATTGCCACCAAAACTTCAAAATTATCTAAAATTACAATATTTTCGCACAAAAATCGTTTGCGCACGAAGAATGCCTTTTTGAGGCTATTAAGTATCCCGCTAGAAACAAGTGAATTTCAGTCCGAAAATGTTCAACTTCACTGACAGAATCCAATATTTTTTAACATATATGTATGTATGTATTGATGCAAAACGATTATTACAATGTCTGAACAAGCATTAGGAATGTCTCAGCATCCAACATGTCATGAAAGCGAACGAGAACACGCACGATCGAGAATGACCGACTTTCGGTCACGATATCCAACCGGAAGCGGAAAAATCGTTGGTGATCGCAATGGATTATTGAAAGTTGATCTCCAATTACACGATCTGTCACTAGAAGAAGGCAATCGGATAATTTTTGGAGGTCATTTACGGCCATTTTTCAAAAAAAGTTACAAAAAAAGAAACGTATTTTATTTTTAATCTCCAAAAGTTTCCTGGAAAACGATCAAAATCAGTAGAACACCCTCAAAAATAGTTGTGTATAAATTTTTGCGAAATTTTGCAACAAAATCGCAGAGTTACATTACTCTAATATGCAATTTCAGGCGTTAATGGGTTAAAGCATTTAAGGATAACATAAAAAAATTTAAAAACACTAAAAATAGTTAGAGAACCACAAAGGAAAGTTACTCCCAAACAATTAATAAAAGCTCTATTTATTTCTTGAAATATGCAGAAACTATTTTAATCTTTTAATCAACCATCTTCTACAAAAAAATAATTTTGATATTTACTTATTTTATCTTATACAAAAAATATAGTTGTTAGTGTCTTTTTTTCTTATCACAACTATCTTACTCCGATCACCCCTACCTTCATTTCACTGTTTCTTTTTCCTGACCATTACGAATAAAGATACTTATTGATTAAAATGAAAAAAAATCATATGTTTTCATTTTTCTAAACATCAATATTTCATATTTTATTGTTTCTCTTGCAGCAATTTGTATGCAACATGCATATTTTAACGGGCATAACTCTGGATGTAATTTGCTAGTGTGAAACAGCATTTTCGCATAAAATATTCGGTGGAGAACAGAGAGAACCTTTGTTTATGAGAAGTGCACCTGCCAGTTTTGCCATAATGTAAAGCGTATAACCGCGTGATGGCTGCATCTGCAGCCTTGCTCAATGCATTTTAAATGATGCTTTTAAAGAAACAACATCACAAAAATTTAATTTTAGTTTCACTACCACTTAATGGACTGAAAGTATATCCGCAAAAAAATTCTTGCTGCCTAAATTGGCTTGAAATGATTGTGAGTTTCAACCATTGTGAAATGTGAATATATGTTTTTATTAGGCAATGGACAGCTTAACTTGGTATGTTACAGAGAAATGTATTAACTACAATGAAAGGTTCACTATCAAAATATTAGACCAAACGTAAACAAAAAATAATTTGTCTTAAGGGCTTCCAGATTTATTCTTTCTCAGTAGATATGCTACAGTATTATATCTATAAAAAGAAACAAGACGTTCAAAACACTATTTGATTTCATTTTAGAAATTTGTAAGAGTTATCTCTCAAGTTAAAATTGTTTGTCAATTTTTGCTCATGTATTTTAGCTACCGCCCTAAAAGTTAGGTAGGCTTTTGATACCTCTATGATGATCACACTTTGTATAATATACATGCAGTTATATATTTTTGCTGCTTATTTTTGTTTCTGGATGTTGTCGAATTCAGTACTCTTTCCTTTTTTCGATAGCTTGTTGTATATACGTAATTTGGCACCTTTGACTTTCGCCTTTTTCTTTGAAAAATCTTCCCAATTTAATAGTTGTTGTCGATGGCCTGCATTATTGTTTATTTGGTCCTTTCCAGCCAACTATTTCCCGTCATTCAGGACATTAGCATCAGCCGTCGTTTTTTTCTCGTCGCTTTTTGTCTCTACCATATTTCTCTACTTTGGAGCATTATTGCCCTTGATCTTCCTTGGCGTTCGGCCTGTAGATTTGCTGCTGCTTAGATCAATTCCAGTATGAGTGCTGATGGGCAATACACATTCAAATGTGTCTTTTGTAGTTGTTGGTGTCTTCCAAGTGTATTTGGTCTATTTATTGGATCTATGTGCCCGTGGTTGAGTCACCAACTGTGGAAATCGTTCTCGTCGTTCTTCTTGCTAGTTCCTCGAAGGGAGCACATCACAAAGCTTTATTAGGGTAGCAAGACGTTGGATTCGCTTAGTTTTACATATATTCATCCTGTTTATATGCGTATTCCATTGATAATCTGCCTCAATTCTCTTTTTGCTTAATATAGTTGAGGATAGATTCCTTTCTGAGCTGTTTTTCCTGTCGATAATGTTCTTCTCGGAGATATTGAAGGTAGGATTTTTGAGTATGAATTCGACATATGTGATGCAACGTGTGAAAAGGTACCAGATGACGGAAAAGTGAATTTTGCGCTACAGCCCCAAACGCAGTTTCAAGTCGAAAAATACATATTCCGGATTTCAACGGATATAGGTGCTAGATATACACATTCGCAGGACATCATACTAAAATTTCAGCCGGATTGGAGCAATAGAAGACGAGATATCGATTTTTTCGTGTACAGTTTCTGTTCCAAAACTTTAAATGTGTTTTTCTCAAAATTACGATTTTACATATTGAAACTACCTGCTTTCAGTTCGAGCTATATTAACGCTAGATACTTCATTTTTTTTAAATAAAACGAAATTTATGCTCTATCGAAATCTGACCCCCACTCGAAAACAGTTTTTCCGACATCTGGTATCTTTTCACAGGGTGCATCACATATATGATTTCATACAGTAAGTGGCTGTACTCATAGCTTCGTATTAGGGCTAGAACAAAATTCTCGGATACCGACCGTCTTCCAGGCGGCCGCGTATCGGTATCCCGTATTCTAGGTGGCCGCGGCCCAATCAGCGCGGCGGGGCCGGGGCGACTGCGACGCGAAACAGGTTCCGTATTTATTTAGTCCTTTGAAGGTCGCGCGCCTTTAATTGTGCGTTACTGATTGTTATACTTAATTGATATTATAACGATGGTTAAAACGCCAGCCCCATTTGCTTATCAATTAAAAAAATTGTGCAGGGTTTTCCAGATTTGAAATGTTAAAGCTACCACTGTGTACTGTGAAATATGCAAGTGTTACTTACATGTTTACAGAAAAGGACAATGTGAAAAGCACGTAAAGTCGCTAAAACACCGTGAAAATAAAAGATATGGAATCCCAAGAAGTGAATTCCTATATGAGGACGACGAGGTGTAAGAGTGTGACAACAGATGCGGGGAAAGTAAGAGAAAACAATATTACTTAGTAAGTCACTATTTATTCACTGCAGCATGCATGCTCAAGTTCGACCCTGGCATGTACCATTTGGTTCTAGCCTTACTTCGTATGAGACAAAATTCTTGAAGTGGGCCACCTAAAAATCCGAGGTGTAAGTAATTTAAAATAATTAACACATCTTGATAGTATTTTGAAAAATAGAAGACACGTATTTTTTCGTTCTTCGAAATTTTTATTTTCACAATAGTTATTAACAATATTGTTTTTTAACACTGTTTTACAAAAAAATTGTTTTCTATTGATTGGGTAATCAAATCTTTATGAAACTTGGTGAGTATGTGGAGAAATATTATTAGTTTGCGAATATAATTTCGAATGTCATGAAACACTTAATTTGTTTAAATAAATAGACAATACTTATAAACAATTTAATATTTATAATACTTCTCAATCACTTCAAATAATACAATACTTCAAAATCAGAAAAGCGAATTTCGATTCTTTGTTTAATTCTGAATAAATGAGATAAAAAAAAGTTGGGGACTGGCATTAGGCGAAGAGCGGTGTTGTTTTGTTTACTTTGTCCTTTGACGCGCAACAACACGCGCACAAATATATGTTTCGCCAGTAGTTATAAGTCATTATTTTAAAATGCCAAAAGCGAATTCGTGTTGTAATCCGTTAAAAAAAAGAATCACAATTGTGTTTATAAAAACGTCGTTCAAGTCAATAATAAGTGGAATTCAAAATTTAAACGTTTAGTTGGATTTTTCGTTTGCCAATCTTGCAAGAGGCAAGTAAACAGACAACCAGACATCATTTTACCACCAAAAATCTTAAACGACATCGTAGTAGTGAAGGGAAACTCTTCGATTTCTCCGACGGACAGTAACAGTGATAGTGATAAAAATGATATTAATGAAGATTTCGATTCCAATGACAAGGTAATAACACATTTATGTAATTTATATTTTTGTAATAGTATGAGCGAACATTCGATTTTCCGCACGCAAATCAGTGCCGAAAATGCAATTTCCCGCATCCTTTCGCAAAAAAACAGTGCCGAAACATTTTTCAGCACAGGGTGGAAACATTTTTCCGCACACATTTTTTTTACTTTTTCTTACAATAAGTAGATTACCTTCACGATATCCAACTTTTCGCTCACACAGTGTGAAATTTCGGAAATAACGTTTAGTCAGTGGATAAGCACAGATAGGTGCGAGCTGTTATCAAAATCAAAATCGAAAGAAGAATTCTTAACAGATTTGAAAAATGATTTTCCTGACTTGGCAAAGCACGATTTTTTAGCGACAGCTCAAGCAGCTTTCTTTCGAAAAATGAAAAATTCAGTTCAAGAAGACGAACTAATAGTAACATTAGACTTCGCTGAAAATTACACTTGCCAAGTTCAAAATGCAGTTCAATCACAGCACCGGGCTAATATTCAAGCGACTCTGCATCCCTATGTAGTTTATTTTAAAAAAGACAACGCGGTAAAAAAAACGAAAATTACGTAATAATTTCAGAACATCTTACCCACGATGCTAATTCAGTATTTTTATTCAATTCAAAGTTAATAGATCATTTAAAAAAAGATGTCGGTCTAGATCACATAAAAAAATATTTTATTTTTCGGATGGTGCTGGGTCTCGGTATAAAAATAAATTTAACTTCATCAATTTGATTCATCACGAAAAAAGGTTTTGGTATACAAGCACAGTGGAATTTTTTCGCCACTTCTCACGGCAATGGGGCTTGTGATGGAATCGGAGGTATAGTGAAACGACACGCATATCGATCTAGTTTACAGTATGTTAATGATAAACACATAACTTCGCCAAAACTTTTGTATGAATGGGCAAAACATTTTTTCAAAAATATTAAAATATTTTGATTGTTGCTCAGAAGAAGAGCATAAACTAAACGAAGAATTTTTAAAACCTCGATACGTCATGGCTAAAACATAAAAAAACACTCGCCAGTATCATTGCTTTATGCCAGTCAGTGAAAGTCAATTATCATGTAAAATATTTTCCGAATCTAAGAAATCTGTCACTGAAAGTACTATGAAAACGAGGATTAAACGTCAGACTAATTGAAGATGGAGTTAACTTATCGATATAATTTAAATGAAAAAAAAAATAGTTTATAACGTTTTGTTTAAAGAAATTTTAATGTATAAAAAAAATGTTAATTATTAATAAAAATACCTTAATTATAATGCGTATCTAATATCCTGCTTATCGACAACTTACTTTTTATAATGTATATTTACTAACAGCACGCAGCGCGTTAGTCGCGCCGTTGCTCGTCAAAGGACAAAGTAAACAAAACAACATGGCTCTTCGCCTAATGCAAGTCCCCAACTTTTTTTTGTCTCATTTATTCAGAATTAAACAAGGAATCGAAATTCGCTTCGCTGATTTTTGTAAGTGATTGAGAAGTATTATAAATATTAAATTGTTTATAAGTATTGTCTATTTATTTAAACAAATTAAGTGTTTCATGAAATTCGAAATTATATTGGCAAACTAATAGTATTTCTCTACATACTCACCAAATCTCATAAAGATTTGATGACCCAATCAATAGAAAACAAATTTTTTGTAAAACAGTGTTAGAAAACAATATTGTTAATAACTATTGTGAAAATAAAAATTTCGAAAAACGAAAAAAATAAGTGTCTTCTATTTTTCAAAATACTATCAAGATGTATTAATTATTTTAAATTACTTACACCTCGAATTTTTAGGTGGCCCACTTCAAGAATTTTGTCTCTAATAGTGTATCGGTAGCGAAATGTTCCGCAGCCAACTTGTTTTTTGTTTGCCTTCTTGTTAATAATGTCTGGAGGACGCGGTGTTCCAGACGGTTTTTTTGGAGCAATATCTCGGTTGCCGCAGCTACAGTGCCACACGCGGAGTTGTTATCGGCGCGCTACGGGCACAGATGTGATCGATAAGCTCCTCACGCCATCCTGAAATTCGTCAATGGTCGCGTAATGGACCCGTGCCAGACGGCCGTAAAACTCTAATCGAATTTTAAAAACGCAATTTTATTAGCCCATATCTTTTTCATTGCCTTCCTACCTACCGTAAATATTGACGTGTCGCGACTATTAGGCCGACATGACGGTTTAATGGCCTTATTCGCGAGTAGCTCGAGGCAAATGGGACGTGAGTGGCCTTTTTTACGGAATTACGAGGGACCGGGGCAAGTTAGCCAGATAAACATTGACGCATTTCATTTTTGTCCAATGTCATCATATTTTCATATGTTGTTAAGCCGTTTCGGCCCAGAATGTCCGTCGCGGTACACCGCTCTTTGGAGGCTTATAAATTACGCTATTTGCGACTCAAAAAAAAATTAAAAAGACACATTCCTAAAGTTTAAGGTAAGCTCTTTCCGATCGTGTACACCAAATTTGCGAAAAATGTTATTAACTATAAGAAAATGGGGATTTTTTATAAAAAAGCATGATTTTTTCGCACTATTTTTTTTTTTTGGAAATCGAGTTTTCAAAAACTTTCCGGCATGCCATCAACCTTGAACCCCTCTAACTGGTAGAGTAAATATCTGAATTTCAAGGATATTCAATTCCAGTATGAGTGCTGATGGGCAATACACATCCAAATGTGTCTTTTGTAGTTTTTGGTGTCTTGTCCAAGTATATTTGTTCTGTTTATTAGATCGATGTGTCCTTGGTTGAGTCACCTGTGGAAATCGTTCTCGACGTTCTTCTTGCTAGTTCCTCGAAGGGAGCACATCACAAATCTTTATTAGTATCAAAAAATGTTATCAACTATAAGAAAATGGGGATTTTTTATAAAAAAGCATGATTTTTTCGCAATATTTTTTTTGGAAATCGAGTTCTCAAAAGCTTTCCGGCATGCCATCAACCTTGAACCCCTCTAACTGGTAGAGTAAATATCTGAATTTCAAGGATATTCAATTCCAGTATGAGTGCTGATGGGTAATACACATCCAAATGTGTCTTTTGTAGTTTTTGGTGTCTTGTCCAAGTATATTTGTTCTGTTTATTAGATCGATGTGTCCTTGGTTGAGTCACCTGTGGAAATCGTTCTCGTCGTTCTTCTTGCTAGTTCCTCGAAGGGAGCACATCACAAATCTTTATTAGTATCAAAAAATGTTATCAACTATAAGAAAATGGGGATTTTTTTATAAAAAAAGCATGATTTTTTCGCACTATTTTTTTTTTGGAAATCGAGTTCTCAAAAGCTTTCCGGCATGCCATCAACCTTGAACCCCTCTAACCGGTAGAGTAAATATCTGAATTTCAAGGATATTCAATTCCAGTATGAGTGCTGATGGGTAATACACATCCAAATGTGTCTTTTGTAGTTTTTGGTGTCTTGTCCAAGTATATTTGTTCTGTTTATTAGATCGATGTGTCCTTGGTTGAGTCACCTGTGGAAATCGTTCTCGTCGTTCTTCTTGCTAGTTCCTCGAAGGGAGCACATCACAAATCTTTATTAGTATCAAAAAATGTTATCAACTATAAGAAAATGGGGATTTTTTTATAAAAAAAAGCATGATTTTTTCGCACTATTTTTTTTTTGGAAATCGAGTTTTCAAAAGCTTTCCGGCATGCCATCAACCTTGAACCCCTCTAACCGGTAGAGTAAATATCTGAATTTCAAGGATATGCAGTTCGAAGATTGATTTTTCACCTTGGTGTTTTCAAAATGGCGCCCCAACTGCAAAATTTTCACGAAAACGCTTATGAATTTTTATCTCAGACAATGTATGGATAAAATTACTAAGAATAAAAAGTGCTTAAAATGACTCAATAAATGCATCTGAATTTTTTCAAAATTTTTCGAGGAACTTTTTTGATTTTGCATTTAGCAAAATTTTTGCAAAATCAAAAAATCGTTCAAATTACCCCGGAAAAATGATTCGTATACGTATTCTATGGGTAATTCTAAGGGTATTCTATGGGTGATTCTAAGAACATTTTGTTCTTGGTAATTTTCTCCGTAAGTTCAACGTTTTCAAGAAAAATTTCCGAAATATCAGAATTTTATCGAGTCATGTAAATGATCGAAGCATCGATTGTCTGTTCGCTGCAAACAAAGTTTACGTTGCCCAACTATCACCACGTGGAGGTCGACGAATATCGAATAACGAATACTTTTTTATATTTTTTTATTTTTTATAATTTTAATTTTTTTTATTTATTTATTTTTTATTATCGATTATCGATTTTTGAGAAGTTACATTTTTTTCACAGGTACTTTTTTTCACCATTTAGGTCTCGTACATATCGATAGGCGAGCATATCGTATTTCTATATGACCCGATAAAATATTGATCTTTTGGAATTTTTTTCTTGAAAACGATGAACTTACGGAGAAAATTACCAAGAACAAAAAGTTCTTAGAATTACCCACAGAATACGTATGAATTGTTCCGGAGTAATTTGAACGATTTTTTGATTTTGCAAAAATTTTGCTAATGCAAAATCAAAAAAGTTCCTCGAAAAATTTTGAAAAAATTCAGATGCATTTATTGAGCAATTTTAAGCACTTTTTATTCTTAATAATATTATCCATACATTCATATTGTCTGAGATAAAAAATCATAAGCGTTTTCGTGAAAATTTTGTAGTTGGGGCGCCATTTTGAAAACACCAAGGTGAAAAATTAAACTTCGAACTGTATATCCTTGAAACTCAGATATTTACTCCACAGGTTCGAGGGGTTCCAGGTCGATGGCATGCCGGAAAGTTTTTGAAAACTCGATTTCCAAAAAAAAAATAGTGTTTTTTTTTTATAAAAAATCCTCATTTTCTTATAGTTAATAACATTTTTCGCAAATTTGGTGTACACGATCGGAAAGAGCTTGCCTTGAACTTTGAGAATTTGTCTTTTTCAATTTTTTTGAGTCGCAAATAGCGTAAGTTATAAGCCTCCAAAGAGCGGTGTACCGAGAGGGACATTCTGGGTCGAAACGGGTTAACAGAGAATGGGAGACATCTCACTGTTTAAGGGGTTATTACTTTTGCGACAAAAAAATAAAAAATAAAAAATGTCTGCAAAATATTTGTGATTTTTTTTTCAATCACCAACTAAAGTATAGTCCAAAACATCATAGACGTCGCTGGAAATTTTGGTAGTAAAACGTGTAGTTTCACACAGGGCTGTCTTACAATAAAATATAGCTATTATACGTCATACCTATTATACGACATGGTACAATTATTTCACTCTCTATTGTTTTTGTTCTCTTGTCAATACCTTTAAATTTAAACCTAATCTTCAAAGGCCATCTGCAAAGTGGTTGCCAAGTAAGAGATAAAGACAAAGGCCTTCAGACTTCAGTTCCCTATGCAGAGTTTCTGCAGTCGGTACTTCATTCTTCGATTTCTTGTAGTCATAAATTGTATTTCTCAAAAGTTTAACATGCGACGTATGAAGTTATTTACTGTTCCTTTGTCACATCTTGTCTTACGTGTTTTGGTCTATTCTCAATTACTTTGTAGATTGTCATCTCTCTGTGCCCTCTGACATAAATGTCGTCGAGACATTTTATTTTCATTTTCATTCGAATTAGCGTAGTATTCGCCATCTCCAGAATTGTCCACACTGGTACTAGAGTGTTGATCTCACGGTTTGAGCATTATTTTTGTAATTATAGACGATATGAAAATGTATGTAATACTAACGAAACCACAAAAATAACAGTAGGTATATAACGGTGAATTGATAAATGTGTTAAATTTCGTTTTTTTTTTCTAAAGCCAGCCGCTGGTTTCTATGCAGTAAATTCGATAAATGTCGGATGCAATTGGAGCAATAATAAAAATGAATGCATCGGCCTGCATATAAGTTTTGTATATACATCTTTAGTATTGAACGAAAGTAAGTAAGGTGTACAAATAATGGATCAGTTTACACACTTGTAATATTATGTTGTAGACTTTTATAGTTAGTTATGTTGACTACCTGTACCTCATAATATAAAAATTATATTGGCACACTTTACTCCAGTAGTTAAAGTTCTGATCAAAAATTGATGGGTTAAATTCGTATGGAATATATTCCGCATAAGTGTGTTGGTATTTGATTAATTTTAATATAGTTTTTAGTTACGGAATGTGTATATTTCTAAAATAGTGTTAGAGAAAATAATTTTACTTCATATTGGCATCTCATTTCAGAGATTTTATAATGGCTGAATATTGAAAAAAAAAATAGCTATTTATGCAATAAGCTGTGAGAACGGTGTTTTTTTTGAGTACGTAAAAAAATATTCAATGAAGGTTTAATGAGGGTTTAAAACAAAGAAGACTTTGTTTCAAAAGGGCGAAATATTTGAAATCCTAAAACCCGGCATGTTATTGCGTCAAAATTATAGTTTTTGCTTTGAATGTAATATTTTTATGATTCTCGAAAATTCACAGACTTTGTCTCAGGCCCATCGAATCATTTTTGTTTTAATAACAATAAAAGCAAAAATTTTAAATACCAACGACACACAATGTTTATCTCCAGAGGAAAGTTATTTAAATCCTACATTATTAAGTAATTTTACATACAGAGTGTCCACTTTAAGGATTTACCACCCTTGTAAAATCTTTATTTTTCGACCGATTTTGATGAACTTTTTTTATTAGATAAATATTCAAAATGCGCATTCACCGAGTGGGTAACTTTATTCTTGGTTTGTAATCATGGCCAACTACGACCACTTTTATGGGCTCAAATGTCAAAAACTACTATTAGGGATTTTTTGGAAAAAAAAATTGATGACGAATTCTTCTTTATCATTACTTAAAACATAGCTGTACCGATTTTCATTGTTCTAAAATACAAGGTGTCTGAGAAACAGAATTTCGTATTTTGAAAAAATTTCCCCCTTTAACCCGCATTTTCACCCCCTTTCCTTTGGGAGATTTTGCTCAAAAATAATTCTAACCTTTCCGCTGTCGAGTTCATTGCGTTTACCAAATTTGAAGACAATAGCTCAACGCGTTCGAGTTATCAATGTTTAGTTTTTCTTGCTGTTTGATAAAAAAGGGGTGTGCTGTGAAAACAAAAAAATACACGGACAAAGCTACATTCACGACAAACGGTATTGTATCGTCACAAAAAATCAGAATGTGGAGTGAAAATAATCCACATTGGGTAATTGAGGGTAAGAGACAATACTCCTCGAAGGTAAATGTTTTCTGTGGCATTTTAAATGAAAAGATTATTGGGCCATACTTTTTTTTTTATGAAAATTTCAATGCTGCCAATTTTCTAAGATTTTTACAAACAGAGTTTACCGACGCACCTGATGAGCTTCCTCTTGATTATCGCTACAATTTACATTTACAGCTTGATGGAGCACCCATCCATAATGCTGCCATAGTGAGAAATTGATTCAATGAGAATATTCCTAATTGCTGAATCAGAAGAAGTAGTCCTCTTATTCGTTGGCCGCCGAGATCTCCAGACATTACGCCTCTTGATTTCTTTCTTTGGGGGATAATACAAAATAAGGAACTTTCTGATCGCATTAGAGAAGCATGTCAGAGTATAACTCGACAACAGTTAACAAATGTAATGAGGAATAATCGTCGACGTGTTGAAAAATGTATAAGGGAATTGGGTGGATTAATTGAAATTACTACGATTTCACTTTTTTTAGAGACTTCCCTTTTGTTGTATTCTAGTTTCTTAATTTTGTAAAAAAATTGTAAGTATTGAATAATACAATTTAAAAAAAGAAATCCGTTTTTTCTCGGACAGCTTGTATTTTAGAACAATGAAAATCGGTACAGCTATGTTTTAAGTAATGATAAAGAAGAATTCATCATCAGTTTTTTTTTAATTCCTAATTGTAGTTTTTGACATTTGAGCCCATAAAAGTGGTCGTAGTTGGACATGATTACAGACCAGGAATAAAGTTACGTTACCCACTCGGTGAATGCGCGAGTCTGAGTTGAATATCTACTTAATAAAAAAAAGTTCATCAAAATCGGTCGAAAAATAAAGATTTTAAAATTGTGGTAAGTCCTTAATGTGGACACACTGTAGAAGTGATGAAGGATGACTTAAAATTATGACATAATAATAAAGATGTGTGTGCTGATTCTGGGAACACCTTTATTGTACGAGTGTTACCTCACACAGAGTCTGTATTCAAAACAGCTTTCATAAATTTATTTAAAGACACATGAGACACATTATCCTTTTTATTATGGACATTTTTGGTATAGCTTTTTGTCGTAGCAGAAGGTTGGGGTCCAAAAAACGACGTTAGCGTCCGAACTACCATTGGTAAATATTTTTTGTGGATAGCAATGTTTTTTTTTTTTCAATTTAATTTTAATACCTACTTTGTTATATTTAGGAATATAAACTTTTATTTTATATATATTTATTGACATACCTGATAAATCTGAGCGAAGTTATTTTAAAATATTGACATTAAAATGAATTAAATATTAAAATGTTGACCTAGTGCTATTTCTTCAAAGACAGAAGTTGCTATTTCTTCAAAATATTTTCAACAATTGTCTTGGGGACGAATGAAATGCCAAATAACGCATTTGGCATTTCTTCTGATTTTATCAATTTCTCTGACACGCCGTGAAAAAATAAATACGCAGCAAGTAAATTCACAGATCTGCTTATTAAGGGGCTTTCCCGCTTTTTAGCTGGAAAAAAAGGTTTTTTTGGGATTTTTTTTGAAAAAAGTATAAAACGGATTGAGACAATTTTTTTTTAATTAAGAGATACAGGTATGTATGTTATATTTAATTTTTTATCTATTTTTTAAACCAAAATGGCGGCCGTCGATCCTTGTTCCAATGCAGTTACTTCAGGCGGACATGTCTCATGTAAATGAGAATTTTCTACGACGCTATTCATCTGAAATCAAAAAATGAAACATCTTTATAAAATAAAAAGTGTTTATCAAAGGGTTTTTCTGAAATTCAAATCTTACGCGATTTGGTGCAACTTTGAAAAAAAAGTTCGATTTTCACCTTAAATTTCTACCTTTAAATTGTTATTAAAAATCGAATTTTTGCAATATCAAGAAAATCTTGATAAAGATCTTCAATAAAAATTGAAAACTCTTCCCCCGAGTCCCTTGTTTCTTTTCTTCGCATTACGGTCTGGTCCCCATGCAATTTTCTCCACGTGACCGACGCATTCCTTTTTCATTACTTTCGGATCGTTGTTGTACGGGTCCAAATCCAAAATCGCCTTGAAGGTCGTACTGTCCCCGTCCCCAATATACTGAGCATATTTTACATTATGCATTTCTTCGGATCGTTGAAACACTTCCTTTACACTGTCCACCTCCATTTTCCCTGCGTGACTCTTTTCAAGCGCCGGGACCGTCGTCACTAATCCGGCTGTAACTCGAAATCTAATACGCGGATCACTTTAAAATTTCAGACCAATAAATTTGAATGTATAACGCACCGATTGTAGTAAAAAAAGAACGATTTTTTGAAACCGAAAAGCGGGAAAGCCCCCTTAAGGGTCAAGGCCAACCCGTGATCAAATAAACATGCTTTCGGCATCGTAAAGCGGGTTTCAGTCTCTGGAGATCTGAGAGCGCTGCCGTAGGAAGGCAACTTTCCGGTTCGATTAAAATTCGTTCGAGTTTCCCCGTTACTAATTTGAAACAAAGTTCCGACATAAATAAAGGCAGTAGGTTAACGGAACTGACTATGATATAGGGATTGTAGGGTATCTGTATTTCGGTAATTCGATTAGAAGAAATGGCGAATGCGCCGATGGTAGAGTTAAATGGTCACTAGGGTCGGAAAAGTATGCTGTAACGCAGAGCTGGCACTATAAAACTCTTATGATAATTAAAGTACAAACTATATTTTTTAAACGTATATTGTTTGCCCCTTTATACCTTCGCCACTGACTGTTCCTAGAATGCGCACAGGACTCCTGTCTACCAGTTCCCGTGCGGGAACACGGGACCTTTACATATATTTTTTCCATAAAACAGCGATGTCGACAGGTGTCCATTTAGTTTTCTACCTGCCGTCGGTGTAAACGAGTCGACCGTCGCATTGAAAACAATTTTTTGTCGCGAATCCACTAGTTAATGAATTCGTGTATTGTAGACGGTATCACATATTTCCGTCCTTCAGAAAAAAACTATTCTAAAAGAGGAATTTTGATTTGATTTATGCATAATGTTTTGCGCATGTAGCCTTTCGTGGAACGTGGTCGACAATATTTACTTTAATCGTTTTTTTGCCAAATATGTATTCAATTTTCCATTGCTTACTTGTGACATGTTGCGTAAAACATATTTACAGAAGACATATCAACATGTAGTGGTAAATATTAAACAACATAATAAGGTCGGTCGGTCGGTCGGTTAAAACAACAAATTTTCGCGGTAATAAGGTCGGTTATGTTGTGACACGAATGTTAGGTGTTTTCGATATTTCGCCCCCGATATTAATAGCTAGTAAACGGGTTTTGCAAACAACGATTAAAGAAATAGTAGTAAATTTACTGTAAATGTAAAAAATAGTAATGTATTTTACTAATGTTAGTGACAATAAACAACTGTTAATGATACAAACGACTGTGAGAAATTCGTGAAAATAATGTGCGTGGTGTGTTATCCTCTGTCCACGTGAACTATTTTGAATTTGCACCTTTAACTTCAGTAGACGTGGAACGATCTATTTCCTCTACAACCATATATTTAGGCCAAATCGCTCACGTTTAACAGGAATAAATGCAAAAACTACTCTAGAAAGGCCGTGGCAACGTACGTTTAGGCAATGAGGACAGTCGGTGTTTCTGAATGATACAAGCAATAGGTATGTAGGTACACATATTATTAACACATTTTCACTCCTGTCATCTTTCGTCAACAACATTACGGATTACGAGTCCGCTCCTGCGTTATAGCACACTTTCCGTACCCTAATGATCAGCCTCTCTTAATTTTGTCTTCGTTAGTAACAATTAAGGTCAATTTTAATTTCTTATATTAGACAAAATAACAAATAACCTCAACAGTAGATAAAGGATTAACGTTACATGACCTAAATCAATGACGTTTCTCATATTCAAATTACCATCCATTTGCCTCATGGCAATATACAGGGTGTCCAAAAAGTCTCCTGTCAAACAGAAATCACAGATACCAGACGTCATTTTCTGTCGATTTAACTTCATATACCTTAATTCAAAAATGCTTCCTGTGGGAGTTAGAGAGCATTGAATACGGTGCTTTCATGTCAATTTTTTCTCAAATAAGTCATTGCATAAAATTTTTTAAATTGGCACAATGACATCTGTCAACAAGCTGTCAAAATTCACTGATCACGAATCTGACTTTTATCAATATTTGTCTCAATGATAGCTATCAACAAGCTGTCAAGTTAATGTGATATTATTGAAGATTACAAAATCAAAGTTTTTATAAAGTCATTAAAGTATCTGAGACATACAACGATAATATCTGTAGTTTTTTACTATAGCATTCTCTTTTTTCTTCAAACGATGTATATGTATACTGCCTACATTTTGTTATTTGCATTCTCTTCATATCTCGTCCTCCAACAGTCAGCCATTATGTGGCTCCCCCTCATGTCGAGGTCCCCTTTTTCTTCATTGTAATCTCTAAGATTTTCTAGAAAGTAATTTACGTGAAAATGTAAAAGTTGTAGTTTGGAATTCATTAGAAAACTCTGGTTCTTGATATTCTTGACAAGATCTTGCAGAAGCTTAACATAATGCATAGATTGTAAATTATGCAAATATTCTTGCACAAAAAAAAGAGGATATGCAGATCACTTGAAGGGAAAAGAGAGTGCTACAGTAAAAAAATGACAGACATATTCTTGAATGTCAGATACTTTAGTGTCCTCATAAAAAAAACTTTCATTTTGTAATCTTCGATTAACATCTTAATTTGCACTTTTTCAGAAAATTTGATAGCTTGATGTAATTATGTCAAAATTCAATGTTCACATCAGATTCGTGATCAGCGACCATAAAAACTCAGTAATAAAGTACGGTTACAGATCAATTTTTTTATGCAGCAACAATCAGTTTGCTGCATGAAAAATTGAAATGTAAAAATGAAGTGGCGATGCCAATGGACGGCTACACATTTCAATTTGGCGATGCGCATGCGAATTAGGAAACAGTTGGCCACCCGTTAACATGGCGGCCCCGATGAGTGTTTATCTCCTTATCTATGAGGATTGCTCTTCTTCAATTTAGATGCTTTGTGTTCGCAATCAGCGAAACAAAAATCCATTTAATAAATCATATTTTTTTACAATAACATTCGTCAGAGGGTTAATATAAGACGTGGAGAAAAATTAACACTTCAAAAAATGTTATGAATTGAATTATTTTTATGAATTCGGTTTCAGCACGTCAAAATATTTGGGAATAGTGGGGTTTGCACTCTTGGAAATATATTTTTTGTAGACCTGTGTAGTTTTGTTAAATACTAAAGAAGCTACTGGTTATTTTGTCTGTTTCATTGATTTCACGGGCACATATAAATAAAAAAAACTCTGAGTGCAAACCACTTATTCTATATGTATTTTGGGTCGCTGAATCCGAATCCGGCGTTAGTTTGTTTTGGTGGGTTAGCTCGTTATCTTTGTCAAAATGCAAAAAAACGCCAAAATTGCACCAATGAAGACAAACAGAATTATCGCATGCGAAAAAATGCAAAAAAGTGGCCAAAATCGCAAAAGTGTCGCTTTTGTTGGAAAAACCTGGGAGCTTGAATTTTTTTGACTCCAATAGCTAATTTTTTTACAGCTATGGTACGCACATTATTTTATAAAAATGGATATTTGTAAGAATATCCCGGGAATAGAATAGCAATAACGAGCTAACCCACCAAAACCCTAGATTGTGGTTTGGACTCGGCGTTTGATTTTTTTTTTGTGCGCCTGTGTTTTTATTTATGAAATAAATTTGCAAATAAAATAATAATCATCTTTTCCGGTTATCATTTTCATAACCAATATATTGAAAAGTGGTGGAGCCGGGAGAGTAGATTTAAAAATGTTCGCAAAAAGTACGCATGTTTTGGCGTACTTAATACATACCTTAAAACTTTTGCCTCTCACTGTATGTGTATTAAAATGCATTTTTACGTTTATTAAACACTTACACCCCAAATCGATTACCACCCTTAGAGATTATCACCCTTACGTTCTGAACATCTCTGACTATCCTGTAACCTCCGTCATATGGATTTAAATAATATATAAATGTTATTACAAGCTAACTGACACAGTGTGCACATGCGAATGCACATTTCTAGGGCAAAATAAACTAAATTTTGGTGAAAATTAAAGCGCCGAGGCTATTTGCATTTAAATGCAGCCTTTTTTGGCAAATATTTAACGAGTCCAAATGCGCTTTTAATGTTCGGCTAAAGCGATTTGGCTTTGAATGACCAGGGTGATAATATTGTACGAGTTGAGGCTAAAATTCATCCCTGTTTTAATACGAGAAATAATCCACATTTCGAAAAAATTAACGAATTCCTGGAGAAAAAAGAGGATTTAAATTTCATTCAGTTTTATTCGAGTTTAGAAAAAAAAAAACAAAGTACTAAAATTACCAAATAACATTCAAATAACATTCAAATGGACTGTGGTTTTAATCAATATTTTAATTTTATATTTGAATTACCTTTCTAACAAATATTAAGTATAGTAATGGAAGATTATAGTCTCCCTGTTTCTCAATATAACGTATACAAAGATGATACTAACTCTTGGCAGCAGCTGTTTAACTGTTTTAGCATTTCGTAAACGGAAGTCTGCCAACTATAACACTTTGATTGTTATGAGAATAACAATTTTTCAATTCAAGATAGAAGTTTGAAGCTCAAAAAAAGACACAAAGCTCTATTAAAGTCAATGTAAGGTTCAGATAATTTCAAACTGTTAACAAATGTCAAGTAATACAAACAGCAACTTCGGATCTGCTGCCAATTGCATAACAACGAATATCAAGCGCGAAATTTACAATTCAATAAAACACTCCATTATAGTTTTTATTTTGAATATAATCGAGTGCTGCACTAATTTAATAGCGTCATCGGTGACAGTTTTAAGTATAAGTGACCGTTGAATATAACTAGTTTAGAGTTAACAGCAAGATTAACGCACAACGCATGCACTGACATATAATAACAAATAAAATAAAGTAAATAGTAGTTAAGGAAAAAAATAATACGGTAGTGACGCTCTATTTTGGTATCACCAGTAAGCACTGTATTTTGACACTTACGTAATATGTACTGAGAATTTCCCTGTCGCCAAAAAATAATTGAAATTCTAGATTATTACGGATTTTTATTCTTGGGATTTTTCTATATAACATGAAGTTATAATGTTCCATATTATCATGAGAATATACTCTCTAATATTGCTAATACATTATCTAAAAATAAAATTACAAAATCGCAAAATATTTTGCCGGAAAAATAATACACATATAAGGCTTATTTACATACACGCTATGTTTTAAATAACCCCACAAAAAGAAATCCATAGGGGTTAGGTCAGGCGACCCAGGAGGAAACTCGAATTGACCTCTTCGCACAGTCCATCGACCCTTTGAAATTCATCAGTCCATCGAATTACTTTATTTATGTATTAATATAAATAATTAATTTAATTTAAATAATTAAGAATGCACTATATTATTTATTATTATTTCTGCAATTCTGGATAACTGTTGAGTATTATGTCAAATAGCCGAGCAAATAGCTGTAGAACCTCTTGTGTCCGAGTGATTTTTTAAATAAACTTTCCTTCGTTTTTTATCGAATTTTAACATTTGATCGGCCGCCATTTTAAAATGGCTTAATAAAATCGCGTCAAAATTTAGGAGCATATTGCGTGAAATAAGAGCTTTCAAATGATGTATCACAAGCCTTATGTTGTCATTTAAAAAAATATCGATGACGTTATATCTTTGACAGCCGTCAATAACAAAGCAAATAAAGCACGTCAAATGTCGGCAAATGAAAAATTTAATTGACATACCCGAGCGTTTTTTTAAAAAAATCCTTTAATTTTTATCGAATTTATATGTGACTTTACGCCCTCACTGTATAATACATATTTATGCATGAATAAAAATAATGGGCTGATACCTAATAATCCACTGTTCTGGCTAATAAGCAAGGACAAAAGTTACGGTGCATCGAACCACAACTTTCACGGATCGGTGAATTGCTTCAGTTTCTTTAGAACTATACTTTTTCTGATGATGATGATGATGATGATGATCTTCTTGGTTCAACATGGTTGGCGAAACGCACGTGTTGAGTGTAAAAAAAGTGTTTCGGTGCTAAGTGGAAAAGTGTCTAAGTGTTCAATCAATTAATATTGCTTCAAATACTAATCCTTTATCTGTAATTTAAGGAATAAGAAGTAAGAAGTTATTTATTAAATCCCACTATCTTCTGGATTGACCAGAAGATTGATTTCGACCTTTTCTAACTAGTCATTTGTATGCGGGGCGATATTGTCACTGATTCGACGTATTACATGTGCAAACTGTTGGAACATAACTCTAACGCCTCTACAAGATATTAACGAAACGGCAGCGATACCAGAATGTAGCTTAATTATGCCATAGATAGTACGGAGCTTAGAGCAGAACCAGTAATATCGTTAACGTCAGCAATTTAGTATATGGACTAAGTTTAAATTGGGTTTGCATCTAAAATGTCGTTATTCGCTTCTAGGGGCATCGCAGAAGTTAAAAATAACGCTCTCTAATTACAAAACTTGAGTTACTAAGCGAAAAGAGCGTTTTAGCATATTTTTTAAACAAGTTTGAAAGGCTACATATACGCACATAACATTTTCAAACTTGACCTTATTATTAAATTAAATTAAGTTTACTATTTAAGGGTTTGTTTCATTTTTTGATTCACGATTATATGAGGTTTGTGCACTCTGCATTAATAATAATAATAATAATAATAATAATAATAATAATAATAATAATAATAAGTACTTTACTAAGTATGCACTCAAATTTTAACAACTTACATACCTAGTAACAAAATAAAAAAGAGGATGAGTACATCGAAGTATTTGTTGAGGGACTAATATTAATAGTACTTCTTATTATTTGCTGTACAGTGTGTTCCAAATTGGTTATGCATGAACTAGTATCTCGGATTTTATTACTTCTTCGACTTTTTTTTATTTCGATTTATATGCAATACTTTTCGAGATAATTCTAAAAAATGTTTTAGATAATGTGCCATATATTTTTAATTACTGGATTTGCGATATTTCAGCGAATACTTTTTTAGGATACTTTTTTTAACATGTTTTCGCTGATGTTATCAAAATATTTTTGTTGCTGAAAACTCTGAGATATATTGAATCTTTATATAAGTTATATAGTACTTAAAATTTGGTTTTCAACGATGTCCACAATGATAGAAAAACATGTTACCTTCTGTGAGATAAAAAAAACCATGTTTTTTTCGAACTATGCAACAATTTGCAAATAACAAACAAAAAATAATCAACTACTGATAATAATGTTATAAAGATACATTGTTCTATGTGGCGTCCCTCCTCATCTAAAAACTTTTGGCGTCGCATTAATTACTCTTCTCTCTTCGACTACTCTTCTCAATGTGTTCCAGATACTAGCAAATATATTTCTAACTTATTCTTTTTAAAATTTGTACAATTTTTAAGTTGTAAGTAAATAATTAAAAAAATATGCGACATTTTCTAAAACCATCTCAGATTTTGGAATTATCTCTAAAACGATTACGGATAAATCGAATTTAAAAAAAAAATGCCGAAGAGGTAATCAAATTCTCTAAAACTTTTGCCATTTAACCATATTTCTATTTCCAATAGTAGCCGTGATTTCAATGCATGTATGACCCATTTGGGACAGACCGTATATTGAGATGTGTGTTTCATCATCTTCTTCAAATATTTGATGAAGTTTCATTATCAATCATAAATCAAAGGAAAGATAAATGTATATTATGAATTTTCAGTATCTCATAAATAGTACAGATTCTCATTAGGAAACAGAATCTGTAATTCTTCATAATTTTCAAATTAGTGTTTTAAGGAGAAACATTTAATATGGATAATAAATACTAATGGTAAGAATAGGCAAAACATAAGCAAATTTTGTTATTAGTCATAACTAGGGTCCGGAAAAGTGTGCTACAACGTAATGTCATTGACGGAAGGATAGGTATATGAGAGACCAAAAAGACAGGAGTAAAATGTGTTAATAATGAACATACCTATCGCTTGTGTCATTCAGAAACACTGGCTGTCTTCATTGCTTGAGCGTACGTTGCTATGACCAGTAGTCCTTCTGGTTGTAGAAGGAAAATGATAGTTCCACATCTACTAAAGTTAAAGTTGCAAATACAAAACAGTTCACATGGGCAGAGGACGAGACACCACACACAATATTTTCACGAATTTCGCACAGTTGTTTGTATCACTTGTTACAACTTGTTACAACAGTTGTGTGTTGTAACATCAGTACATTATTATTTTTTACATCAAAAGAGGTCAATGCGCGTGTTACTATTATTTCTATGCTTTAAGTCGTTGTTTGCAAAAACCCGTTTACTAGCTATTAATATCGGGAGCGAAATATCGGAAACACCTACCTTCTTTGATATTTCCCATGAAACGTTGATATGTTTTCTGTAAATATGTTTTACACAACGTATGACTACTAGGCAATGAAAAAATTGGATACATATATGGCAAAAAAAAAACGTCTAAAGTAAATATTGTTGACCATGTTTCACGAAAGGCTACATACGCAAAACATTAAGCACAAATCAAAACCAAAAATTCCTCTTTTGTAACAGTGCCAGGTATATTTTGTTGATGGATATTCGAAAATCCACACAAATGCAGGTAATATGTAAATACATTATACGAACTCACAAATTAATCACTCACGACACACACAATTATTTTGAATGCGGCAGTCGATCCGTTCATAGCGACAGCAGGTAAAATACTGAATTTCGACACCGGAATATCTCGTTGCTATATGGAGAAATTTTATGTGTCTTCTCGAACCCGCATGCAGCTGTCACTCCCTACGCACGTTAACAGGATCGGTCAGTGGCGTACGCATATCGTATGTGAATAAACTTTGTATATAGCGGAAGTACACTTTTAATGTAGTCAGGAACGCACACTATACCGCTTTCTGTTCACTGATATCGTGTGAATTTTGTAGCCTACAAAATCCAACTGCGTAATCCATCCTCTTTTCAGGGTTGAAACCCCACCGTCCCTGTTACTGACACTGCTCGAGGCAAACCATCTATCCATCTCATTATGGTATGGAGCGAGATGTCTGTAAAATTCGCGTTCATATTTCATTACACCATACTCGTATATGAAACGTTAACACGTTAACTATCTGGCTAATGTACCAGAAAACAATGCCAGACGGCGGATACCGGCAGCCACGAAATATTCCCTAAGTCGTTAAGTGGTACCTAATACGTAATTTTCTTCGACGTGAACTTAGAAGGGGGCGTGGAACATGAGTGGAGATGCAGAGGCGTAGACACAGGTACAGTCTATGAAATAAATAACGTAACTAAGTTAATAATAATCAAAGATCACGTGTTAGGAGTAAGACGCTCATCACGTATGAACAGCATGCCCTTTAATAATTGTAAAGATAAATAATCAATGGTGACGCAAAAATATGTTTTATTTTCTCAGGAAAATTCACTGACAGGTACGTAATAAATACACTCTGTACAAAAAGTATTGCATGGGTATTACATGGGTAAAAAGTGGTTTATCCTGTATAATAATGAAAGCACCCATATAATATTTGTGCAACTAGAAACCAAAATTGACACCATGGAAATCTCATATTTTTTGTACAAAATAAAAAAACGGAAAATTGGAATAGTTGATTATATCGTTGTTTCTTGAAACTTTGTCAAGACACAAGTCATTGACTGTGTGATAAATTGACTGATTTATTTTGAATATCAGTACAAAATGAGTAATCTATCTCGCTATAAAGTGATTAAAATAGTATTATTAGTTGAAGACGGGATTTTTTAATTCGAAATTTTAATTATTATACAGGATAACACTTACAAACAAACAAACATTATGTAATGAATGTTTTTGCGCCGGTAGCATTAATGAAATACTCCACTTAAAGAAACCGTACCTATTTTCATACTTTTACACTCTCTACTGTAAACGGTACATTTTGAATTTTTTTGTCGCTCCCTGATTTTTTTTTGGGTTTTTTTTGTGTGTAATGTGCTGATTTCAAATAAGAGCTCAGTTTTTACCTAGCACTCATAAGTTTTTAGAGAAGGGAAGAAGAATATAAAATATGAGATGGGTTTCTCATATTTTCAACCATAAGCAATCTAGTGAATTTTCGAAGATTTAAAAAAACAAAATTGTTAGAATTAATATTGTTATGTTTTTTTTAATGTCTACTGTTATACTATGTATTTAATACTATTTCTCATAATCTAATATTTTGTGTAATAAGTGACAACACAATATAATAAGTGATAACCACAGACTCGAGTGAAAAAGAGACAAGTCAGCACGGGGATGAAAGTTGGATAGCAGATATCGCAACATCATGCCACCCGACCTTGTCTCTTGATTTAGTAATATTTGGTGTAGACAACTTTGGCCCTACTGCTAAAAAGAATGACCGTAAAGTAGCATAGTGAAATACAATTCTCATATGTGCAAGAGATGACAATCGTAAACAATTTTAATGTTAGTTAATTTTGTGTTTTATGTATGGCAGGTTCGGTCTGTATTTATTAATTTTCGTCATTTCTGTTCTGTGAGGGAGAATGGTAAGTTATTCTTTAAATTATCTAAATAAAGATCCTGTAGGATATTTCCATGTTTAATATCGTAGGGATAATCCATTGTTTCTTAAGAATAATGTTTAAGGTTGTATTTATTGCATAAGTAATACTTTTTGTTCATCTAAAATTGTGATTATAGCTGGCCGGCATTTACAAATTTCAACCATGTAATATTTATTACTTTATTAGATAAATATTAACTAAACCTATTTTTGTAGTGAGGACGCAAAATTTATAAATTCTCAAGCGACGTAGAAGACATGTAATGTTTGGGAAAATATATGTAAAGTAGATCGAGAACATTGTAATTCTTTCCGTATTTGTCACGATCACTTTGTAGCTACTGATTTCTTACACTCTGACCATAAAATTTTAAAACCAAAATCTTTTCCGAAACCTCCCTCTAGTAAAAATTTCTGTCTACCATCACATCCAGTTCTTTAGAAGAAACTATAGTTATTGATGGAAGTAACATTATGAAGAGTTCTGAAGTTCATAGCACAGCTAAAACTAATGTCAATAATCAACAATGCTTAATGATACAAGTGAATATTCATTTTTAATTGACAAATTAAGTGGTATTTTGACACAACCTGGTGTTTCTGAAAAAGACTTAAACCACCAGGAATCAATAATGTATAAAGTCCATCGTAATGTTACTGCCAATTTTGTTTTAGAATAATTTTTCATTTTAGTTGTTTATACCTGGTATTCTGTAATTTGCAGAACTTGTTTTTAAATCAGGATAATACTTACAATTTATATCTTTTATATCGTTTTTTATTGTGAAATAGCTCATCATTTATAGTTTCTAACCTAAATTTTAGGTGGATGAGGTGGCTTGCGTGTTCCAATAATACTACGAGCTAAGCCAGTGGTAGCATGCAATGCTACTGGTGGGTCACCCATGCTGGACAGGTCAAAGGGAAGGAACCTGACTAAGAGTGATACAAACAGCTTTATACTATAACATCTAATGGTATTGTTCTGTAAATAATGTTCTATTGTTATATCTTGTTAATAAATATTCCTTCTAATTTTTTTTATTTCTAATAGTGAAAATATAATTTTATAACTGAAAACATCAAATACACTGTCAGGGAAGAATTCCAAATGGGAGTGAAGAAAATGCAGGTTAAGTGATATGTTGCGACCTAGTTCTTCAACTAGATCTTTGTAGTTCTCCGATTTCTTGTTACCCAGGGAGTTACTAAATATATTTTATATGTTACTATATATATATATCAGTCCACTCCCTATTTTCTTTTCTCGAAAGTGTAGTTTCAAAAAGTTAGTTTTCGTTTTTAAAAAGTTCTCGTATTTGCGGCCCAACGAACGTTCCTTCTTTAAGTTTTGCCTCACTTATACGCGCGAATATCCGTCTCAAATAAAGAAAAGCATTTCCTTCTGTATGTAAGGTTTTAACAATTTTTTTTATAAACCCTAGCTTTATGTGTAGAGGAGGTCAATAGGTAAGTACATCCTTATACCTGATTTGCAATCAATCAAAACATATTGTTGATTTGATCTCGAGATTTTGCTATGTGATACGACAATTTACAGGTCAGGGTAAGGGTTAAATAGGTAGAAATCATCGAAATAACACATTAGTTTGGCGGGGAGGATTTTCATGCAGAACAGTGATATTAAAGTATATCGCATCGCTTGCATCCTTTGCCACTCACATTGTTAAATTATATTATGCTTCCACTGCCCTTTCTTACATCCGTTTGCGCGGCTATCTCATTTCATTGTTTGTGGAACTGTAGGATGATGAGTAGGTAGATGAGTCGATTGAAACCCAAAAGTTATTGTGAACTAGAGTCATAAAGTCGTCAGTTTGATTGCTCGTGATTTAGTAAACTTTATCTTCCCACCATCACATTACTATTGTCTACAGATATAGTATAATTTCTTCATGATGCACAGAGAGTTGAAATAAACTAAAATTTATTTATTACGAATCAGTTAACAATTACATACCAGATTATATGTAGAATATTACATAATTATCTTTGAAAATGCAATGTACCTATGTTATAGTGTGTTATTAACATACTAGTCAAAATTTAAAAGATGATTATTTGCATTAACTCGCTTGATGCTTTCACAAGTATTTCTTTTTGTGTATGGGTAGGTGTATTTTTTTATTTCCGATGGCATTAGTGTAGGTAATAATTCGTTATACATCATTATGAGTTATTATTTGAGTGACAATTCATCTGAATCTATGTTTTAATATATACGTTTTAATTGTAGTAAAACGTATTACCATAAAACTTTAAACACTAATTCTCAACTGAAAATCACTGACTTATTGGTTAATATATTCATTACGGTTGTGAAATATTTTCAGATTCTGTTGTCAGTGAAGTGACGAGCCAGGTGGTAGACTGTAAAGATAACCGTGGGACTATGAAATTATTAAGTTAATGCATGATGTATACAAATTACCTCTATGTTGGTCAATTACTGTGACATAGTTAAAAGATAACCTTTTACTGTATTGATTATAAAACCTTGGTGTTAATAATCACAAGAACTTCAAAATTATAGTTACAAAAATTCTTGTCAAAGTTACAATTGTAAATAATGGGTTTCTGCTCCACTCTCTCCAGTGCAGCGTCTGTTTTTTGTTAGACGTTTTTATTAAAACCTTTTGCCCACACGACCCTCTGACAAGTTGCTCTTCAACATAATCCGCCCAGTGAAAAAAAGTTATTGCCAACCTGTTGTTCCAGAGAACCTTCACAAAAACAAGGCTAACAAGGCATACAGAAATAGGTATTATTCATACACACGACTTCGTTGTTAAATTTATGTTTTATGTACTGCTATATTTATCTGTTAACTTCCTTTTGTAAAAAATGATCATACAGGAGCTTCTTGCAAACAGCGAGCTTGTAAAATTTAAAATAAACTCAATGAGATAATTGGGAGGTTTCCACAAAGAATCTTTTGATAACCGTTTTTTAAGAGTTATTTTTTCAAAAATATTGTTTTCCCATTGTGTGTGTTTTATAGTTGTAATTCTTTATATATATCTTTATATATATGTACACCTTTGTATTTTTGTATGTACCGGACAAATATGTAGGTTTGTAAAATAGGTGTGAATGTAAATTGGTGTCCCAATTTAATGTTTCACTGTCAATATAGGTATTAGTTTTTTTGAGATAGAAAGAAAATTCAAAGCTGAAATTATGTAGAATTTTTCATGGAATGTGAACCTGGCGTCGGCATTTTTATACAGGGTGCTGTTAAAATATATTTTCAAAAAATTGACTTTTGGAAAATTCTTGGTTGATTTTTAGTGAAGGATATTATTGAAGGGTATACAAGAGGTATTATTAAATTATCTATTGTTACATTCGACTTCCGGTTTCGCCGGAAACAACTATGATTCGGTAATTTTTTAGACACCTTGTATATTCTGAATTTGTTCGATTCTTCCCGTTTTACCGAGTCCAGCTATTGTTTTGCACATACAGTTTGTGTAAATCCGACATCGGCCAATTGTGAAGAAGGACAAATGCTACACTTCTCGTTCTAACAACAAACACAGGTGGTGAGAGGGCCGGTCTTATTCCCTCACTACTTTCGATGCGTGTGTGGTTGCTTCTTATCTGTCGTTTCACTTCTGTTTGTCCTTTTTCATAACTTGCCGATGCTGGCTTTACACACACGGTATAGTTTTGCATATTTATATATAAACATCTCTGATTTGCATTGTTTCTTTTGTCGTATTTCAAGAACTTGTTCGTTATAAAGATAACTGTACAAAACTGCAGATATATAATCTGCAGATTCAGGAAGAAGAAAGGAAACAAAAAACTCATTAAGTATTAGTCACTTCTGGCGAATTCGGAACATTACAATAGGCGTGGCTTAGAGAAATATTATTGCACGTATTGCAATATAAATCCGAACTGCCCACTTGGAAGCCCTTAAAATCCACGGCATGCAGCTCTTGCATACTCAGGGGACTCTTGCATACATCAGCCCTATTGACGCGTTTTGAATAGACCAGTCGTGGTCCTCTTCATCGAAAAAGATCTTCTTCAGCATAATTATGTTTCGGGTCGAATGCCATTTTGTAATACGGTTCAAGCGTGGGGCAACTTGAAAGGACACGTTTAGTCAGCACTTCGGGCGTTAAGGCGACCATACACGTTAAGATAAATATCCTCTAAAAATAATTCATACTAAATAGGCACAAATCTCGGGATTCTGTTTGATATTCTGTTTCCACAAACCAAGTATTTGCTACCAACAGTAGGTTTACGAACAATTGCCTTTATCCCGACTAGAAAACGGTATCCACAATGCCTATGAGAAGAAATCTTATTGTTATTGAGGCATCTTTTATAATTACGTATACTGCAAAGGTGAAAATCAATAAAAAAAGAGGTAAAACACAGAGTTTGCATATTTCTTGTTTTAAAAACGAGAACTAGGCAACTAAACCGATTTATGAACGGATGATAGGAGTGGTTCAATCAAACATTTTTATTGTATGTCACTTCAAGAATTCAACGTACATTCATGAGTATAATTATATTAATTATTGGATTCCATTTGTACAATGCCTTTCATATCCAGTGAACGAACATTTAGTGTGAACAAGACACGACTAAATGTTTGCAAAAGTTTGCAAATGCGTCTGATTCGTATGTATCTCCAGCAAGCAAATATGTATGTATATCAGTTTCTAACATTCACAAACGTTTGCAAACTTTTGCGCGCTTGGTGATTGAATTTTCTTTGCCTGAAAAGATAAATCTTACCGCTTGGTGATCTTGAAGGCGTACATATGAATTCACGTTCCAAGAAACTATATAAGTTTGTATTTATTACAAACATTAAGGGAGTGACCATTAATATGACATATATGATAATATAATCTTTTCAAAAGCGGCTACACGTTGTATCATATTTTCTTTGCGAGTAAAAATATATTGAGTAAAAATATATCTATAATCGCCAACGCTCCAACGCATTATCTTGTGTGGATGCTATCAATTATATTTTCTCTAAACTGTGGTATGGTCAACTGAAAACCTGTATGGTTACGATAGCGTATAAAAAGTTAAAACTGTTCGCATGATAAACACGCACAGTTTTCACAAACCAGGTGAGCCTGGCAGGTATATCGTAACATGTACGGGGGTCTTTATTATTGGAGTGCAGCGCATGCAACACACAGCAAAAATTGCAAGGGCGTCGCGACGCAGATGCAACAATCCGTAAAATTAAACGTCGGTCCTCCAAATTAATGATCTTAATTGTGCTCTTATGTCCTCTCATACGGTTGGAGGAGCCGAATACCACGATTATTATTAATTGAATAACAACCGAGGATTTTATATGGGAGCAGAAAGCGTCTCAAAATCGATCTACAGGATGTCCCACACAGAAAGAAATAAGAAGGAATTATATGTAATTCCTAAATAAAAAATTAGGTGGAATATGTTCCACATATTTAGTTTAATTACCTAAGTTTAATTGATTACGCTGTAGACAAAAATAGATCTGGTCAACCAGTATATTTAAAGGCAATTTTAATGAACAAGAAATGTACCTACTCGGACGCTTTCAGTTTCATGCTGATTTTATCCCATTCACTTTTAAGATTCGTGTATTTTTGTTCATTATACATCGATCTCTTGTAACTTCTGACGCTAAAATTGCATAGGAATCAGTGGCAATATCATCTCAGAAACATTGAAGACGATACACCGAAGTAAGACAGTTTTTCCTTCATAAATCTAAATCTTTTCAATCTATACATAAAGAACGTGCTGGCGGCCTAAGCATTGAACTCTGTGGAACTATAAAAGTAATTACGAGTCCTATGATTTACAGAATAATTATATCCACTGTTTCAGATATACAATGCTTTCCAGTTCCTAAATCTAAATTCTATACAATATTGCATATGAAATAACTTGCATAACAGCTAGGTGGATTGTTGTAAAATAAATGTAATATGTAAGCGTAGGTATATAAGATCGCTCAATATTGTATTGCCATGTATAACATACTCACCACTTGCGTCTTTGGTAAAGAGAAGTAAGAGATTTTAACATAACCCGAGATGATGTATTATTAACATTATTCAGGTTGTTTCTGCTCATATTGCTCGAATACTCTTTTATATGTTAATGAACTTTATGGTTGGGTACGCACGTATTTTCATGTTATTATCATTTATTAAGGATAAAGGGATCGGGAGGAAGATTTGAAAAAGGAGTATTTTCTACAAGATGTTTTTTTACATCAGTTTATTATGTCACTATATAAATTCATTCACTTTGATTCATTATGAGATGTGGTTATTAAATAACCGAACTGCTGTCATAACACTTTTTATTACAGTAGCAACTTTTTCGCCTGCAATGCACTCCCCTTGGCGAGCTCTACACCGCTCCATACGACTTTTCCATTGTTGAAAGCAGAGCTGGAAGTCCGCTTCTGTCAACTGGTTCAGAACCTCTGTCGCTTTTGCTTTAACCGCTTCCACACTTTGGAATCTTGTCTTCAGTGTCACCGTGACTAACAAGCCTGGATCAGTGTCAATGTTGTTTAGAATGTCGTAGCGTAGCGCAGATGTTCATTCTTGATTCCTTTTGCTCGAGAGTGAGGAGTTTTGGCACCATTTTTGCGCAAACTTTGCGCATGTTGAACGATTCCTGTTATTCTTTGTCGATTCCTGTTATTTCAGCAGGCCCTCGAATGCTTAGACGACGATCTTCGCGGATTAATTTTATTTACGGATCGTCGTCGGTCGTTTCACATCCCTCTTTAAACCATTTAAACCATTCAAAACCTTGTGTGCGGGATAAACATTAATTTCCGTACACTTCTTTTAACATTGCATAAGCTTCTGTAAAATTTTTCCCCAGTTTAACAAGAAACTTGGGATTAACCCGTTGCTCCATCTGAACACTTAACATTTTCTCGACTCGTCACTGGTGCGTAGACTAATTCAAAGGACTGCTACAGTCAAACTGAGTGACACACTGGCTTGTCCAGCGAGTTCAGGGTGGGAAAAGTATCACCAGTCACAGTTTTGTTTAAACTTGTCTGTTCAAACAGCGGGCTGGTAGCAGCATTAGTTCGGTTATTTAATAGCCACACCTCGTATAAAGTCTTTGATTCATTGCTCAGACGCAATTGACAGTTTACTAACTGGAAATGATATTTTTCAGTTATATAAATAGTTGATGCAGTAAAAATGTTCGTTTCTAAAGACGCAAAACAGGAGTGTTTATCTTTTTTTTTAATATATTGTATGATAAACAGTATTTTTTAATTGGTTGTGTGTGAGGTCACATATACTCATTCACGTCAAGGTGATGCTTTATTTACATCAGAATTCATTAGTTAAGTGGTGTTTATAGACGAGTTGAATAAATATTGCACGTATTTAAAACATTCAGTTTAATTTAAAATGCTCCGCACTTCGTAAAAAATATAAAAATAACAAATGCGCATACCTGATTTTGTTTTCCAGGATTTTGATGGTATAGAGACATCCAAAAAAAAAACGTCATCAAAGTTGGCCGAGAAAAAAAGACGTATTTCTATTCTTATTCGAATTTATATCCTTATTTACTTGTCAAGACTGTCACATCATATGACAGACATTGTTTATTTTACAAATTGTGATAGTCACTTATAACTGAAAAGCTTAGGCATGGCCGCTATTTCCATCTCTGTCGTTCATAGCCAGAGTTGATGACGATGGATGTCTCTATATAATATTTAAACAATACAATGTGTTTTACTTCCACGTCCACGTAGCAGAGTAGAAGTATAGTATCGATGAAACGTTTTTTTAAAAGAAACTTTTATGAAAATAAATGTTTTAAATAAACTTGCCTATTATTGGCCTAAAATATTATGAAATGTCGAGATTTTAAATTTAAGCGATACATAATTTTTTGTTTGTCTGTCTATGTGATGTGTTGCTTTATATATTTTTGAATTAAAATATTACATTAACAAGCATCTACTCTCATTTTACTACTAGGACCATTTCCAATAAAATAATCACGGATTTAGGTTATAAAAGTCACTGGGTCATAAAAGTCTTATTGGTCATGTAGGTCATACAGATCTTATAGGTCATAGCTCCATTTTTTCTCCACACTTTCCGGATCCTAGGTCAATCACCATCAATTGGGGGTTCTAATTGAATAGTGTTTAATAATTCTG
This sequence comes from Aromia moschata, assembly GCA_029963805.1. NCBI lineage: Eukaryota > Metazoa > Arthropoda > Insecta > Coleoptera > Cerambycidae > Aromia > Aromia moschata. The sequence continues at coordinate 338,326 of JAPWTK010000083.1, forward strand.
TGGACGTAGTGAACGTAGAAGGCTCCAAATTTTTAATGTTCAAAGACTTACCTAACTGAGTTATAAGGGCTTAGGAATTTTTAGGTTAGGAATTCCGAAGTTGTAGTAAGTACTCTTCTATGATTCTGGGATTAAACGCAAAAGGTTCCAAATAATAATATTTATAGGATTATGTCACGAGTGATGGCTCTAGTGAATAGTCTTTTACGATTCTATGGATGAACGCAGAATGTTCCAAAACCAAAGTGTTAGTGTTTAGAAGCGTATGTCACGAGTAATTGAGTTTCAAGGGGTTAGGGATTTGTAGTCAGACTTTGAGGTTAGGGTTCTGGGGTTCTAGTAAGTAGCCTTTTACAATTCTAGGGGTGAATGCATTCCAGCTTTTTGCAGTAAGCAGTTGGATTGAGTGGTATGATCAATTCATCGAGTTTTAGAATATCTCCAAATAGGCAATATCTCGTTCTTTATCCATCCATATCTCGAAAACTATTCATAGCAAATGCTCGGGTCTATGATAACTTCTGATCAGGAAGTCAAGAACTACATTATACTAAGTTTTTAAACAATTCGACAGAAATCCAATTTCCATAAGGTTTGTGCGGGGTCCTTTGCTCTCCGCGGTAATCGAATTATAAATGAGCAGAACGTTGCCGTACGATCTCTCGTAATATTTCCGTTATCAATATAGGCGCTGCGATAAATCACACAAGAGCAATAACTCTTGTTTGAATTAAACTAGCGCAATTGATGAAATTAATTCATCCCTAACATTGGCCACCTCTCTTATGACACGTAACTATTCATTAGATTTCAACTTTTCAAATTTATTCGCGTATAGTTCCATGGCGGCGGCAAGCAGTCCGTTTTAATGGTCGATTTGGGCGCAATTTATCATCTGCGCCTCGCGTGCAGCGGAACAAACAAGGGAATTCCCCGGGTCGCGCAAAACTTGTTATGTAGTAGCTACCCATTTGCATACAGTTCCAAATACGCGCGCTCTTGATCTATTTTTGGCTGGCGGGGATCAGACGGTACGAAAGAGAATCGAAATGGAGTCGTTAATATACGAGTAGAAGCCCCTGAGTGATTTCCAAGCTCGTTGTTATGAGCTTACTTGTCAGCGAAACTTCTAAAAACTATGGAAGAAGTATTATTATTGTTAAAACTTTTCAGCCAGTCGTTTTTAAATCTCATGGGAAATACGATTTTATTTAAAGAAACGGAACAACCTTTGTCACAAACATATACGGGAACTTTCAGAGACATGCGTGACGTACATAATAGGTTCTCCACTTTTCAATGGAATATAGATGTTTTTTTTTTTTATATAAAAAACGACCAATGCCAAAAGTTGCGAATAATGGGCTGACGTCGGTATTGGACAGGGCGATACCTGCACAACATACACGATGTGTAAATTAAATAATGAGACTGCCAAAGTAGCGCCCTATCTAGCAACACTGCGGAGATGCAACACTAACATGTAATGCACCTTCAGTACAAGTTTGAACTTTGAGTCATTTGTTTGTTGTTTTTTTTCTAGTCAATTTAAAAAATGCTATTAGGTTTTGCTTCAGATTTGGACACGGCGCAACGGATACTTTTGCAAACCTCAATACACCTACGGAGACAGTGTTTTTTCAAGAGGCCAGGTTTTTCGGTGGTTTAAGGCATTCTCAGAAGGAAGAGAGTCAATTGAAGACGCGGAAACTAAGCGTCAAAGCATGGAATGGCACACTTCAAGTTCTCCAAGACCCAAAAAAGCAAGAATGAGCAAGTCAACGATCAAATGAATGCTGAATTGCTTTTTTTGATAGCCAGGGTTGATATCCGTCTACAAAGAGTTTGTGCCTCCAGGACCTGACAGTAAATCAACACTTTTACAAAGAGGTTCTTGAAAAACTTCGAAAAAGGGTCATGCGTGTGCGACTAAACATCAAGAAGAACTGGATGTTGCATCACGACAATGCGAGTTGTCACAGCCATTTCAGCAAACGAGTTTTTATCCAGTAAAACATTACTGTGGCTACTCAGTCTCTTTATTCGCCTGACTTGAGTTCTTGTGACTTTTTTTCTCTTCCCAAGATTGAAAAATCCCCTCGAAGGACGTCATTTTGGGACCATAGAAAACATTCAAACCGACCAGCTGAAGGCTATTTCAGTATATGAGTTCCCGCACGGCTATGAGGAATGGAAGAACCGTCTCCAGCAATTGTAATTCCATTCGAATAGAAAAATTAAAAAAAATCAGTCTCATTACTTAATTTACACACGTATTTGTCTTCCTTAACTGTCGGTGTAATTTATGGGCACCCTGTAGGTATAGAAAATAAAGTAATAGAGCCGGCAGTTTTATTCAAATTGCCTTATACTGTTACTCGCATTGTATGGTGCTACTCAGATGCACAATTTCTGAATAATATTATTTTTGGGTACCCTTTTATTTATAGTGTATTTGATGGTTTTCGTGAAAAATATTAAAACTCCTTATAAGAAGGTTAGTCTTAATGAGAAAATTAATCAAAGAACGACCCTAATGCCAAACAAAGTCCATTTAATATAATGGGTTTAATAAATCCGTTTCGTTAGATGGAACTTTTTACAAGCCTCTGATCCGACACTTTTTTTGTTGGTACACTTTTAATGACGAAGCCAAAGTAAATTCCTTGTTTTCTTGAAATTTTAATGGCCTTTTTTATTCGTAATATATTCAGCAGGGCACACGACAAATGCTATGCTTTTTTAGGATAGAGAAAAAACTTCTGCAAAAAATAGTATACTTATTACATAACTAGGAAAGGAATGGAAAGTAGCATGTAACTAGTAGGAAAGTATGCTGTCACGCATAGTCTGCACTATACAACGATAAATAAATAATTAAAGTGTAAATCGTATTTTTTAGCCCATATTTTTTGCCCCTTTATACCCACGCCACTGTCCGTGCGTAGAATGTTATCTTGAACGAAGTGTTTTTGCGGGAACTAGGGATGCCATAATACACTTTCTCCGTAAGACGGCGAGCTATTCCGATAGTGTTCTACCTGCCGGCGGTGTAAACGGGTCGACCGCCGGATTGAAAACAATGTTAGTTGTTCGTAAGCTAGCTAGTTAGCTAGTCTAGTTAGCTAGTTAGCTAGTTAGTCACTCGTGAATTCGTGTACTGTATTTACATATTACCTAATTTTGTGTGGATTGCTGAAATAATGGCACAGTCGTTATCATTTGTGAATAGACTTTAATGTACTGATGTTAGTGAACAACAAAAAACTGTTATGTCCGTGTTGTGTCGTCCTTTTTTCAAGTGACCTATTTTGAATTTCCAACTTTAACTTCAGTAGATGTGGAACGATCATTTTCCCTTTACAACCATATATATAGGCTGAAGCGCTCACGTTTAATGAGAAAAAATGCAGAAAGACTACTACTGGTCGTGGCCAACGTACGCTCAAGCAATGGGGACAGTCGGTGTTTCTGAAAGACATAAGCAATAGGTATTTACATACATACATTATTAACACATTTCTACTCCTGTCTTTTTGATCTCTCATATTCCGTCAAAAACATGACGGATTACGAGTCCGGCCCTGCGTTACAGCACACGTTCGGAACAGCGTGACAGTTCACGCACGAAGCTTTAGCCCAATGCGTAAATCACAGGAGTATGTTAGTGCTCTTTCCATCTCGTTATGTACAATATTTTTCCCATAACCCGGGGCAAAACAACCTTTTTTGTTTATTTTTTTTTGTAACTTTAAAACAAACTGACATTTTATCAGTCATGTCATGTTATAATTTATCAGATGCCTTTGGATTTTGTCTGACACAGCATTCTTTTTCCAGTTATATTTTGCGCCTACTCTTTTGAATTGTTCTGTGTACTTTATTAGGGTGCTGTGAGAATTTGATTTAGGCTTATTATGTTATGTAAAGACCTGCAGTTTGTCTCTATAGTCTTTACTCTGTATAGCCTTACAAAACGTTACTTTATTTTGTGAAATGTAATAATATTTATCTGAAAGGACCCCGCATACTTTGCATTGCAATCCGGTCTTCGTCGAAATTGGAATAAATAGTTTAGAAATATTAGAAAATTATGAAAACAACATTATAAAAAATACAAACAAAAAAATTTCCTACAAAATCCCAATACTGATGGTTGCAGAACAACAAAATGATCATTTCCAACTATTTATTCCTATTTCGATGGAGGCCGGATTTCAATGTAAAGCGTGCGGGGTCCTTTTTGTGTATAATTTACTTTGTCTATCTATCGGTGTCGCGTTGTATTGTAAACAGGGATGCCATGTAAACGTGGAACACGATTCGTGCGAGTTTTAACACTACAACAAGCGATGTTGTAGTGCTGCCATATGACATCATAAGTCAACTATAGAAGGCCTCATATTTATGTAAGCTGCTGTGTAAGCTAAAAACGTTCAACGTTCTATATGATAAAATGTGAGTAAGCTTCTTTAGTCACTTCGTCAATTATATTAATATTTTTCGTAATTCTAAACTCGTTAGTACGCCTGCATCCTGCTGTAAAGGGTCTGAAAATCGGTGGAATAGAATTTCTCTTTTCATCATCTATTAAACTCCTCTAGCTAATATCAAGACATAATGTTTGCTTATGCGATGAACAAACAGTATTAATATTTAATATTGGACAGGACCATAAAAGTTTAATTCAAGGATAAATAAACAATTTTAAATGATGATGTTAATTTGAGAAAAACACAAATTGAGAAAAACGTGAAAAACGTGGATATTACGTGTAATGAAATTTTTTCTAATTTACGCCGACTGTAATGGCCATTTTTATGAAATAATGGTTTTGAAGTAACCTCATATATTACATAGCATTACGTAAATGGTTTCATATCTTCGTTGTAGATGATTTGTCGGGATAAAATTTTCTGAAGCGTAAAATTGTGGAAAATGTTATTAAGTTTGTCATAAAAATTATGTTAACTCTTTTAAACATTTACCACAGCTTTCTGATTATGAATTATAGAGTGGTGATGAGAAAACAGTGTAATGATTCCATTTAAAAAAAAAGTGTTCAATACGAATGTGCAGACTAGGGTCCGGAATGTGTGCTACAACGCAGGGTCGGCACTATACAACTCTATGATAATTAAAGTATAAACCGTATTTGATAAGGGCCTTGTAAATTATGTACGCGTGTATTTCTTGCCAGTGCATACGTACACCACTGACCGTACCTGGTAACACGTACTGGGACTTTACCGTGGCGTACAATTTATCCGTGTAGTGTAGCGAAAATTCAGTTCCATATTTTACGTTAGCGGACAAACAGTAGAACGCCGAGAGTAAATTAATTTTATGTGTCGTGAGTGAGTAACTAATAAACGTGTGTACATACGTATTATGCACCGTGTACGTATTTCTTTTCGAGTTCGTGTATCGTGCAATAATGGCACGAAAATTACGAGAATTCTACAATAAATGGATCACATATTTTATGTAGTCCTTGCAATAGTCGATATATATTTCGTAGACGCCGAGAGTGTAAAAGACATTTAGATTCGAATATCCATTAACAAAATATTACTGGTGCTGTTAGAAGAAAGAAATTTTGGATTGATTTGTGCATAATGTTTTGCGCATTGAGACTTTCTTGGAACGTGGTCGACAACATTCACTTTAGACGTTTTTTTTGCCAAATATGTATCCGATTTTGCATTGTCGTAGCCACACAATAAAACGGTCGCTAATGTTCTGATACGAATATTGATAGCTAGTAAACGGGGTTTTGCATCTTTAACTTCAGGAGATGTCGAACGATCATTTTCCTCCTGCAACCGTATGTACAGGCCAAATCGCTCACGTTTAACAGGAAGAAATGTAGAAAGACTACTGGTCGTTGCAACGTACGCTCAAAATTGAGTGTCCCTTAAAAATAAAATTTGTCCAGTTACCCTTTTTTTTTTGGATATGACCGCTCACACGCCAACTTTCTGAGAATGCAGAGGCTTCTCTATAAACAAATGAGGATATTCAGAGGTCAACATTGCCATTTGTTAGTAATTAAAATAACCAGAGAGTGAAACTACGCCTCGTAGGTAAAAAAGGTCTTTTTTAACACGTTTATGTAAATTTCCCATAAACCATTCTGAGTATTGTATTCGGTGCGGCAGGTCATTGGGTAACAATTCTTGGACTGAGCTTAGACGACAAGCGTGCATATGCAGGTCACATTTCAAGACTGTTTTGCAGGTGGGGATACTGGTCGAAATCCATGTCTTTATGTGGTAATTCTGTTCGAAAATCCTGAAATGGGGCCCGTGTTGAATAAGTCCACTGACCATCCAAACCCTTCCAGAATTTCTAAAATAACTTTCGATCATGAAAGCTTTTTGTTCTGCGGTGATCCCCAAATTTAATCTTATTAGTAGTACAGACTTCAGAATTCGTTGCCTGGTGTAAGAAAGTTCTTAAGGAAAGTTCGTGAAACTGGCATGCATATGGATAACAGAAGTCATCCACCAAGTGTGCTCATCTGGTGCGCACAGCTGAAAGAATTGCTGCTGTTGCCTAAAGTGTGCGTGAAATCCCAAGAATCTCAACTCGTCACATATCACAACAACTTAATGTCAGTCGCACTTCTCTGAGGAGAATATTGCATAAAGACCTCGGATTATTTGCTTAAAAGTTGTAAATTACTCAAGAGGTAAAGGAAAATTACCATCCACTTCGTGATCGTTTCTCCGAGTGGGCTTTAAATGAGTTTGAAAATGACGCCGATTTCAATCGAAAATTTTTTTCGGACGAAGCTCATTTTCATCTTGGAGGGCATGTTAATAAACAGATCTGTAGGATTTGGGGTTTCAAAAATCCATACGTAGTCATAGAGAAGCCAATGCTTCCTACAAGAGTGACTGTTTGGTGTGGGTTTTGGAGTGGTGGCATTATTGGTCCGTACTTCTTTCAAAATGAAGATGGTAACAGCGTTACAGTAAATGGAATGCGTTACTGAGACATGATAACTGATTTTTTGTGGCCGCGATTGGACGGGACGGAAAGTCCCATATTAAAAATTTTATTTGTGGAATTAACAGTGCATTCCTAAGTAATTGGATGCGCTGAATACGAAAAAAGATAATAAAAAAAGTCCAGAAGACATCTCAGACCTTGAACATTGCATTTCAAGGTTAAATCCGTTGTTTTCTGTCCGAAATGATATCTGTACGTTTTTTTATGCGTTGGATGCAGAAAAATAGTAACATTTATTATGAAAGTCATTTGCAAGAAATATTTCAGTTTTTGCTCTCAGCATAACCCATGATCAACAGCGTGGATGTGGCGAATTTGATCCCTTTGGGGTGCTTGAAATCACTATTTCAAGGTCAAATATGCTTTCTAAAATTGTTACACTATATTTTCTATATTCAAAACATAATATTATCCCCAAAATCACTCAAAAATATTATATTTGTTATACGCAATACTATTGTTTTATTGTTTTCGTATTCAGCGCATCAAAATACGTGGGTATACCAATTTACATGTCGAAATACCGAATAAAAAATTCGACCTTGAAATCACTATTTCAAGGTCAAATATGCTACCTAAAATTGTTACACTATATTTTCTATATTCAAAACATAATATTATCCCAAAATCACTCAAAAATATTATGATACTTGAGTGGTCGAAATATCGACCAGTCCCCGTTCTTAAAAGGTTAACCGTGTTATCAGCAGTTTTGGAGACATTAATTGGCTATCTATTGGCATGGACTATTTTTATGGGGACATGTTAAGGACCGTTGTAACTCCAACGATCCACAAACAATTGACACACTGAAGGAAAACATCAATCGAGTTATTCGTGCAATAGAGCCACAAATAATCGAAAATGTACTGCAAAATTGGGTGAAAAGAATGAACTGCCGCGGCGGCCATTTAACTGAAATTGTTTTTCATAAATAATGGGAAGGCATACTTTCTTGAATAAAGCAACGATCATTTAAAAATATTCAACGATGTAGTTTTAACAGCAATTTTAAAAAGAAACCATCTGATGGCCCACCCTATACTTAGAGGATGTTTTCTTTTCTTTTTTTTTTTGATAGTACGATACTCGATTATACCTAGTAAACTTTGAAATAAGTAGATTTGATTCCACCAATCTCTCACTACAAGATAAGAGCTCCATCCCATTATGCCCAGGCTTCTCTTACTAAACGAGTTCACGTACACGAACTTCGTCTAGGGTCATGCAAAGTTTGTGATTAGTCCTGTAATCTAAGTGGCCTTAGTGTTTGGCTGCCTGTGCCTCCTCTAAACTTACGTGTGATTTGGTGTATTTCTCCAGACTTCTGATAGCTTTCTCGAAGTAGTCCTCGCCGTACTCGGTCCTCTGCTCTTGGCACAGCTGCCTCCACATCTCCTTTGCCTGCTCGACGATCGTATCGTCTGAGAGCCACGACGAGCCGACCGTGAACTCCCCGGGGGCCACCACCACGACGTCCACTCCTGCGGACATGCGTTTAAAGTTTCAGGAACTGCGTAGCAATGCCGAACGACGCGACGGTCGAAACAATTTTACGCAATGCACGGGACGTCTTCACGTCACCGAACGACCGTTTGGGAAGTGCTTTCGATGGCTTTCCAAACTTTATGTTTACTATTCAAGGAAGTTCTGTATTTGTAGTAGTTTAAATATGTATGCACACGTTTCGTGTACAGTCTAACGATGGTTTTTTTTGTTTTAATCCATTAAGTCCCAAATGTCCTGATTTTTGAAAGAGTTTTCAGCCAGCTTATTTTTAATGTTATCGGTGCTGAAAAAAATTCAGTCAGGTGAATTTCAAGCTTATTCTGAATATACCTTTAGAATTTTTCAAAAACCGAACAAAAAATTTTAGACTTAAATTTCTTTATGAAACAAGTAAATCTACGGGTTCTATACCAGAAAAAATCGCGTCCTCGAGACCTAAACTTCAAATAAATGGCTTTATTTTATTTTTAAAAATATTTTGTAAATAAAATGGGGGTCAAAACAAAAAATATTTTTGTTCAAACTTTAATAAATATTTTTCACAAAAACTACGGACTTTAATATAAAAAGTTTTAAGATTAAAAATGTCTTAGAATCAATTGACATACTCTCAATTTTTTTTCTGATTTTTAAATTTATGGAAACTTCGATTTCGTGATTTTTTGAACAATAAAAAATCGTCTTCAAAAATTCTGAAAAAAATTTTACAGTATTGAATAAAAAATTTGAGAGTAATAAAATCAAAATACTGATGTAAACAAAGTAATAAAATGAAAGTCCCAAATGTCCTGATTTTTTAAAAAAGTTTTCAGTCCGCTTATTTTTAACGTGATCGGTGCTGAAAAAAATTTGATCAGGTTGAAATTGACCTGATCAATGCTTTTTCAGAATATGGCTTTAGAATTGTTCAAAAATTGATTTTCAAAAAGTTATAAATAAATTGTTGGACAAAATTACGATTTATTCGACAACAAAAAAAAATTTAGACCTGAATTTCTTTATGAAACAAGTTTAGTAATCTCCGGGTTCTGTACCAGAAAAAATCGCGTCCTCGACATCTAAACTTCAAATAAGTGGCTTTATTATATTTTTAAAGATATTTAGTAAATAAGATATGGGTCGAAAGAAAAATATTTTTGTATAAACTTAATAAATATTTTTCTCAAAAACTACGGACTTTGGTAAAAATCTTTGAGAATATTGAATAAAACATTTGAGAGTAATAAAATCAAAGCACTATTCGCACATTTGTTATGACCTTTTGCTTTTCCTAAAAAAACAGTTTTTTTTCTTTCTGGTGGGCATAAAGTAGCCTTATTAGATCAAGTATAGCAAATAATTTTTGAAAATCTTAAATAGTTTTAATAAAACATCAAGCATCAAAAGAAAAAATTCCAAAATATCACATATTTTAAGGTGTTAATTGTTATATTAAATCTACAACAATTCCTTCTGCCCTTGAAAGTTTGAAAATAGTTTAGAGAAAAGTGTGTTCATGTAGAGCGGGTTTCCCTATAAGAATAAAATTAGTCATATCTCCTCTAGTTTTTTTTTATAGGTTTCCAACATTTTGCTCTCTCCCATAGAAACAACATTGTAAGGTTAATATTTCTTCAAATCGATTAGTACCTTAACAGCTAGGCTCCATGTAAAATTTTGTTTCTTACCCTAGATGCCAGCGTGAAATATAGTGCCTGTTTCAAATTATCGCAAATAATTATTTCTATGTTGCGTAACTAAATCTATTTAAAACACGAACCTCTAGACCTCAGCTCCTTTCTCAGGCATTCAGCTTGGGACTCCAGCGCCGCCAGAAGGCCGCAATGGATTCCGCGTACTGGAGATGCCACCCTGCAGAGTCCCGAGGTCAGTATGATGATGCGTCCTCTAGCCCTACGCACTAGTGGCAGCATAATCTGGGTGACCCGTGTGGGCCCTATGAAGTTTATCTCTGTAGCCTTCCTGATCACCTGAAAGAAAAAGAAAAAGGGTTTTGTCACACAAGGTAGTTTAGGTATATTCAAGGTGTGTTCCAAAAAACAACGTCAAGTTGAAAGGGTGGTTTCAGACCACCTTCGGGTTCTGACTGGTCATACGACAAAAAAACATATACATGAAAGTGTCTTGGTTCTTGAGGCATAGTCATTTTTGTAAAATCGATGAAAAATCGTTTCTAAATTAATATTTCTATACTACGGTTTCAAATGAAGGCCGATTGTTGATTTTTTTTTGTTATATTGAGCTGAATAACAAACCATTTCAATAAATTACATGTAAAATACATTTTACAGTAACAGACACCGTACTTAAAAAAATAAAAATCATCGCCCAGCTTTGACTATTCACCCTTGAACTGTATTACATAGTATCTACTACTATCCTCAAAAGTTGACGCATCTGATACAGGCTCCAAAATGACAACAAACATTTTTACTTCAATTGTTAGAAAAAGACACTGCTGTTTAACTACAGGGAGTCACCAATTGATGTAAAAATGCGTGAAAGATGTGTGAAAATCGACGTAAATTGTTAGTTTTTTTCTGTTTCTTGTATGAAAACGGTGGTATGCAAAAGGTATCTGTGCTCGCGCACATTAGAACGAGACAGAGCTTGAGAGACCATTGTGACCCGATCGATCTCATTCCTTGGTCTGTACGTTTCATTACTCCGATTGGCTTGCATACTGTTTCCGTATTCTCTTATTTGTAGTACTAACCTTGCTTTGCTACTCTGAACTATCAGTAGCGTAAACAAAATTCAGAGTGTCAAACCAGATCGGTAGTACAAATACACGAATATGGAAACAGTGCACAACCCAACCGGAGTAATGAAACGTACTGACCCAGGAATGAGATTAGTCGGTTCACAATTATTATCCCTCAAGTTCCATCTCGTTCTAATATGCGCGAGTATAGCTTGTTGTCCTCTTATGCGCTTTCTTGTCGCTCCACTTGAGCTATCGTTTTAATTTTTTACCTGAAATTAATTAATATGTAAATTAATTTATTTATTTTTAATAACTTCATACAGTTTTCATACAAAAAATAGTAGAAATAAACAATTTACTTCTAGTTTCACACATAATTTAACAATTGAAGCTATTGCTTTTATTATCATTTTGGAATCTGCATTAGATGCGCTAACTTTTGAAGTTTGTTGCAGATTCCATGTAGTACGTTTTTTTCAAGGGTGAATAGCCAGAATGATAATAACAAATATGATATCATAATGGGCGATAATAATAACAAAAACCTAAAAAATAAATTTCTATTTGTTTTTAGAAGTACCGTAAATGTTGTTGTAAAATGTTATAATTTATTCAAATAACGTATATAACAAAAAATATATTCAACTCCACATAACAAAAAAAAAAAACAATTGGCCTTCATTTAAAGTCGTAGCACAAAAATATTGACTTAAAAAAGCGACTTTTTACCAGTTTTGCGTAGCAATCGTGAAATAATCTTGTTTACAATTTTTTTTATAAATATCATATGCATCGAGGTTTCAATATTATCAACTTTATATTTCCCTTGGTATGAAATCCGTTTTTCCGATCTTAGAACTTATCCGATCTTAGAATCCCTAGCGCATTCGCCATATTTGAGAATGTTAAAATTTTTGTTAATTTTAATTGATATTGTTCAATAACATTTTCTTGAGCGTCTTGCACGCGCTCAGGATGTCAAGGGGATAAATTTAGTTTTTAACATTTAAAATCGATTTTTTTTTAATTTTCTTGTGACCGACATTGATATTTTTTCGTCATTGTACATGAAAAAAGGTGCTCTTTTAAGTCCCGTCATAAGAAGTAATGATTCTCATTGAAAAAAATAATTATCGATGACGTCATAACTTTTTAACAAGTGGCAAAAAAATTAAGACCCCTGTTAAAGGATGAAAATTCATATTTATACGAGCGATTTTTCCGAAAAAAATCCGTGTTGGTTTTATCCATTTTATCCACAACTTTATGAAAGTATATGTAGTAATATACGTTTGGTTTTACTGAACAGATGTAATAAAATTATTTCATTTACGAGGTACGGCTATTAAATAACCGAACTGATGCTGCTACCAGCGCGCTGCGGGAGTGTCACGGCAAGTTTAAACAGAACTGTCTGGTGATACTTTCGCCATCCTGAGCCCGCTAGACAAGCCAGTGGGTCGCTCAGTTTGACTGTAGCAGTCGTTTGAATTAGTCTACGCACCAGTGACGAGTCGAAAAAATGTGCAATGGAGCAACGGGTTAATCTCAAGTTTCCTGTTAAACTGGGGAAAACTTTTACAGAAGCTTATGCAATGTCAAAAGAAGTGTACGGGAATGAATGTTCATCCCGCACACAAGTTTTTGAATGGTTTAAACGGTTTAAAGAGGGACGTGAAACGACCGAGGACGATCCGCGCCACGGACGGCCCTCAACGTCAAAAACGTTGAAAAAAATTGGTAAATTAATCCGCAAAGATCGTCGTCTAAGCATCCGAGGGCTTGCTGAAATAACAGGAATCGACAAAGAATGTGTTCGTCAGATTTAGCATGAATCGTTCAATATGCGCAAAGTTTGTGCATAAATGGTGCCAAAACTCCTCACTCTCGAGCAAAAGGAATCAAGAATGAACAACTGCGCTGACATTGTAAACAACATTGACAGTGATCCAGGATTGTTAGATATGGTGACACGGAAGGGGACAAGATTCGAAAGTGTGGAAGCGGTTAAAGCAAAAGCGACGGAGGTTCTGAACCAGCTGACAGAAGCGGACCAGCACTGCTTTCAACACTGGAAAAGTTGTATGGAGCGGTGTAGAGAGCGCCAAGGGGAGTACCTTGAAGGCGAAAAAGTGGCTACTATAATTGGTAATGAATAAAAAGTGTTATGACAGCAGTTCGATTATTTAATAGCCATACCTCGTATTGCTAGGTATTACGTCTCTTACTACATTTTCAGTAAGTTCTAAAAACTGTAAAAAAAGATGTAAGATAAGTATTTTTTTTCTAAAATACATGGATACTCTATAATAATATGATAGAAAAAAGAACATGCCGATTTTACACTGGATAAATCCAAATAATCACTGAACATCCCCGATGAAAATTTGTACCCTAACACTGGAACGCATCCGTAATTACGTTGAATTTATTGGCCCGTACAATTCGGAAGCGTTAAACGTACTCTAAAAACAATTTGTTGGATCCGTTGAACAGGAAATTCATTAGTTTTTTGTAATTGTTCGCGTTTCAGTAAGGGCGTTCAAAATTGGTATCGAGGTGTCTCTAATAAATATCGAGGATATGTCCATTATTTTATCCGTATCTTGTCACATTTATTTTGGCGAGACATGTTTATTCTATTAGTTTGGATTCCAATAATTGGATCAAGGGGAACTGCAGGCTTTTTATAAGCCTATAAACAACGTATTTAAAATTAATTAAAACGGTATCCTGTACTTTATACTGTTCTCTATCCTGTAACAGTATCCTGTACTCTATAGTACTTATCCTGTACTCTATACTGTTTAAAATTAATTAAAACAGTATGTATTTGATATTAATTGATGTTTAATAAATGCGCAAAAAGATGTGAAAATGGTTTGTTATATGCAAGAGAGATGAAAGACGTATCTAAAAGTTTACATTGAATGCTCTGAACGTAGAGTTTTTCAGTTTGAGCAAAAAAAAACATGTATGCATCATAAAGAGATTTGGAGCTCAGTCGATTTTGATCTTAGGTACTTCAAAGGTTGAGAGATAATGGAGGCACCACCTTTTTACTTTACCTGTAGGTAATGCTTATACGTTTGACAATTATAAGTTTTTTAATTAACGACGTTCAAATATCACATCTTTGAACAGGATGCTACTTAATGTTTAGAAATAAAATCTAGAATAACGTAAAAAATGTAAACTGTGTTTTTCATTTATAATGCCCTACACGAGGATATATATACTTACGTATAATAATAATAGTGATGAATTTCAGTAAACATAAATGAATATCTTATCAGATATTTTGCAGACATCAAAGCAGCAGCCTTTTATACAATTGCGGTATTAACAACGCCGAAATGTTAAATATAATAGTTGTACAGAATGTTCTCTCCACATATTTAAGTAGTAATATAAGCTAATTTGTTTATAAGATCTAATCAACGTAGACACCCACATAACAGTAAGCAACGAAAGTCATCATACACCCACTTTTTGAAGTTTGCTTAAATTCTGATAATTTGTGTATTACAGCATTGATTTTTTTTTGCTTCTAACAGGATTATAGCTTGTGATATTCTGCGTCTAATAAGCCGAAATTGAAGGCGGTATGTCGATTGTGTGAAAAGATATCGCTAAAAAAGTAAAATCTCAATGTTTTCAAAGAAACGTAAATAACTTCGAAAATAGTAAATCCCTTTCGAAGTTGTTGGACTCGTATTAAAGGGAAATCTTCAGTGTATCTATTTGACTAACTGAATAATTTTGAAACACAATTTGCTAGACATGAACAAAATCTAAAATTGAACCAAAAATATCACGAAAATTCAAAATTCTACCATCCTTAGTATCGTTTTCGTAAAAATCACTGTTCCTGAAATTTTAATAAAACACAGAGAAATCTGTTTTTTTTTGGTTTTTCGTAATATTTTTGGTTAACTTTAGATTTTGTTCATATTTTTTTTCAAAATGACCGTTAGTCAAATAGATACACTGAAGATTTCCCTTTAATACGAGTCCAACAACTTCGAAAGGGATTTACTATTTTCGAAGTTATTTACATTTTTTTGAAAACATTGAAATTTTACTTTTTTTAGCGATATCTTTTCACACAATCGACTTACCGCCTTCAACTTCGGCTTATTAGACGCAAGAATATCACAAGCTAAACTTCAAACAGTGGTTGTGTGATGACATTCGTTGCTTACTGTATATACATTTACTGTATTACTTTTTTTTTTCAGTTCATATATAAAATGCTACATTTTGTTTATCTTAAGCAACACACACAAGACACAAAATAGTTGTTTGCCACACTACACCAGTAAAGTAGCAATTCGCTAAATCAGAATGGTGTCCGATTAATCTCATCACTAACTGCTGTTGAACTTTTTTATTATTATTATTATTAAAGTTTAAATCTTCTCCTGAAGATGCCAACTTGGTTGGCGAAACGCGCGTCGAGAAAAGTGTAGTAGTTCGGTGTTTCGTGGAAGACGTCCAGTTTTTTTTTACTCATTTCTGTAGAATTTTGTATTTATGTGTATGTACTACATATATACGTGTGTGAGAAAATAATGTGTGAATGTAGGAGTGGTAAATATGTGGTGGATGATAAATAAATAAATAAATAAATAATTAAATATCAAACCATCATTTTGTTTGGTTTCGAAACCTATGAATAATTAAAATGGGGGTCAAACGCGTTATTGGAGTTTAAAGTTAAGTATTGTGCCCTTTGGGATCTTCGAAATATAAACAGCCGGATAAATAAACAAAGCGAGTTTATTCAAGTGCGTATACAATCTGACTAACCCCTCAGTGCATACCGCTGAATATATAACAGAAGCGGAATGTGCTGATCGCATACATTTTTCTAAAAGCGCTAAGAATTATACATAACATTTGCTATGGATAAAATAATAGGTATTAACAAAATAAAATAAATAAGTTTGTAGGTCCTTTCATATAATTTTAATATCGAATTGAAACAGTATAAAACGATCTCGAATGTGTTCGCTGCCCACGTACGTATCTCCAATAATATTGGCCCCAGAGTCGAGCCTAAACGCCGAAACTAAATTAGAATATTATTTTTGGAAAGAGACCTACCCACAAATAGATTGGTGTTAGATAATGCACTGTTACTGACCACGGCATCAAATTCGAAATGACTGAGGAACTCGTGTGGGGGAGAGAGAGTAAGGCATACCAATGAAATACATACTAGTTGTACCTAATAATAAAATAGTCTCAATGAGAGGATAAACAATTTATCCTCACATTAAGACTACTTTTTTATAAAAAAGTTTAAATATATTTTCCTACAGGTTTTTTTAAACTCATGAAGTGTTTTCAATTTCATTTAATGATTAAAATTTTAGGTATTGTATTGACCTGAGTCTGGACTGAAAAGTATGGACTGAGAGATAAATTTTGATAGGTGTAATGAGAAATAATACCCGTTCACTGGTATACGTCATCAGAAATTAAATATCCGGATTTCGATCTTATTAAGTTTCATCAGTATGATTTTAGATATGATTATCTGACGACGTACAACAATGAACGAGAACTTCGGCTTATTTTCTCGCCACGAGAATAACAGCGATGACATATAGATCTGCCCTCTAGTGTGCATAAATAGGACTCGACGTGTTCGAGCAATTCTGACAAGATCAGCAACCATTAGAAGTCGTTTCTGGTGGCACACCACTAACGGTAGGTATGCTCAAGTGTAATGAGAAATATATATGTCTCTACCTCTAAATATCTCCAAATATATATCTCAATCTAATAAATATGTTTTTATATGTCACTGCTGTAATTTATGGTAGGAATGAACTTATATACATTATCTTTTAAATTACTTATGAATTAATGTATAGTGGTTCTAATTTTAATTGAAAATGATAAATACGCCTGGGGAACAAAAAAAGCGGTGCAACTTTATGATTCCATGGGCGTGCATATATCTTTTATAAATTCGAAAATTGTGAAATATTTTTTTTCATTTAAATCAATATAGGAGATTAAAATTAGCCTGCATATAAAACTCTTAATATTTGTAATATAATTTGCTGTAAATAATGCTCATTTAGCCAGACAATCTCAAAAAATTGTCTGTGTTAATAAACCTAGCTGAAATACACGTCACTGGCGTCTTAGACAAGTAGTTTAAGTTCCTAATTCATAAAGTCGTAAATCATTTTAACGACGTCGTTAAAATTTTATTGCACAGTGGACCGAACAAATATTAGCAATGTATTATATGCAAAGTAGTTTACCGACAGTGGTGTACGTTGCGCCACCAGCGGCCGGCTAGTTGGCCGGCCAGCGTGTTGCCGGCTCTTTAAAATTTTCTTGAGTATAGTAATATACATAAAGTTGTTTTAATTTATAATTATTTTTTCCAGCATTTTTAAAGCTTTATTTTAATGCTAACTAATAAATTTATGTCTATGTATTTTTTTAAAAATATTTCCAAACTAGCTTTCTAAGAACGTCACGAACTAACAGTTTACTGAAGTATGAAGTATACTTGTATAGTGAGCTTAGCAATTTTAGAAAATAAATCTGACAACCTTGCTTTTTTTCTACCTATTTTCAATTTAGAATGGAAAGATAGTACTAAAACGAATGTTTGAATATATTAAAGTCTTAATTTCGTTTCAAATTGTTTTATTATTTCGGATTATAACGAATGTTTTGCTATAGGAATAATTAGAACGAATAAACTGTTTTAAATATTTAGGTACAAACATATAAACAGTTTTACGTTTTCCCGTATTTACGGTTTATCACGTTGCTCATCAAATCCCTTGTTATCTACAAAAGGTTTAATTGAAATTCATGATATTCCAAAAAGTCAACACACCTTTCTCTCCTGAAGTCCTTTTATTCCTGCGAAAGGTTTTTTGGAACCCTTGTTGCGCAGATTTTTCTTTTCCCCAAATCGTTAGTCAAAATATGATGAACAGTGGTGTCATTCTGTATATACTGAAGGTGCATTACATGTTAATACATGTTAACCTACCGCCCTTCCAAGTCTCGTCTTCGCAGTTTTATAGATCGGGCGTTACGTTGCCAGTCTCATTACTTAACTTACATTGACTTAAACACTCGTTTTTTTATATATCTTATTATGAGAGAAAAGGTGAGGTGTTAATTTGCCCCAAAAGTGATCGCCCAAAATTTTTGAATCGCGCGAGGAAACAAGACATTAAAGGCTCACAAGGCGTTGAAGCCGTTACAGACACGGTTGGAGTTCCACTGTGAAAATTACTTCGAAGATTTGATATCTAATAATTTATCGAAATGACATGATGTTTCGAAAAAGAAGAAAGGAATCAAATACACCGTGGTCAAATTAGAAATAATTCCTACAGTGCACCAAAAGTAACTTTGCCACGGGATGGATGAGGAATAGATTGTGCCAAATCTGAAGAGAGTGTGCAAAACCTGAAATTGTGCCAGAGCTTACTTTTTTTGTAGCTACACCGGTGAATACTTCTAGAAGTACAATCTGATGAATTATTGTTATGAACTTGTTTGTG
Organism: Aromia moschata; assembly: GCA_029963805.1. Classification (NCBI taxonomy): domain Eukaryota; kingdom Metazoa; phylum Arthropoda; class Insecta; order Coleoptera; family Cerambycidae; genus Aromia; species Aromia moschata. The sequence goes on from JAPWTK010000083.1 coordinate 357,112, forward strand.
AGTATATCTCTGACCTCTTATAAGAACTGGTACCTAAACTAGATTATACTGGTCACATTCTCTGAGTTTATTAGGTCATTGAATTGAGTACAACTTTAAAAGTAGCCAATTAATTTATAAGGTAGCGTAATAAATGAGAGCGTAATAGCGTAATGAATAATATCTCTTGGTTACGGTCATTCTAAAAAAAAAAAAAATGTGTACACACCTAACATAAGAAATATTGGAGTAATACTCTAAAACTAGCACAAAGGCCCTCATAAAGGATACATGTACTAAAAGAGCTACCTAAACAAAATGGGGTTATACAATGGAGATTTCAGCTGCAGACTGTGTGGGAATGAGATCGAGGCCATTCTCCGTGTTCTGTCAGACTGTGAATCATTAGATCACAGGAGACAAGAAATCTTTCGGGCTACAAAAGCGCCCCTGGAGATACAGCACCTCTCCTGTGGACCTCTATCGTCTTTTGATGGACACCAGGGTACAGGAGTGGGGGATTAATATAGGAGTTGGGTACAATAAGGCTGCAGTGCTCCCGGTATTAGGGACGCCTCCAAAAAAAAAAAAGGAAAAAAAGGACATTATAGACCGTATTACAACATGTGCAACAACGGATATGAAGCTGCAAATGAAGACAAATTTTTGAAGTCAAAAATTTTTGAAAATGATTTTACTCCTAAATAGAGGATGATGGGGCAGGTCAGAACAAAACTGAGAAGAATTCATAATAATGGCAAACTTAAAGATTATAGTTAAAAAGTTTAATTCGAATGAAATTAAGGGAAACGATAATTTTACACGCTGCATGGGCCGCCTATTGATCACCGTCCTCTTACGAAAATATCAGAGTTTCGCTTCTGTTATAATAAATTCGTTTTTATTCCCCATTTCATAAATATGCATGCTGAGGAGACGTTTTTGCTTCGGGAGTAAACACATAGGCGTGCCTCGATTGCCGATCCCCATCTTTCGAAAGTAAATATGACGAACAGAATCATTTTACACATCGATGTTGCCAAGTGTAATTAAATGGAGTGCGCCAGATTGAACTTTGTATCTGAAATAATAACGATGGTCTTTCGCTGAATGTTGTTGATGGCAATCTTTTATTAATTTTAAAATTTCAAAAGAGCGGCATGAATTTTTGTTGCTTTTCTCTTAAGATTTTCAAAAGATAGTATACATGATGCAAGGGTCACCAGTAAGATATATGACAGTACGTTGGAGCTATCATCAACGAAATATCATATTGAGGATTGCGCTGTATGATCCTCAGACATCATTGAGTTACCAAAATGTCGTTCTACATCTTACTTGGTAACTTTAAGTCATGCATGTATCTCAGAGATATTTGGATCTTAGGATATTTTAGGAAATCTTAGTAGAAAGTAGTAAATCTTATCTAGAACATTTGTTAAAAACTGCCATCGTAACATTATCACTTATCGCTCCTATATCAAAATATAATTTCAAACTCGTCATGTCAAGAGGCAAGTGGATATCAAGTGGAACAAAAAGTTAAACCTGGAGGTTAAACATTTAGGAACAATTGGCAACACTGGTACAAGTAACTAAGATACTCTCTTAAAGTTGCTGTACTAGTAGGTATATTTGCATGACACGGGTTTCGTTTCGATCCTGTTGCGCTGAGAGTTTTTGACGACTTCTAATGCATGCTTAATAAATGATCGAAAGTTACCAAATAAGCTGTATAACAACACGTTGGTGACTAAATGATGAATCACTAAGCATCTAGTCAAACATTCACAACTTAAACTGCCCCGGAATATTTATTACATTTCAATTTAATTTAATTTTAAGATTCAATTTGGATTTTAATAATCAATATTATTGACAAAACTGTATACTTCTGGTATATGTATGTATATTTTATGTCATACTGGTTGACTTTACTTGCACCATGTATACTCGGTATTCGCAGTATTCTCACCCGAATTTGTCAAATGCTGTGTGTTGGTTAAATGCACTTTAATATGAAAAACTAATGTAATTTCTATTAAAGCCTAATCCTCATAAGGGCGAACTGCGAAAGACGATATTTTACATGTGACCGTATTTCGCATGACATAAATAGTTTAGTGGGCCTTCCTCGCTAAAGCAGATTAAAAAAAGTTGAAATTTTCGGCAGCATAGTAAAAAGATAAAACAATCACCATAAATTTACATCATCTCAGTTTTAAAATGATTTAGACCAATCACATTCAACGTGCAAAAGATAATTGTAATTCGCCGATATGAGGACTAAAATTTACTCATGCGACAATGAACCGCATTTTTGCATTACTCTGCAAGATAGTTGTTTGAAGTTGTGTGAAGTTCGAAGATGTAACGTTCAATGCTTGTAAAATTAGAAAGATAACTAAAATATTTATATGTATACTCGTAGGAGATGTCTGATCTATAAACTATGTGACGTAACCTTGTGTGACGTATGACGTCACATAATATTATAATAGTTCATTTCAAGCGTTGGCTCTAATGGATTCATTCGCTTAACATTTATTCACCGCGCAATCGACACACATTACATGCTGGGACCTTATCTGTTTAAAAATTATCTGCATATTTCGAAGTTCTATGAACTGATATGTATTTGGGAAACGATTCCGAGCCGGACCTGCTTCTAAAAACAGCAGGTGTTCCGACTCCTATAGTGGGTCAAATATGTTGGTGTTATTCAGGTTAGCGCTAAGTCATGTACCGGAATGGTCCGGCCGAAAAGAACTCGAAAGCCAGATATCCGCCAAGGGTGATAAACATTACATCTGTTTTTATATGCCAAAAATTGTTTTGAAATCCCTATGCACAAAAATTGTCCTGTCTTTACTGATCATACTTCTCACCTTAGTCAGTTGTGCTAATACATATATAGATTTTGGACAAGGACAGTTTCAAACTGGTTTGTATGAATTACTAGATGTGGTAGACAGATATTCAGGTGGCAACGCTGTCTTTATGCCGATACCGGAGGGTTGCTACGGCAATGGAGGTGGTTATACAGCGAGATTTAATGAAGTAAACGTAGACAATGCGAACGTATCGATCAATGTGCGCCTGTGGCGGGTTATCATATATCTGGGTAAAATCTTCCCGTAATTAGAGGAAAATTTTGCTATCGAAAAGAATAAATACACGTTCCTCCTATACTTCGCATTCTTAATGTTCATACTTAAAGTTCAACCAACAAAACTGCATTCCCTTTAAGCCATTTCTAAGGAAACCTTGTGGGGCTGGACTTTCTCTTGATTCAGACTTGGATATAGCGCAACGGATACTTTTGCAACTTTTCAACATGCCTACGGAGACAGCGTTTTTTCAAGAGCCCAGGGTTTTTCGGTGGTTTAAGGCATTCTTAGAAGGAATAGAAGGAACGCAGCGGAAGGCCTTTATCTTCAAGAACCGATGAAAATGTCGATAGAATAGGGATCTTGTGCGAATCGGCGAAGAGTTAAATTTGAATCATACCACTGTTCATCATATTTTGACTAACGAATTGGGGATGAGAAAAATCTGCGCAAAAATGGTTCCAAAAAAACCTTTCTCAGGAACAAAAGGAAATAAGGAGAGAAAGGTGTCTTGACTTTTTGGAATCATTGAAAATGATCCCCATTTTATGGAACGTGTCATTACTGGTGATGAGACTTTGGTGTTTGAGTACGACCCGGAAACCAAGAGCCAAAGCATGGAATGGCACAATTTGAAGATCAAATGCATGCTGATTTGCTTTTTTGATAGCCAGGGAATTGTCCACAAAGAGTTTGTGTCAAAGAGTTTGTGCAGGCCAAACAGTAAATCAACACTTTTATAGAGAGTTTCTTGAAAAACTTCGAAGAAAGGGTCATGCGTGTGAGACCAAACATCAAGGATGTTGCATCACGACAATGCGCCTTGTCACACAGCCAATTTCAGTAAACGAGTTTTTAGCCAGTAAAAACATTCCTGTTGCTCCTCAGCTTCCTTATTCGAATGACTTCAGTCCGTGTGACTTTTTCTCTTCCCGAGATTGAAAAAGGTTCCCGTCACCACAAGGGACGTCATTTTGGGACCATAAAAACATTCAAACGGCTGTAACTGACCAGCTGAAGGCTATTCCAGTATTTGGGTTCCAGCACTGCTATGAGGAATGGAAGAACCGTCTAGAGCGCTGAGTGGCTTCCCAAGGAAGTTATTTTGAAGGAGACAATACTGAATTGTAATTCTATTCGAATGAAACATTTAAAAAAAATCAATCTCATTACTTAATTTACACACCTCATATACATCGAATTTGCGCAGCAGAATTTGGAAATCTAAAAACAATCTTTTAAATATTGTCATACATATTTTCCTTTTTTGTATTAATATTACTTGAGACTTCATATTTAACTTCTTAACACGAATATAAACAATTTTTCAAAATCACATTTGTAAAAATGCAATGGTAAAATAACGGTATATCTGGAGATTGAATATTTCAAATAACCTTGTAGATTTGCCAACTTTATAGACCCAATGTGCTTGGCTCTTTCTTGGTTAAAATTGTTGCACAGATCAATGGAGAAGACAATTTTGGAAAAAAAGGATAAAAAAACCTCATATGGTGCAGACTTTTTGACAGATGTTGTATATATGTTCACAGACCCAAGCTTTTATTTATTGGACATTAGTGAGTCTATCTGAGATAATGTGACTTTTGAAGTAATGAGACAAGTCTTATTGTGCTTAATTAAAATAGATCATCACTATATCAACTACCGTGGAAAGAGATGCTGTCCGTAGCGTGTGATTTGTGATCACTCATTTTATTATTTTTTTCGTTGGACTGTAGATAGTGTACGTACGTCCGAAGTTATGCGGGCATACAAAGCTTTGAATTGAATTTGATTAAATTAACTTGATAAAACATTATGAAGGGAACGCTGAAGTCATTCTGACAGAATGTCTTACCTTTGCTCTTTGTAAACCGTTATATTAAAGTTCTTGTTCAAATTTTCCTGTATGACTTACGCGATATCCAAGACAAAGCAAATTAATTTAGAAAATGGACCCTCTGGTAAAATAAAATTTTGGTAAAAGTTTCTCCGGTGAAAAGAGATGGTAGGAGTTTCGGTTTGATTTACGTCTGTAGTTTTCAGTTTAAGACGGTTTTCTAATTTGCTTCGCCTCCTTGTAAATCATTATATTAAAGTTCTTGTTTGAATTTCAGTCTTTCAATCTTTCACGAGATTCAAGGCAACGCAAATTAATTTAGACAATGGAAACAACCCTGCCAAGGTAAATAAATTATATGAGCCGTTCTTTTTGTACTTCGAATATGTATGAATTCTTTATGTCGCTTTGAATTTTTCCTTTAGATTAATAATATTCGAAATATCCAAAGCGTGCAGTCTTATTAAAACAAGACAATAATACTTAATTCTACTTCCATATCTACGTAGCGGAATAAAAGTATGGTAACGGTGATAAACTGTTTTAAACCCTGTAGATTAAAGACTGTTTCCGAAAGATGTACAAACATGAATCGAGAATATACAGGGTACCCCAAAATTATGTTAAAACTTTTAAATGGTGTATTCTACAGGTGTATTTTAAACGGGACTTTCATATAATCTTTTTCGAGCCGTCTTTGCACTCAAGAAGAAGAAGAAGAATAACGCTACACATTCTATACGCTATTCACACTACAAGGTGAGCCAAAAACGTATTTTAAATTTTTTATCTAAATAACGGAATAACATAAGAATTTGAGATTTGGTGTGTGTCTTTTACTTACAGAAGGACATCTGGGGGTAATATTTTAATTTTCCGACTGCAACCGCATGGGGTTGCACCAAGCAACCCCTTTTCATTTTTGTGTCGTAACTTTTTTTGAGAGTAAATTTTTAACACTACAAAAATATGCATGATATAGCACATTATTTGAAAAACTTTTTTACCTCTTTCTATTTTTTCGAATATGGAACGATTATTCAAAAATAAATAAATTGAACTCGTTTTTGGCCATTTAAAATGGCCATTTTTATAGAAACTTTAATATTGTTTGGATTTGGAAGTATCGTGGTAGGTTTATAAAACAAATCAAATAATGTTTTAAACACAAGTTTCAGTATTTGTATAATGGTAAAACTTGCAAAAGAAAAAAAATGCATTCAATTTCATTACTGTTGACACTTAATTTGAAGCCGTTAATTTTTTACTCAATGTTTTCAAACACTCTATTCTATTTATTTTGCAATCACAATACTCCACGGAGTTACGGACTGAAATTTTCTGTTTGCATTTGTTTCAAAGCCGGGCGAATTAATATTTACCATGATCGAGAACATCCATTACTCCGAATTACCAAGTGTCTCTCGAAATCCAACCACGTAAATAAAGGCAGAATATACACTGGTCACGGAAAATAAGTTGAAAATCGGTTCATACAAAATATAATGTATTAGTACAACAAACTGTGAACCACATAAGGTTTGTTTTTGCAGCACTTTCTGATGCTTTGAAAACTATCAGAAGTAGTCGCCCAGTAAAATATTACGTCCTAAATTCGATACAGCTTGTTGATACTGGACTGAACGACTGCTTCTGATAGTTTGCAAATTCGAGCATGAGTTAGTCTAACCTCCGCTAGTCCGAACAGTGGGCGCTAGAAGTCATAATCTGAACTAACCTTGAATTTGCGAACATCGTACACTTTTAGGGCGTTGTTATTTTTTCTAAGGTAATAAGGGGATTTTATCTAAGGTAATAATATGTACAGACTGAGTGCATTGAATTTTGCTTTACACTAATAAAAAATATAGTATAAAATATAAAATTTGTAGGATAGGCAACTTTTAGACTGAATCTTTCAAATATGGAGTGAAATTATTTTAATCGCATCATGTTACTGTGTAAGCATTGAATTTTCTACCGCGACTGTTAGTTCAGGATGTTCAGATAATTCATACTTATGTGCCACTTCAAGTAAAAAAGAATGTTTTCTATGGTCCCAAAATAATGTCCCTTGAGGTGATTTCTCAGGGAGAGAAAAAAGTCACAAGGACTCGAATCAGGCGAATAAGGAGGCTGAGGAGCCACAGGAATGATTTTACTGGCTAAAAACTCGTTTACTGAAATGGCCTGTGTGACAAGGCGCATTGTCATGATGCAACATCCAGTTGTTCTTGATGTTTGGTCTCGTATGCATGACCCTTTTTCGAAGTTTTTCAAGAACATATGTAAAAGTGTTGATTTACTGTTTGGCCTGAAGGTACAAACTCTGTGGACAATTCCCTGGCTATCAAAAAAGCAAATCAGCAAGCATTTGATATTCGACTTGCTCATTCTTGTTTTTTTTGGGTCTTGGAGAGCTTGAAGTATGCCATTCCATGCATTGGCGCTTGGTTTTCGGGTCGTACTCAAACACCCAAGTCTCATCACCAGTATTGACACGTTCCATAAAATGGGGATTTTCAATCGATTCCAAAAAGTCAAGACACCTTTCTCTCCTTATGTCATTTTGTTCCTGCGAAAGGTTTTTTGGAACAATTTTTGCACAAATTTTTCTCATCCCCAATTCGTTAGTCAAAATCTGATGAACAGTGGTGTGATTCAAATTTAACTCTTCCCCGATCATTATTGTCGTCAACCGACGATCTGAATGCATAAAATCCCGTATTCTGTCGACATTTTCGTCAGTTCTTGAACATGAAGGCCTTCCGCTGCATGGTTCATCTTCAATCGATTCTCTTCCTTATGAGAATGCCTTAAACCATCGAAAAACATGGGCTCTTGAAAAAACACCGTCTCTGTAGCCGTGTTGAAGTTTTGCAAAAGTATCCGTTGCGCTGTGTTCACGTCTGAAGCAAAACCTGATAGCAAGGTGCATTACTGTATTTCTGTTTAATGTAAGAAATAATTCCTTTTTGATAATCCGAAAAAATCGATAGTCGAATAATCCTTTGAAATAATTAGTTCGGATTATCGAGGTTGTACTGTACTACATCAACTCATCTAAAGTGGTAAAAACTTAACTATGGAATTTTACCATAGCGAAAAGGTCTTATTTTTTAAGGGTTTCCATTTAATTTTTTGCCTCAAAATTGAAAAATGTCTCGAAAACCTTTAACTTTAGAGATACACGAAGGTCATTAAAGTGACTTTAAATGAATGTGTAACCAAATACGCCATAAAAATATAGCATGCTGTTTAAAATAGTGGAGTTAATATTCACTCTCGGTATATCCTGTCGTGCCAGAAAATCGTCATTTTAATTCAATCGTTGTGTGTTTGGTTGTGATCATCTGCGAAAACCCCTACATACAAATTTTCAGCCCCGTATTGATAGTTCTCGTAAAACGTTAAACAATACGTACTCGCCATGAAACACCCTGTATAACGAAATTGATTATATACTCGAAGATCAGAGATGAATAGAAATATCTGTAAGATCACCCGAGCTTGTAATTGAGCCGTATGCAGAAGGTAACTTATACCTCCAGCGAAATTATTAATAATGGGTGGTCTCCCGCATATTCCTTGCCCTAGAATAACGAGGAAAGTAAATTTGAGTTTCCCTAGAGTAAGACAATTTTATGAAGTTTAACCGGGCATGAGATATAACAGCCTTTACGTCGAGCAAAACTCCATAAATACTTCTCCACTTTATTTAATTTTGTAATTCAAATAGCAGAGCAATATCCAAACAATCTGATATGTAACAATAAAACTGAATCGATCAGGTTATTTAACTTAAATAATTTAAAATTTTTGTAAACCATGTTTTTAATTACTTTTTATCATTTACAGTTTATCAACGTGTAATTCATCGGCTCTGTCTAATAGGATAGGGTCTTATTTATTATTTATTAGAGATAAATCGGTACCTCTCAGTTGCCAGTTCAGGTTTTCTTTAATAGCAGTCTTAAATACCGGCTCCAGTGGCTCTATTTTGTAGGCTAAGTTCCACCCCGAAAATTACAAATAATACAAGAAATAAAGTGACAGCTTATTCGCAGGCCTGTTTAATTTTTTCTACAATGGTTGCCCATTTGTCGAAATTAGTTTAGTACTTCCTGAGAAATTAGTTTCGAAGTTAAAAACCTGTATGATAACTGTTTCACAATGTTAAATGAATAACATGCCCACAGGCCTACAAAAAAAGAATTTTTTTTGGTGCAGCTCTGTTTGTATCTATGGTCGGTAAGGTAGGTAGTATGAACTATATCGCCGTTAGTTAATGTCAGCTGACAGCTCTGGTTTACCTACTATTCTAATTTTAATTCTTTTCCGGTCTTATTTGAAAACAGTCAATTTTGCAAAAACTCCTATAACATTTATTTTATTATTTTATTATGGCAAGTAAGTTGTTGTGCTAATGATCATGATATGTTTTATTACATTTGTGGTGAGTACATATTGAAAGATCAGCGAAAATCGATTACTGACACTGTCATTCGCGTGTATTTTGCTTACTTCGGTATTGAAATTCGCAACCAAGATAAAGTGTGGGTGCATCATAGTGTGCATTGAACATTTGCGGCAATGGGAAAAAGGAACGCGAAAATCTTTGAAGTTTGGAGTAGCAATGATTTGGCGAGAACAAAAAAATCATCATGACTACTGTTATTTTTGTATGACGAATGTAGTGGACATCAACAAAAACAATCGCTACAAGTGGAAGTATCCCAATATTTCTTGAGCTATAAGACCTATTTCTCATTCAGACCCTGTTCCAATACCAGTTTTTCATCAGGCAGTACAGGAATCTGAGGAGGATCAAATGGAAGTTTCTGAAGAAGATGATGATTTTGAATACTGTGGAGAAACATCAAATCCTAAAACAATTTCACAAATTGAGCTTAATGATCTCATCAGAGACTGTGAGGATTACTTTGTTGTTAAAATTTTCGATATTTGTAATAAAGTCTTTTTCAATGGAGAGCATAGCCAAAGCCGACAGTCTTTCCTGGCACATGGTGTTGCGCAAAAATGTCTTTATTCGTTTTAAATAGAAATTTTTCACAAAAACGAATACAGTTAATAATAATGTTTAAAACATACCTGTTTTTTGAAACCGCTTCATTGTGTGCTGCCACTGCTCGTCGATGAGCAGAATCAAGCATTGTCGCAATATTTGCAGTGCCTAGCATGGCTAAATTCAAAACATTATTCATGTGTCCAGCAGAATTTGCATGTTTTTTTTTTATTTTCTCGTTTATGTCATTTAAATCCGTTACTCCAGTTTTGGTCCAAGGTGTTTCTCCGCCAAACAAAACACTGCGTTCAATACATCGCATCCACTTAACCACAAAAGTTTTTTAAATAAGTCATTATTAAATGTTCTTACAAATTGTTTACTTTTTCCTTTCACGGCTAATTTTAAATTAATTTGTGGAGTGGGCCTACCTAGAGTTTTAATTTGCACTTTTTCCTCCAAACTCAAGCTAGAGAATGGAGTTTTTAATAAGTTTTGAATATAATTCATTATTCCAAACTAGATTGTAACCGAGTTTATATTTATAAAACGTGAGCGATAAAACAGCAATCGCAATGTACGAAAACAATTCACAAACTAACCGATCGATAACTCTCGTGCGCTCTTAAACTCCGTACATCATATCTATAGGATTCGCCCACTACGCGTAATAATTGTGGACGGGCAAGCAGTAACAATACGCGTTCGCTTTTTCGTATTGCACGGAAGCATGATCGTCGTGCCGCTTTTTCGTATTGCGCATACTCCCGCGCCGCGATCGGAAACCAGTGGCGTTGGAGATAGAAACCTAGCGTCTAGTGGATTCGTAACGCTGCGGCCAAATAATATTCAGATGGTATTAACGCTAGGGATGCGGCAAGGCGATAAATTAAGAATACATCCATTAATTACTAAATAAAATTATTAATGCTAAATTGTTGGTAGTGCGCGCGCACCAGCGCACCTTATAGCCCACCGCCACTGGTATCTGGCATTAGTTGCAGTAGCGTGCAGAGAATTTTGAAAGCATACAAGTTTCTTCCGTACAAAATCCACCTCGGATATGAACTTACTGAAGATAACTTTGACCAGCGCTTACAATTTTGTACATTTTCGCTCAAAACCATGACCGTAATGTCAACTGGAAATCCTAATCGCTTATTCAACATTTGTTTCTTGGACAAGTGCATGGGGAATCCCATGTCTCATGTCCCAATATTCGGTAGCAATTTGTTGGCCATTTTTTATGCCTGATAGCCTGACTATTATCAATATTTCATAAAGTAATACTTAAACCATAACTGAATGTTTTTAAACGCTATTTCTCACCAACTGGTTAATCGAATTTATGGAACGAGGTACTGTTGTAGAGAAAATTAAACAGGCTCTCAAATAGGTGTCACTTGACTCTTTATGTCATTTGAAATTTTGATGGTGGCACTTACCCTCGCTTAGGTGTTGAAGTGGCAGGGAAACGTATATGCAAAATGTTTCCCATTGAAAAACAAAATTTACATATGCGAGACATTGTATATCTTTCCGCTGTGAAACTACATTTTAGTAAGAGGCAATTTGACAGCGTCTAATATATTTTTTAATTCCTGTGAAACACTTAATATCAAATGTAACATTTTTACAAATTGGTATTTTGTGGCCTTAAGTGTTTCTTCTTTTTTCTTCAGTGACTTTTATTTTTATGAACTACCACTTTTTACACAAACAGGGTATATTAAGTTACAGCCTGGTTATCATTACGTGAGGTTTCATCACTGACATGGCAGAGCAGTGTTTTTTTTTTTTTTTTTTTTTTTTTTTTTTTTATAAAATAAATGCACTCCAAGGTTTATATATCGCTAGCCTAATAGACTTTAAATGATGTACGCAGCTCTATTTTATGATAGAAACCTCGATAGAGCTGAAGTTGATGGATTATATTATTATATGTGGCACTGATGCCGTACCTTGTATGTACGTGTCATTTTAGATGCAATAAGAGTCACTCTGCAATCGATTTTTATCTTTAGTGAAAATGTATCCCTTTAGCGAGCGCAGGTAAATTTTACAAACTATGAAAGCTGACGTAATATCGTTAAATCAGGATATATTAGGATACATTCCCAAATTTATTGTATACAATTTCTCTCAGAAAATCATATCAATAACTGAGGAGAGTACCCAGTCTGTCTCAAATTGGTTATGCATGCATTGATACTCAGTAATTGTTGGAGATATAAATATAGTTAAACAGGGAAGGTTTTAGACGATTTCATTACCTCATCGATTTGTGTTATCTAATTCGGTTTATCTTTAATCGTTTTCGAGATAATTCCAAAAAACTGAGAAGGAGTGTTTTAAGGAATGTCGTCCCATATATTTTTAATTACTGGACTTTACGTGATATTTTAGCGAGTACATTGTTAGGATATTTTTTTGTTAGGATGCTTTCACTGACGTTATCGAAATATGTCTGTTGTCATCAGTTTCTGAGTCAATACCGTTAATTTTAATTTTTCTTACAGGCGTCATATTAGATTGTTGTGTAAATAGTGCTATTTGTAACAAATAGTAAATTTGTTTTTGTATTACTAGATGCTAGAAAAATATATGTTGCGTATTTTATGCAACATATATTTTCATGTATGTATCGAAGTATTTTTCCAGTATTGTGATATACTGCTAAAAAGCAAATTTTGATCACTATTTAACCACATAAATATCTAATGTGGCGCCGGTAAGAACAAACAGTAAGTTAATGGCATTAACTCAGAAACCAGTGACAACAGAATATATTGATAACGTCAGCGAAAGCATCTTAAAGTGTCCTAACAGTGTACTCGCTAAAATATCACACATAAAGTCCGGTAATTAAAAGGATTTTCTCCAAAATGCACCTCCTCAGTTTTTTGAAATTATCTCGAAAAACATTAAATATAAATCGAATTTGAAAAAAAAGCCTTAGAGGTAATGAAGTCCTCTGAAACTTTCCCCATTTAACCATCTTTCTATATCCAACAATAGCCGAGATACCAATGCTTGCATAATCAATTTGGAACATACTGTATAAAGTGGACTTTCTATTACTCTTCGTTACTGTTACAGGTCCTTAGAATTAAAAGTTACATTAACGTAAAATTTCATGATTTATCAAATATCATGGTGTGAAAATGCATAACCCATGACATTAAAAACAAAGATTAACCTTTAAATGATCTTGAAATTTGAGTCCAACGTCAAATTCAAGAGCATCGTTGAATATAATTAAACGGAACTCCAGGCTAGGTAGTTATTTTTTTTTGATAAAACATACAATTTATGAGATATTCAATTACCAATTACAAATGACCCCACACAAAACAAATGGAAAGTGGGTCCCGGTCGATTTGTCTAAAAATTGATTATATGATAGTTTTCGACTTTCTGAACAAAAGTTTTCATGTACCAAAAAATATCCTATGCTTAGGATTCAATATATAGAGGGATGAAGGTTGATTATTTGGCTATATTACTGATTATGCCTAATGTATTTTGCAGATCATAAAATCGGAGAATTAGTAGTCTGCAAGAAATCTTTCAATAAAAAAAGTTATAGACAGTTGTTGAGAGGACCCACTTTCCATTTGTTTTGTGCGGGGGTCCTTTTTTTGTTGGTTCATTACCATGGATAAAAAATGACGTAAAAATGGAACACATATTTTATATATAAAAGAAAACGTAATTGGCTGTTTAAAGTCAAGCTGAACATGCTAATTTAATTTGCCAATAAACGTTTCAGCGGTATGTACAGCGGACGTAGAAAACATAAATTATTAACATTATTTGACAGATATAATTTATCCAGTAAAGTATCAAGTAAAATATGTGGTTTGCTACTAAGCGTGTACGAAAATCGAAGCTGTAAATATTTTTATTACGTCATTATTCTGTAAATTATTGCGGCAGTTTGTTAAAAGCAATATTATTTATGCTCCCCCTGTCAAAATGAAACTTTGTCTTCGAAAGGTGCTTACACAATGTACGTAAAGGTAAATTTAAATTTTTAGCGTATTGTATTGATATGTATTATGAGTTAGGCCACTGGAATTTATTTCGGTTTATTTAGAAAACAGCATTACCGAATTGAAAGTAATATATTGTAATATTAAAACGACTTGAAAATATTTATTTTTATAACCATTGACTAAATAAATTACACCGGCACACAAAAAAAAGTGGTCATTTCTTTTGACCAGACCCATCTAGGGTTATGTATTTCGATGTGCTGAATCCGAATTTGAGGTCGGTTTAAGCCGTATACCCTCAAAATTTTGAATAAATTAAAATAATTGAGAGAAATTAAAAATAGCAAAAAAATGCAGTTATGCAAGCGAGAAAATTTTGTACGAACTAGATCAAGTATGTTTATTATGTATTTCGATGCGCTGAATCCGAATCTGAAGTTGATTTAGCTCATCAACCCTCCAAATTTAGAGTAAATTGCAAAGAACCGCTGAAGATCGCTAAAATCGTAAAAATTGAAGTTATGAAAACGAAAACAATTTTTTCGAATTAGATCAAGTATGTTTTTTGTGTATTTTTTTTGCGCTGAATCCAAATCACAAGTTGATTTAGCTGGTAGACCCTCCAAAGTTAGAGTAAATTGTGAATAACCGCTGAAAATTGCTAAAAAACCGTGAAAAATTGCAATTATGCAAACAAACAAAAATGTGTTAAACTAAATCAAGTATTTTTCTTATGTATTTTGATGCGATGAATTCAAATCCGAAGTCGGTTTGACTTGTACACCCTCCAACTTTAAATAAATTGCGAAAAAAACGCTAAAAATAGCAAAAAATCGTAAAAAAAAAACGTCACGTAAAAAAAACGTCATGAAGTAGTAGATAATATCAAAAAATAGTATTGTTCTTCAAAGTAGTCAAGATGAGAGTGAAGGAAGTGCAACTTAAGGTTCATTAAGCAACCCAAATTTTTATAGTTTTCCAATAACCCTCCAACCAAATTCTCGTAATTCTCACTCTTATTATTTCCCAAAAAAATTCCGAGAAACATTTTAAAAGCTTTCCCAAGCTGCTTTCTCACTGTCGCTCATTTTTACAATGAAATTTTGGTCTTCAAATAAACTTCGAATATGTGGACCATCAAAAATTCCCTCTTTTAACTTGGTATCGGTTATCGCGGTAAATTTTTCTCCTAAATACCGAAAACAATCGCCATCTTTGTCTAGAGCTTTGACATACTGCTTTATTATGACCAAGCTTACTATGTATGCAGTGGTGGTAGCAAATATTTAGAAGGATCAATCAATGGTGTTCGTATGATTTTTTAGTACCTATATCAAAGTTGGTCCTAGTTAGCCATTCTTTTTTCACATAGTGTTGTTTTCTATCCCTACTATCCTATAAACAATTTTTTTTCGTTTGCATAATTAGAATTTTTCACGATTTTTTAGCAATTTTCAACGGTTATTCGCAATTTACAACTTTGGAGGGTCTACCAGCTAAATAAACTTGTGATTTGGATTCAGCGCATCAAAATACACAAAAAACGTACATGATCTAGTACGAAAACATTTTTTTCGTTTTCATAACTTCAATTTTCACTATTTTTAGCGATTTTCAGCGGTTTCTTGCAATTTATTCTAAATTTGGAGGGTTGACGAGCTAAATCAACGTCAGATTCGGATTCAGCGCATCGAAATACATAACCCTAGATGGGTCTGGTCAAAAGTAATGACCACTTTTTTATTTTTGTGTGCCAGTGTTATCTTAGTTATTTGCATTGGTAATCGATATTTTTTATAGCAATAAAAATAATCATATCTTGTTTATTTGTTGCTAAGTTCTATAATATAAATCTTTATTTTCATCCACAAAAGTGCCACTTATGTTTAAATTTTTTACTCATGTACTAGGTATCAGGATTTTAGTACAAGTTTATTTTTTTTATTATTTATTAAACCGGTTGGTTCATTTTGTGAGTGAATGAGTAAAATATACTTTTTTTGTAAGACTGATTAAAGAAAAATATGCCAAACCACTAGTATCTAACATTTTATTGCACTTTTTAAATGACGATGATGAAATAAGCAGCATTTCGCATTGCCATTTTTTGCAATTTTGAAAAATAGGGCCATCTGTTTTATTTCTGAAAAAATCTAATTTGACAGTTACGTCAAAAGTTACGCGATCGGTCATGTGCATGATATTTCATATCATTTTTAATGCAAAAATTAATGGCAAAGTCAAAATTTATCATCAAAATCAAATCATCAAAAATCACAAATTATCATGTGTACTTTATGAGTTAGTTAGTGACACTGTAGATACATAACAATTTTGCGGGTTATAAGATGTATCGTATAAACGTTTTAAAGGAAATTTGAACCAGTTGTTCTATTTCTGCACATTTTGTATTCATCAGTTCATAATTTACGTTGTATATCAATAATTACTACCACATTATTACCTAATTATATATTTAAGCCGCTTTCACATATGTTTTCATCTTCAAAGTAAATTTTTCATTGAAATAAAATTATAGCATCGTTTGAAAATTTGTTCAGATCATTCTTTCATCTGGTCGTCTTACACGACTGGGATAAGGAATGCTAGCTGACAACGTATCTGGCAAATGTTACATCACGATTTCTACAGACTCGTCATTTAATAGACTTGTAAGAAATGTATGCACTGAGTGTTTGCCAGAACATCAAATTACGCAAAAATAACATGTTTTCGACAAAATTGTTTACCTCTAGCATACATTACACTCTTTCTAAATTTAAATGTCATTGCTTTTGCCAGAGAAACGCAGTATAAAATAATTCTTCGTTTAACAAGTAAGGGCTATATTTATTCTGGATTAATAACTTTCATTGTATGCTGTTTAAACAAATAAATATTGCCTACCCTGAAGGCTCCGGCATTTCAATTAATATGTGTTTTTATATTGTTATTGATTATTTTATATTATTTTAAATCAATTTTTGAAAAATTCTAAGGCATTTTCATGTTCTCAAAAAGCATGAAATTTTACATCGGAATTGACCTGATCGAATTTTTTTCAGCACCGATAACACTGAAGATAAGCTGGCTGAAAACTCTCTAAAAAATCAGGACATTTGGGACTTAATGGGTTAAACAAAATTGAAAAAGGTGTTTTTGAACTCTAAACTGTAATATTTTTACAATATTAAAAAAAAAACTGTTTCCATGACAACGAGATGAATATAACTGAAGATGAATATAAATATAAATGTAACCTTATTGTAACCTAAAAGTTTGAAACACCAATATGGCGATTTATTGTGGAAAAAAAACTTGAACTCTTTTAGAAATCATATGAATCTATTGTTATTTTAAATGTATAAGCTAGCAATAAGCTATACAACGTGTTTCTGAAATAAGTGATCAATATTAGAGGACATGTGAAGCAAGGGAAATAAAGATCAAAACCTTAATAAAGACTTATTGTTGACGGAAGCACTGATAATTTTATTACTGAGACCTTCGCCATTTTTAATAAAATTTGTCGTTAGTGTTTTCCTATTTTTTTTATATATCAGTTTTATATATCAGCCCGACACTTTTAATTATGTGTTATACTTCAAAATCAAATATTTTTGAAAGTTTTTAAATGGAATGTCGACAAAAGTCGTGTTCATCACACAGAGTGATCTCTGATCAGTGATCATGATATGTATTTGAATGCCATAATTCTGACTGATCTGTACTAATCGCTCCTCATCAGTAAACATTTTATGTACCAACGAAAATGTATGTGTTAGTAGGTGATCAGTGATCGGTACAAAAATATTGACATGTATATTAGGGAAGCGACTTTTCATCAACTTTACAAAAATGGCTATATTGATAAAACCCAGGCACTTTTATTTGTTTTTTTTTTTGTGACATGATCTAGTTTGTAACCCCCTTTCGGCTTGCCGTTGCTTTTTTTCCTTTCACCCTGTATATTCTAATGAGTTCTGAAAAACAAGTTTTTGAAACGTTTTCTTATACAGGGTGTTTCCTTTCCACTTTTTTATTTTTGTGTGCCAGTGTTATCTTAGTTATTTGCATTGGTAATCGATACTTTTTATAGCAATAAAAATTATCATATCTTGTTTATTTGTTGCTAAGTTCTATAATATAAATCTTTATTTTCATCCACAAAAGTGCCACTTATGTTTAAATTTTTTTTACTCATGTACCAGGTATCAGGATTTTAGTACAAGTTTATTTTTTGTATTCTTTATTAAACCGGTTGGTTCATTTTGTGAGTGAATGAGTAAAATATACTTTTTTGTAAGACTGATTAAAGAAAAATGTGCCAAACCACTAGTATCTAACATTTTATTGCACTTTTTAAATGACGATGATGAAATAGCAGCATTTCGCATTGCCATTTTTTGCAACTTTGAAAAATAGGGCCATCTGTTTTATTTCTGAAAAAATCTAATTTGACAGTTACGTCAAAAGTTACGCGATTGGTCATGTGCATGATATTTTATATCATTTTTAATGCAAAAATTAATGGCAAAGTTTGAAAGTTTGAAAGAAAAACTTTGAAAGTTTTTAAATGGAATGTCGACAAAAGTCGTGTTCATCACACAGAGTGATCTCTGATCAGTGATCATGATGTATTTGAATGCCATAATTTTGACTGATCTGTACTAATCGCTCCTCATCAGTAAACATTTTATGTAACAACGAAAATTTATGTGTTAGTAGGTGATCAGTGATCGGTACAAAAATATTGACATGTATATTAGGGAAGCGACTTTTCATCAACTTTACAAAAATGGCTATATTGATAAAACCCAGGCACTTTTATTTGTTTTTTTTTTTGTGACATGATCTAGTTTGTAACCCCCTTTCGGCTTGCCGTTGCTTTTTCCTTTCACCCTGTATATTCTAATGAGTTCTGAAAAACAAATTTTTGAAACGTTTTCTTATACAGGGTGTTTCTTAAGGAATCTGAAAAACTTAAAGAGATACTTCCTCAAGTAATTTCAAGAAGAAAAGGTCATAGAAAACTTTTCCTAAGTGGATTAGTTTTTGAGATATAGAGTGTTAAAGTCTTTTTTTTTTGAAAAGGAAAAAAAATATATATATTCCACTGTCCTGGACTTTTTATATAAATTTTTGAATCTTCGTTTAGTCCTTAAGAAAAACCGAAGCTTGACATTTTTTAATTTAGGCTGTGGTTTAGGTAAAAAACATCATTTTCATAATAAATGAACAAGCAAGATCAATAATTATATGAAATTTTAAGAAAATTGTAATTGCCTACTGAGCGAGTTTGTTTTATCATAAATACATCACACTTTGTCACCGAAATGAATTGCCAACTAGCTAATAACAGTATTTTAAATACGTATTTGTTTATTATTGATTTAATGTTCGTGTTGTTATACTAATTATTTATTAAAAATAAATAAACAAAAGAAGTATCTAATTTTGGTAACAAAGTGTGATAGCAGTATTTCTGATATAACAAATTCGGAAAATATATCACTACGGTTGTAAAATATTATATATAATAAATGTAAAAATTTCACTCAATTGTTGGTCTTTTCTGTGCGATTATTATTAAAATTTATTACCTAAATCACATCCTAAATCAAAAAATATCAAGAGACGTTTTTTGTTAAGCACTAAATGGAGAGAAATTGTATAAAAATGCTAGGGAGACAGTGCCGTACATATTTTTCCATAAAAGCATTGTAGTGACTACCCACATGATCGCCCCTGTTAGCGCTGGGAAAAAAATAAATGAGGTTCCAAAAAATCGATTGTTTTTGTTTTACCTAAAAAAGATAGTAAATGTATCGTAGAACACGCATGCAATGTTTTAAAATCCAATTCAAAACCCTTCTATTTTTTTGGTCGTTCTTCGAAGAGAGGGCGTAGTACGCATTTCGGTGCTGTCGACCCAGGGGACCTTTTGTCTATTGTGTCCTCTTTTGAAATACCCTGGGACGAATTTATATAGGCTCGCCAAGAGCTTCAGCAAAGTACAAATGAGTTTTATGAAGAATCTGAAGGCCTACTGTATGCCCCTGGCATCGCTAATTAAGACGTAAATAGTATCATTTTCAGGTTTTCAGGTAGATAAAATTTTAAACGCGTTTTTCTCGAAACAACATTTTCAAAATTGGTGGAAGCAATAACTCAAAAACTAATCGTCCGGTTTGGCTGAAATTTTGAGGACTTCTTTATATAATTAGTTTTTAAGTAAAGCTAAAAAAAAACTAAATTTGATGTTGCAAAATTGAAATTATTATTGCAAAAATGACAGAAAAAAAAAAAGGAAAATTATCATTTTTTCGAAAAACGTCTGCCAATCGTCGAAATTTTTTCACTTTTGTTTTTTGGTTTACTGACAAATTGTAACTATTTTTTATATAAATTTATTTTCTAGGCTGTTACAGATCAAAATTACGACGTCCAGAACTTCCACCATTTTTTGGTGGATCTACTTTGCGCCACCATACAGCCGCCATTTTGTTAAAAAAAAAATTTCGTATGCCTACTTTCAATCTTCATTAACAAATGTATAAACTTTCATTACGATCAAATAATAACTTCTTGATAAAAAAAATAAATGTGCAAATTTGACCTTTCTAATTGTATTTCCCCCCCTTAAATAGAAAGTATTAGCCTATTCCAGGTATTTGAGAAAAAGACCTTAAAAAAAATAATATTTTAACACTCTGTATCTCAAAAACTAAGCTACTTGGGAAAAATCACTTGAGAAAGTATCTCCTTCAGTTTTTCAAACTACTTAGGAAACACCCTGTATAAAAAAGTTGATTCCCTCTCCATATCTGTACCTCAGAGCCAAACTATGTTAAGTCCAAATATGAAATATTTCAGTTAATTATGTTAAGTCTATAACAAAAACATAATTTTTAATTTGTTAGTAAAATCAAAACTGTGATAATAAATGAAAAAGTTAGACCTTTTTTAATAATGTTAAGTCCACTAGCTCCTTAGAGCCAATGTAAGTCAAGTGACTTTAATATTGTTTGCCTCTAGGAGATTGCGCCACTTTAATATGTTAAGTCTGAATAACCTAACTTTCCTCAATGGGGTCCTATTAAACTGCGTTTTCTTCCAGGGCAATCCGTTATTTATATATAGCAGTTATTGAGCGGGAAAGGAAAAAAGTCTCACAACTTAGAATAGTAACGCCATAGGACTGGCAACAAGTTGTGAGATTATGTTCTGTCAAAAAACCCTTTAATGTTACGGGGATGGAGACATACGACTTTTTTTGATTTCAAAAGTCTTTTTGAGAGATTCGACGCACCTTTTGTTATGCGAAAAAAATCAAGTGTTGGGACACACTTCCTAATTTCTCAATGCGTTTATTTCCAAGTAAGACGAGATAATCCGGGAATTCTCTTTTTCAAAACAAATTTCAACGATGACTTCCAGACTGTTGCTGTAGCGATATATTCAAGAAAACACAATATTTGTCTGCCTAAAAAATTGCCTAAAATTAGAGAAGGTTTAAAAAGAATTTCAACAAAAAAGTATGAGCTTCAAAAACTGTTGCCTTATATTCCCTCAGTATTTCATAACTTCTATAATAATCTGCCCCACGGTGATGAAGAAACCGAAAATGATTTTAACCAGAATGTTTTTGTTTATTTTGTTTATTATTGTTATAGATAATAAATATCCATAAACATAATGTGACTTAATTTTATTTACCTTTTTTGACAGCACTTCATAACTGGACTTAATATATATCATGTCCAGATTTTCAGTTTTTTTGTGCAAGGTAAACTATGTTAAGTCGCTTTACAAAAAAAACTAAATATTTATTTTGCGTAATAACCGAATATTATATCGGGAACTTTAATGAATAACTTTAATTTTAAATACTATGAGTGTACAACAAACATTATTCCTGCAATATAAAAAAAATGATTTAAAAAAACTTTAAACACGTTTCTCTCTAAATAAGAATTATGTGACTTAACATAGTTTAGCTCTGAGATATGTAAATTGAGAGGAAGGTCGTTACACTCCCGGAGAAACTAATACATGACCTTGCCTGTGTCCAACCTTGCAAGGTTTAATTTCTCACCCAGGGCGCTTTTCTCCGGAAATTCATGTGTAAACTGGGCCTTACGCTTACCTGCGGCGGTATCCACTCGATCTCCCCCCAGCGCCACCCAGGATTGCGCGTGGACGACGGCCCACAGGCCCGGAGCGCCATCTGGCAGGTGTTCGACGGCGTACAAGGAGGCGGCGAGAATCTGCGTCTCCGAGGAGACATCTAGCTGCAGGACGTGCAACCTACCGGAGCAGGACTCTTTCAGCTCCTCGGCGGCGGGGTTGCCGACAGCGTTCTGGAAGCCCGCGAAGACGGTGAAGCCTTGGTCGTCCAGCTGGCGCGCGAGGGCGCTGCCGATGCCTGAATCGCAGCCGGTTATCAGGACAGCCTTGCCCGCGGCCGTCACCTGGAAAAAACGCCGGAATTAGAACACTTTTATCGAACGTAGAAGCGTAATTACACGACACTATTTTCTTTTATCTCAATTAAATTATTATGAGTGTGGGAAACTGATGTGTAACCCATTTTACTGTCTATTATCTTGACTTAGGAATTTTAGGAGACATTCCAGGGACGGATTTAAAAATTTAAAATAAATTCGTGTCTTACATCAAGGCCCGGGTAAAGCCTGGGATATGCCTCGACTCGATTAGGGATGACGTAAAAATGTCATCCCTACATTCAACCCCCTGCAGATGACAGCTTCAACACCTAAATTTTCAAATTTGAAGTAAGGGCTTGTGGTACTTCATTTGAAAGGTCTTTTCATTCTCTATTGCTACGGTTTTACATTTTATTGCTGAAATTAACAAGAAAAAAACGTGTCTCCAACGTAGGAAATTCGTTATATTAAAATAAAAAACAAATCATTATTAATGCAGCATATGTTCAAAATGCATGCCTCCAGCATCTTGGCAGCATCCTAGACGTAAATAGAAATATCTTTTAACATTAGTTAACATCTGCGGGGTAATCGACCTAATTGCAAGTGTTATTCTTCTTTTTAAGTCAGCTAAATCGTTAGATTGCATTATTGCGTTAGATTGCATTCTAGAGTTAGATTGCATTATTTATAAAATAATGTTTTTTTTTTTAAAATCAGTCTTATAATTTAATTGTTACATTTCGCACATATGTAATATATGTATGTATACATATATCTATGTACATATAGCATTTGACACAAAGTCGCCTAAATTTTGGCAAAATTTCTCGTTAAACAGCCATAAACGAAAATGACACCCTTTTAATAGGTCCATCTAATCGTAAATAGAATAGAAATGCGTATTTATAGATTGTTCTAGTTGCCAAGTAATTGCTTAAAAAAATATTATCTCAACAATAATTCAAATGGACCGTTTTAGATACAAAATTAATATTATTTTGAGGACGCTAAGTCTAGTTTATTATGAAACATTGGCTTCTGACTTTAGACCGGCTCTTTGATCAACGTCTTGTTTGTTAACAAAACAGCGTAAAAATTAGAGTAAATAAAAAACATATTTGCTCTTTATTTTTTCAATACGACTGTAAACAATGACGTTTTTTTAAAGATAATTGTATAAAATTAAAGAAAATTATGTTATAATATATCTACAGGATGTCCGGGAATTTTGAGTGTACAACATAATACCAGAGATTCCTCGACCCAAGAAGAAAACGATTTAGGCCAACTTACATATAGCCAAAGTTGTTTCGTTTATCCGCCAGAGGGCCTCAAAATTTCGGAAAAAAATTAGTTTGCATTTAATAGCCATAAAACGTCGAGTGTGGTTTTCTGCTTAAATTTTGTTATTGCGTGAATAATGGCTACCGATTTGTTTTTTATTGAATAGCCAGCCTACTTGGCTCCGAAGTAGAAACTAGCTTCCTTTAGCTAGAAAAAATAAATTTTAAATGATTGCGTGCTTCACTACCAGTAAACATTCATCTAATGTACAACCAGAAATAGTAGCAGATCTTTCTCTTGTCTTTAGTGCAGGTGTCATGTAAAGCTTCAGATTACCTGTAAGACCATATTGAGCATTTATTTATTTAAACATTTAAAATAAAATGCGTGGAAAGTTCTTGAATTTGAAAATTAACTCTAACTATAAAACATTTTTTCCTTTTTCCTAGATGTAACTAATTTTGGAGTCACAGTAGTCAACATCGCAAAACCATTCTAAAACATAAAAACATTTTTGGCAGCATAAGCACGCAATAATTTGAAATTTATTTTTTTTATCTAAACCGGTCATCCAGTTAACAATTTTCAAGAGGTAAAAAAGCTTCGGAACCAAGTAGGCTATTCAATAAAAATCAAATCGGTAGGCACTCGTAGGCAGTATTCACGCAATAACAAAATATGAGCAGAAAAGTACACCGACGTTTTAGAGCTAAAGAAAACTAAAATTTTTCCGAAATTTTGAGGTCCTCTGGCGTCTAAACGAAACGACTTTTTGGCCTATATTGTTTTTCTTTGGGTCGAGGAATCTCTGGTATTACGTTGTACATTTAATTCATAGACACCCTGTACAATATAAAATAAAACATAATAAAATGGTAGCGTAATAGTTCGTTTGGCTTTTAGCCTGCAGTTGGAAGACAAAATATACATGTACACTTTAAAATATTGAGATTAATAAACTTGTCCTAATTATTTTCACAAATATCGATGACGGAAAACATACCAATGGTTTTGATTAATAGCGACATTTATTTTCTTCTAAATGTATTTTCGATTACTAGACTTGACATAAACCACATGCTAAACTACTTAATAGTAATAGTTATTCTCGAAACAGTGAGCACCTGTTTGTCATATTTGTAATTGAATTAGCGCGGTATTATTTTTGAATTGGGACGAGAAGTTTTTAAATGAATATACAAATACGAATCTGCATATTCATAAAGGAGCTTAAATTATAAAATCGTACAGAGTAATCGTACAGTGAAAGATTATAATGATTTTCAATTGCGTTTCTTGACAAGTTCTAATTTTCGAGATGTGTCACTATTCTTCCGGACAAGCGAATTATGTAACACAGGATATTTTCAAACGTGGGACGTGATATTGATATGGGTAGTTACACACGATAGAATTAAATACGACAATTATTTAAATCTATTTTTTTGTCGGTAATTGGGATACAAAGTAAGAACTGTCGAAGATGTAGATACTATAACAAAACTAATCTTAAACGGGCCAGACAAAATTAACGTAAATATTCATTTTATAGCTGTTATTCTATTTTTGAGGTCATGTCCAGTAAACCATCAGTATCATCTATGTTCATTTTCATGTTACTCATAAAATCAGTCATGTCTGGTGACTTTAAAATGCTGGTTCTACCGACATTACTTTTCTCAATGTCAGATTCATCGAAAATATCAACAGCATTTGCTCTCACGGTAGAATATTTTACGACGGCTAATTGAAAGTGCAATCGCACTCGTCACTGCAAAACCAACTAATAGTTTTCATTACAACTTTTAATGAGAATTATGCATTTCCCTGCAGTCGGTGAACTTGCAAAGTGCCCATAAATGGAAAAATGTAAACCTAGGGAAGTGATATTTTCGATGTATTTCGCCAAAATCGTGAAGTAAATATAATTTGTATTAAATGCAAAGTTATTAAATTAATACATGCAAGCTAACTTAACAATTTTGTGTAATATTATCAAAATATATTTAATATTGTTTATGTAAATACCTACTAAGAAGTCTAGAACTAAGGAGACCGAACTGCGGCTTTTCGCTGTATAACGCGACGGGCTCGAATATGTCCGCCTCCAGAGGCGCTGTAAACCGTTGTGTACTCTGGTTGCTACGGTATATAAACAGATATCTATACGTATACGTAGTACAGAGGTTCTGTACTAATCTGTGTGCATTAGAGGTTAGAGTCCGTGTGAATGTCCGTGGTGCGAATACATTTGACAGACGCTCGATATTTTTCGTTAATTTGTTGTTGTTGAAACATGAGTTTCATTAGGTTAACTTCACTCCGTACTTTGAATAGTAAGAACGGTAACGTATTTGTTTTGGCGGTGATTTTAACGGTTTTGTAACCGACAAGGAAGTGAGACAGGATTTGTGTCGCCCATATTCAGCAGTGAATACAGTGATGAAAATAAAGAATTTTAACATGATTATTTAGGTTGAATTCAAGTAATAGCTACCGTAACTTTCATTTTAGTGGTATTTTTTATTAATCGACTTCCTGCACGTTTTTATTGTACTGATGTCGTAAATTTTGGAAAGTTGACCAGGGAAGTCACAATTTTCCCTATTTGAGATTTTTTTATTTAAACGAGCTAAATGTCAGTGCCCAGATACAAGTCGAGTTGAACTTAATTAATATTTCATAATAGATAACTTTCATCGATAAATTAAGTAGCTACAAAGTGAGCGCCTCAAAATCCCATAATCTGTAGAACTACCCATATATGAATATCCTGAGGCCGATCCTGTCCATTTTCTGGTTACTTGGGAATTATAACATTATCACAAGTAAAATTATTTAGAAATGAAAGTGAATAGCCTACAATTAAAATACAAAACAACAGTGAACACTTTTTTATTGTTAACAAGATCTAGTTTTCCTTTTCGCCACACAATCCACACTCCATATCTAAATTTAGATTAGGTATAAATATAAAAATATGTACGATTATTCCACTTTTAATTTACCTTATATATTTTTTATACAATCAATATAAAGCGCTTCATTAGGGTCCAGAAAAAAATTACAGCTCCTATTACACCGGAAAAGGTAGCCATTACTAGTAAGGAGATTAAATTCCATACGTGTAGATAGCAAGCAATACAATTCAACTAACATTCGTTTTTAGTTCACGTCACAGATGGGAATATTAAACGATTCAGCTCCTACTTCCACACCACTTTCGAATTGAAAACACGCATAACCGTCATAGAAATCGTTATATTATGGCTTGTTATCTCCCGTTCCTAACCAGGTTTAAAAATATCCATCTGGAATTTATATTATTCTCTTGGAACAGCCGAATAAATTTTTTTTAGGTTACGTAAAAGGTAAAAGACGGCGGCTTAAATAATTGGAATTCAGTGTTCAGTTCATCTGTCGATTACTAGTCTACCACAAGTCTCCTGTTGGATCCTTCCGTCAAGCTTAATTTAACCAAACTTACCTTAGCCCAAAAGTCATTATTGCTAACTTGTTAAACCCGCTGGAACACGTCGAGTATTACTTATGCACACTAACTCCTAAAGGGGGCACACTAAAGGGGTCTCATAGGTCACCGCTGTACTCTCCTGGCGAGAAAATAAGGTGAAGCTCTTGTTCATTGCTGTACGTCTTCAGATATATCATACTGATGAAACCTAATAAGGTCGAAATCTTGCTATATGATTTCTGATGACGTGTAACAGTGAACGGGAATTTATTCTCAACAAGATACAAGGTGTCAAAGATTGGGGTTTGTATTGGAGAGAGGAATGTTAATTTGTCAATCATTTTGATGTAAATTGTAGAGGGCGCTCTCTGCAGCATTCTGAATACATAAAAAATGGTCAATAGATGATGGAAAAATTATTTTCTTATATAGATATTATTATTAAAAGTTTCATTGTTTTTATATACTTAGAAAGCTTTTACTGCAGAGAGCGACGTTTACAATAAAAAAAAATATTGGCAAATTAAAATTTCTCTTCAAAAAAAACCCCAATCGCCAAATTTTTGTGAAAAAATGTTTTTTTTTAAGCAGTTATTTACAGAAATCGAAAATAAAATTATAACTTTCACACCCTGTAGGTATCATGGTTACCAATAACTTTTGGACTAAGGCAAGTTTGGTTAAATCGTAATATTTTTTTCCCAAACAACTGTTAAGGGGCTGGTGGTTAAATATACTTTTAATATACTTTTTCCTTGTTTATAGGTAATTCGCAAACGATGCAAATGCACTTCAAAAATGAAACACATATGTATGTATAATATAATATAACATAGTTTATAAATGTAAAGATTTTTAGTATAATAGGGTGGGGGGTGAGAGGACTGAATGGGGCAAGTATTCAAAATAGTCATATCGGTCATAATGAGTCATAAAGGTCATGTTAGTCATACAAGCTACATTGGTTATAATTAAGGACTTGTACAATTGAATACAGAAGTATTCAATTCCTTAGGTAGTGTTTTTTTATCTCACACCTTTCTAACAGCATCTGCTCTCATTTTTACTTCCAAATCTGTATCCAAAAAAATGGGTATAAAAGTCATATAGATTATAAACCCCACATAGGGTCATAAAGGCTCAAAGTCATCCTGGCCCTCAAGGTCATATGGTAATGCCATAGAGGTCATAATGCTCTTTTAGGTTATTGCAGTCTTAGAGGTAATTAAGTATCGGCCATAAAGGTCATAAAAGTCATGTAGATCATGAAGGTCATGTAGGTCAAGAAGATCATACTGGTAATAAAGGTCATATGGGTTATAGAGGTCATAAGGTTATAAAGGTCATGTCAGTCATACAAGCTATATTGGTTATAAAGGACATGTCATATGGGTTATATGGGTCATAAAGGTCACATAAAAAAATTTTACATTTTTAAGAACATAATGACTTACGGTCTTAGCGATTTGTTCTAATTAAATGTGGAACAATTGGATATGGAAGTATTCAATTCCTTAGGTAGCTTTTTTTCATCTCACACCTTTCTACTCATCCGTTAAATGTCGTGCGATAGATTAACGTTGTATGTTCTCCATTTTTTTCTATGACGGAGGACACACAAAGAAGACAATAATTCGACTTTTCGGCATTATTTAATCAGATGTAGATGAAGATGACCTTAGCTGATGGATCAAGTTTGTTTCTAGCGATCCGAGGGGGGCGTTATAACCAACGAGATCTGTTGCTATTAAATCAAGCTAAAGTATTTTATCGCATCGAAAGGCAAAGGGCACCCAGAAGATGAAGATTTATTACGTGGAAAATTAATTAAGGGGAAATTAATTAAAACATCCGGATAATGTAGTTAGTTCAGACGCCTACTAGAGCCCGCTACGGTAATTTAATGTGTTACGAGGTTAGTTTTTTTCAGAAGTGGGATAATAGTGCGGATAGTCTGTGTTATAAACACAGATTGCGTTCTGAAAGACTCATACTGTTTAGTCTATTGTAATAATAATAACTAGAGCTCGTAGGTTAATAATATATTCCAGGACCGAGCTTCACGCGACTAGAATATTGTCATATTTGCCACAATAATAAAGTACATCGTCAATTCTTATATATATGTACGTAGTACAATCGTAGTTCAATCAAATAACGTCAGTATATGTATTCCAGCATACAACCCGTCTGCCGTGTTCTGCGCCCCACTTCAACCAAGGTCGAGTCGTGAAGGTGAACGCAATTCATAATTGTTTATTTAGTATTATTTACTCTGCGGTGGTCGATGCATCATCATTCGTGTGCACGAAACGTCGAATATATTTGTAAAACTGTTGGAACAGCGTCCGTCGCGTGTTACGGTCGAGCGTTGGATAAATAATTTTCCGGAACTGACCTTAAATGGCAGTGAACTTCGTTGTACCGTGTGTGACAAAGTACTGACGTGGCACGTAAAAACTGCTGTTTTGCGGCATGTTGCTACAGACAAACATAAAGCTTGTGTAAGTGGTGGTGTGAGTGCGCGAGACAGACCGAGACAAATTAACTTGGATTTAGTCAAAATGACGGTAGCGTGTAACATTCCATTTGTAAAATTAGATCATCATCAGAGTTCAGATAATATGTCCAGAACGCTGCGAGTGGAAAGTCCGGCAAAGTTAATCTGTCTGCAGAAACAAATCAGACGATTGTATGTACATAGCACCACTGTGTGAGGACATTTATTTACAGGCAAAGAAGTGGATATCTCTAAACAATATATAAATGTGCCCGTACAAAACTTTATTTATTTTAAATATGCCCCAGTTACGTCTGCAGACGTTGAACGCTTTTTTCATCTTATAAGTGAATTTTAAGTGACATGCGCCAGCTGAACTCCTGAATATGGAACAGTTATTAATAATTTATGGAAACTCGAGTGGCAGTATGGACACGTCTGTGTTATAACGTCGTTTACAGTTCCTTTGCCGATTAGTTGGGCTACAACAATCACCTCAAATGTATAAGGTATGACCTGTTTAATATTTCGTAACGCTACTGATAGATATCCTGGAGTCGCCCCTGGTAAAGTAGGCATCTATTTGTTTTGGTATGTTTTTGGCAAATAACAAATTCTTATAAACTTTTTGCTGCTACCGTTTCTTATGTGTTGTGTATTATATGTGTATTGCAATACTATTAATATGAATAATAGAATAGTAAAAAGTACTTATATAAGTATATATCATTATCTAAATATATAAAAAGCTTTATCTACTCATTGACACAAAAAAAAACAGAAATGGAAAAAGACGAACCATTTATACAGGGTCCGGCAAAATGATCTTCCACATTTTGCACCGGCACGTGCTCGAATCACTGAAGGGAGGTGCCTTCATGAACGAAACATTTATGAAAAATAACGAATCTGTGATTGCGTCGCAAAGAACGTTCGTACTTCGCGCTTGATAGACATGCTCCAGTTCCAGATCGCAAAACAATATTGTTGTGGGTTTCAAACATAAGAGCCACAGGTTCTGCTTTAAAAAAGAAAATCAACCGGTAAACCTAGAAGTGCTCGGACACCTGAAAATATCTGCTGTAAGAGAAGCAGTGGAACGATCTCCTGCCCTTTTTCAGCTCCTAGTTCAGTTGCTAACCATGCCTCTGCTTTACGTTTACGTGAGATCGTTCTCTGAGAAGAATTTTACACGCATACATGAAGTTCCACGCATAAAAAATGATGATCGTGCAAGAACTTAGTGAACGAGTCTGTGAAAATCTCAGAGCATGTTCCAACGATATTCTTCAAAACGTCCCACAAAATGCTCTTTTAATAACGAGTGACGAAGCTCATTTTCAATTATCTGGTTGTGTGAACAAGCAAAATTTTCGCTATTGGGCAGCAGAAAATCCGCAGCGGTTCCATGAAAGGCCACTTCACAGCCCACGCGTTACAGTTTGGTGTGCTATTGGATCATTTGGCGTTTGGAGTCCCTATTTTTTTGAAGAGGCAGGCGTAACGGTTATCGTAATTGCCGATCGATATTTTTTACGCAATGTTTTGGTACCAAAACTTAGAGAACTTGAACATCCGGATGTGTGGTTCCAACAGGATGGAGCTACGGCTTATACGACAATAAGGTCAATGGACATTTTAAGGGAAATGTTTCCAGGACACCTAATCTCCTTACGCGGAAACGTTGGGTGGCCTGCGCGTTTACCCGATCTTGCCCCATGCGATTTTTTACTTTGGGGCTACCTGAAAGCGAAGGTTTTTGAACATCGTCCCCGAACCATTGACGAATTGAAAGGAGCAATACGCTAAGAAATTGCAGGAATATAATCTCAAATGACTGCTAGAGTAAAGGAAACCTTCAGAAATTACCTTCGAATGCGTATCGAAAACAATGGTCGCCACTTGGACTCTAAAATAAAATTCTAAAGAGCGATTTTATTAATGATTAAAATGTGGGAGATCATTTTGCCGGACCCGGTACAAGCGGAGTTATTTATACTGTTTTTGTGTACAGTACGGGCATAATTTACATGGATGAAACAGTTGCTTGCTCGCCTACTACACGGTCCAGTGTTAAAATTAAACTAAAAAATATTTAAAGACTCCGTCTTAGCTGATGCCTTTGGACTCACTATTTATACCAACTATATTCTATAAAATATGTTATGCATGTACCGGGTGGGCAAATTTCGATGTTTTTATAGGGTATCTCGGTAACTGTAAGGGCTATGGAAAAATGAACCCACCTTTCCCGACCTCTTTTTTCGAGATAAATTCATTGATGAAAACCAGAATTTGCTATATCTTTTCGTTTTCGAGTTGTAAACGAAAATTGATTTTTTTTGAGTTTTCGATTGGTGTCGATAACTCGGTTGTTTGTATAATTAGAAGAAATCTGTTTGCACGTTATACAGGAACTTTTTTTAAGTAGAATAGGATTTCCTTAACAGATTTTTTATATCTTGTGTAGTTTTCGAGTTATGGCATAAACTTCTATTTTTTTTAAATGGAAACCATAGTTGGCTATGATTTAGCTAAAAAAGAGGTTTTTTTCTCTTTACAACGATATATAGTTTGTGGGGTCTATGATGAGTGTTTATGCGGAAACAGTTAAAAATTTTAATTTTTTGTATAGGTATACTTACTTTGTTTTTTCTTTGCAGGAAGAGTAAGTTTCTATAGTAACACATTGTTACAACAATGTTTTAATAATAATAACTGTTGCTATGGAAATTTACTCCTGCGAAAAGTAACATAAATACATAGTAACAGTCGTATATAATGAATGGTATATTAAACTTAAATAACTAATTATGACATATTAATGACTAATTAATAATTAATTATAACATATTCATAACAAGAAAGTTTAACACACTTAACAATCAAATTTGTAACAAATAATGTATGTAAAAAATACGATACAATATATTTTACAAAAAACAAAACTAGACAGATTAAAAAAAAATACGAGCATGATTATTTACCTAAAGTTTTCAAATTGTCGTCCGTTGTTTGCGATGCACAGTTCACATCGCTTTGAAACACTTTTTGTTGCATTATAGATGTGAATATTTGAAACGGAATTCAGACAGTCTATAAGATTTTCTCTCAGTTGAACCAGTGTATTATTTGTCTTTTTGTATAAATTGTCTTTAATGGTTCCCCAAAAAAAGAAATCTAACGGTGAGAGATCTGGCGACCGAGGAGGCCACTTTACTGGCCCATTGTTCCCTATCCATTTCTCCCCAAAATTAGTATTTAATAATTCCGAGATTAAATTAGTATTATGGGGTGGTGCCCCGTCTTGTTGAAAAAATACATGTCGTCTTTCGTTAAGTGGCAAGTTGTCTAAAAAATTCTTCTACTATGTGGTAGTTTATCATATTGTAATACCGTTGACCATTTAAATTGTCATCATAAAGTTGGTAAGCTAAAATGCGGTTATTATATAGGGCACACCATACACTAAAACCGAAACGTCCTTGATTTTGAACATCAACAGTCTGATGAGGATTATCTTCAGACCAATAATGTTTGTTGTGTCGGTTGAAAATTCCGGCACTACTTACGTAACTTTCATCTGTCTAAATGATATTTTTAAAAAATAATTGGTCTTGCTCAATTTGTTGTAGGTACCAATTGCAGAAATCCAGTCGGCGTTCAGGATCAGTTGGAAGGAGCTGTTGTTGTTTCCTTATTGTATAAGGTCTAAATTTGTGTTTTTTAAAACTGAAAGTGCTCTTCGTCGCGATATACCAGACTCTGCTTCAATTTGCCTATTTGAAATTGAAGGATTTACGACTACCATACCAACAACATTTATGGCAACATCCTCAGCATCTTGAATACGATAATTTTTTGGTCTTGGTTTATTAAATCCTCCGTATTCAACGAGGTTTTCTTTTAGTCTACCAAAGATGGACATATTAGGTTGTCTCCTTTCAGGGTAGCGATTAAAATATGCTTCCGATGCAGCTTCAGAATTATATCCATTTTGAATAAAACACTCTAGCATATTAAACTTTTCGTAATTTTGATACGCCATCGAGCCTTGTCAATTTCTTTAATCGAAACTTTAAAACTATAATGCAAGCAAAAACCAAACAAACAATTAATCAAACAGTAATGTGTAACTGTGTATTTACATCCCAATATCCAACTGTTCTGTTTTCAAAATGACAGGCGCTTACTGTGCAAAATCATTGAAATTACTATACTGTCCTTTATTAGAAAACATATGTTTTTAACTGTTTCCGCATAAACACTCATCATAGACCCCACAAACTATATATCGTTGTAAAGAGAAAAAAATCCTCTTTTTTAGCTAAATCATAGCCAACTATGGTTTCCATTTAAAAAAATAGAAGTTTATGCCATAACTCGAAAACTACACAAGATATAAAAAATCTGTTAAGGAAATCCTATTCTACTTAAAAAAGTGCCTGTATAACGTGCAAACAGATTTCTTCTAATTATACAAACAACCGAGTTATCGACACCAATCGAAAACTCAAAAAAAATCAATTTTCGTTTACAACTCGAAAACGAAAAGATATAGCAAATTCTGGTTTTCACCAATGAATTTATCTCGAAAAAAGAGGTCGGGAAAGGTGGGTTCATTTTTCCATAGCCCTTACAGTTACCGAGATACCCTATAAAAACATCGAAATTTGCCCACCCGGTACATATATCACGCTTTGCTTTTCGGCACATAAAAACTTGTCTTTTACTTTATTACTGCGTAATTTATGCGCCAAAGAGTATGTGCGTATGTACACGTTGCGATATGCGATGGAAAACTTTATACTGTAACGTAATAAATTTTATGTTTGGAGTGCGATAGAGAAATAACGATACTAATTGAAATTTTCGACGTTCATGACGCAAGTTCTTTTCGCGAAATATGTTTATATTTATTATTCGAACGAAGATAGGTACATACAATGTAAAAACGTATTTGAAAATTGAATGATATTTTAATGATTATCTCTTTATTTATGAAATATGTATTATTGTTCAAGTAATAAAGTAATATGTACTTAAAATTGCTTAAGAACTATACCTTAACTAAACTACAAAAAACAATGTGAATTTATTATTTCTCAAACAACAAGTTTTATTATCATTAAATAAAACTGATTACTGCACCGCCACTGACTACCTGAATTATTCGCCGGTCTGTAGCGCGCGATTTGTCATAATTTGTTTCGTTATTTTCTAAATGGAGTTGCGCATAAATTCTATAAAAATTAAAGAATTTTTTTTTAGAAAAATGCTCGGACACATCAATTAAATTTTTCATTTGCCGACATTTTGACGTACTTCATTTGTTTTTTTTTTATTGACAGCTGTCAAAGATATGACGTCATTGATATTTTTTTTAAATGACGACATATGGCTTTTGATACTTGATCATTTTGATTGATTTTGATCATCTGAAAGCTTTTATTTCACGCAGTATACTCCTAAATTTTGGCGCGATTTTATCAAGCCATTTTAAAATGGCGACCGTTCAAAATTTAAAATTTGATAAAAAATGAAAGTTTATTTAAAAAATTCCTCGGACACAAGAGGTTCTACAGATATTTGCTCGGCTATTGAACATAACACCCTCTCAACAGTTATTCAGAATTCCAGAAATTGAAAATAAGTTATAAAGTTCATTCTTAAATATTTTTATTTAACCTATTTATTAAAAAGAGAACTCTAACAATAAAGATAACACAAATAATACTACCTGTTGACTTCTTGACAGTAACCAAGCCGCGATTCAAATACTTCAACCATGTTACATTAGGGTGGGCTAAAAAAACTTAAAAAAAAGTTACCATGAAAATATTGTAGGTAGATATTAAAAGCCATTTTCCAGTAATTTTGCAATCAGAGTAAGATAATAAAAAAAATTATAATAAAATAAAAACATTTTTTTGATTGCAAACTTATTGGAAAATGGCTTTTATTATCTTACATTACCTAATGATCAAGTGTAAATAAGACATTTATTATTTTTTTAGTATTTTCTAAGGAATAATTAATTCAAAGTCATTACTCAGGTAATACAAAAATTTCGAGGGCCACTTAAAATTAAATATAGAATAAAATCGATTTTCCTTATGATTATTGGTATTTCGTAAAAATTTTAATGTTTTACCAGAGAATACTCAATGAACCTCACGAAAAATATGATGTTTTATGTTTTTGAACCATTATTTTGTGATAAAGTATAAAAAAATTGTGGGTCATCATATGCTATTTGAGGTTGAACTTTAACCTCGAATAAATTTTAAACGAGTTGTCTTAGCGAAAAATCATTTCAGACCTTTTTTTGTAGATCGTTTAATTTCCTTCAAAACTATGTATTGATTTTTATAACACAACAATTCGATAGAACGCAATAAAATTCTAAAAAAAAAAAAATTTCCGGTGTTATTTAAATCGGAAATAAAAAATCACGATGAGACACCTCTTAACATTAAAATTAAGAGCTGGCCTTTTGACAGGCTTATTTTTTTGTCATCTTGAACAATATTTTCATGGTAACTAAAAAAAAAAATAAGTTTCTTTTGGCCCACCCTAATGTTACATGTTACGTATCATTTCAGCGAGTATTTTTTGAATTTCGTATTCTATTCTATTGTTTTACGTCATACTAGTAGGCCTATTTACATACACGCTAAGTTTTAAATATCCCCACAAAAAGAAATCCATGGAGGTTAGGTCAGGCGACTTAGGAGGAAACTCCAAATATTAATTTAAATTATTAATTTAATTTATGCACTTTATATTATTTATTCTCCATTTCTGGAATTCTGGATACTATTGAGAGTTTGTTATGTTCAATTAGCCGAGAAAATAGCTGTAAAATCTCTTGTGACCGAGTGATTTTTGAAATAAACTTACTGCATGAAATAAAAGGTTTCAAATGTTATACACTAATCAAAACGAAAAAGGAGCCACTTAATTAAAACAATAAAGAGCTTAACCGCACATTTCTGCATTTTTATTTTTTCCTGTAAGCATCACAAGTAGATTACAAAAAAATTGTACTAAATTTTTAGAGAACAGTCCAATATATTTAAATAAAAAAAGAACTGCAATAAAAAAGTTATTCCAGTAAAAAAATATCCACATTTTTAACAGTGGCTCCTTTTT
The DNA here is from genome assembly GCA_029963805.1 of Aromia moschata. NCBI lineage: Eukaryota > Metazoa > Arthropoda > Insecta > Coleoptera > Cerambycidae > Aromia > Aromia moschata. Next base: position 393,932 of record JAPWTK010000083.1, read on the forward strand.
CGTTTTGAGTGGTGTATATGACAAGCCATATGTTGCCATTTACAAAAAATATGGATGACGTCATATCTTTGACAGCTGTCAATAAAAAACAATTGAAGTATGTCAAAGTGCCGGCAAATGAAAAATTTAATTGACGCGTCCGAGCGTTTTTTAAAAAAAAATCTTTTAGTTTGTATCGAATTTATTCGAAACTTTACGCCCTCACTGTATTATTAATAAATATACGAGTTAATTACACAAAAACATATAATATCGGAATAAGCAAACCATATAATATTAAGTATAAAATAGAAATAAACAATACGAGTACTTCGTCCTGAAAGTTTTTTAATTTTTTTTTAGTTTTTGAGTTACAGCGGATTTAAAAAAAAACAGCTTTTCCTCATCATTTCTGTAGCGATTTGTCTATCTGAATTTGAATAAATTTAATATTGTTACAATGGTATGCCATAAAGTTTTGTACAATTTAATGACGTAATTATTTTTTGTTGTGACTAACGGTTTTTGAATTATGAACCAAACCTAAACCTTAACTTTCTGAAATGGAAACCATAATTGGCATGTCATGCTTGAAAAGGTAATATTTTACGTTTTTCAAAAATATATATGAAAGATATTTAGTACATGATCTAAACTAAAATTAAGAATACAGAATAAGACAGTATATACATAAGACAGACTTTATACGACAAAGCGTTTCTGCGCATGTGCTCCACCCTTAAATTCTTGTTCAAGCAGTCAGCAGCGGTCCATCTCCATTCCACGCAGCCTTCCAGTGGCGGACTAACGGGGGGCGGAAGGGGCCGTTCGCCCCGGGCCTCTGGTCCCAGGGAGGCCTCCAAATGTCGCCAAGTTGTTTTTATCAAATCTTAAACAAGGCTAAAAAATATGCACAGTACCTACCTAAGTAAGAGGCAGTTTGAAATTGGAGGCCCCGTTGATACAAATGAATACCGGTGATTTATAATTTTTAAATTAAAATTACTTCTACTGCTAATCGTTACCCTGTACATCGCTTAATACTTCTTGATCATTTGTGTCTCAGTTGCATCATGCGACAGAAGTTTTTCCAAACTTAAACTATAAAAAAATTATCTTTGATCTACAATGAATCAAGAGCAACTCGTCAATCTGTCTATGCTTTCAATTGAAAGAAAAGTTACAAAGGAAATTTATTTCACGTAAGTTATTGAGAAGTTCGGTAAAATGAAGGCACGAAAACATGTGAAATAGCTACATACTTACAGAAAATAAAAACTACATTTTATATTGTTTGTTGCTGATTCGTATTTTATCTTCCTCATCCATATCTATATTATATGTACCTATGTGTATGAAAGTAAATTACAATTATCTGCTAGAGCCTAGCATAGACACACATTATATACAGAGAAATTTAATTTTTAATACAATTAAATTTCTATGTTAATTCTAATTAATGTCAACTTTTTTGTTGACAGTACTATTAAAATAAGAGTAACCATCAAGACAAATCAAACGAGCCCAAACACGATGGGTTTATCACGTGGAGTTAAAGAATTTCTATGGCCATCTTCCGTCTCCATGGTACCTTAACATTACATTGTCACCGACTTTACATAAGTATTCAAAATTTCAGCAAAATTGGTTGAGAGGAACTGGTTTGAATTTGCAAGATTTGAACTAAACGTACATACTCGTACATACAAATGTGAACTGAATAAAAAGCTTGTAAAAATACATCAACTTATAAGACCGGGGGCCTCATTAAGTTTTGCCGCCCCGGGCTCCTGACATGCTTAGTCCGCCACTGCAGCCTTCCTTTCCTCATAGAATTTTTTTTAGCTGATACTATTTGCTATACCTAAGTTAACATGAGCCAACCCGGTATAATCATAATTTTCATGGATCCCGCTAAACGCAACAAGCAAAAAAATATTTGTCCACGAATTTATGCCCAAATGTTACATTGCGTGCAGAAAATTTAATAACAGCTCCTAACCGTCCGTCAAGAGGAACCCGTGTTTTATTATGTAAAATGCAGTGTCGTTTTCCCACGAGGGTTACGCGTATGTTTACTCATTTTCGTAAATAGATTCCCGTGGGTTGGACATAAAAAAATATTAATCAAATTTCGGAGGTAACTTTTTTCGAACAGAGCCGAAATTTTGGCAAGTTCCCTTGATAACATAATATTGCGACAATTAGTTAATCAGTCTCCCACATGGCTGTCAGTTGTTTGAGGTGATTCTGAGACTGTTTCCCTTCGATTTCTTCTTCACCACAAGAAAGCGTATAAACGATAAGGTAGCAGGTATGTTAATTAAGTTTAACACTTTAACGCCCAAGTGCACTGTCAAGAGACATGAACTTAGATGCTCATATTACTGATAGAAAAAATTAAGTAAAAATAACTAAAACCATATATTCCAATGTTTTCTCCTCTTTCGAATGGAATCGTTAAAATTTGCAAAAAAATTTATTCGCTCGTCGATCATTTTGACTATTAAAAAACGCCATTTTTTTCAATACTCTTTTTTTTTAATCGCAGTTTCAGCTATATTATCGTCCTTTATTCCTACACTCAAAAACAAATAGAAACGTGCACTCAAGACGTGTGTTTGAAGGAAACGCCTTAAGAACAATTTTCTCATTTTTGAGTTTAGAATAACTAGATATGGCAAAATTCAAAGGGTGATATTTCTCGTTTTTTACCAGTTGCGGGATCATTGACGCAAAATAATTTAGAAAATATATTAGTACTTTGGGGTTTTTAGGGGTCGCTGATCACGATCCTGATGTCAAAATTTCAAAATTCAAAACGGCGGCTCCAATATGGCCACCATCCCGAATCAAATTTCATATTTTTCGATTATTTTCCCTCAAACTTTGGAATCCAGGGGTTTTCGGGGTCGCTAATCACGATCCCGATGTTAGAATTTCAAAATTCAGGATGGTAGATATGACATGGCGACCATTTTGAAGCAAATTTCGAAATCCTGAATTTTGAAATTGTGACATCGGGATCGTGATTAGCGACCACGAAAACCCCAAGTTTACACAGTTTGAGGCAAAATAATCGAAAAATTTGAAATTTGATTCGGGATGGTGGCCATATTGGATCTGCCATCTTGAATTTTGAAATTATGACATCAGGATCGTGATCAGCGACCCCAAAAACACCTAACGTACCAATAATTTTTCAAAATTCTTCTATTGCGTCAATGATCCCGCAACTGGTAAAAAACCAGAAATATCACGCTTTGAATTTTGCCATATCTAGTTATTTTAATCTCATAAATGAGAAAATTAAATTGTTCTCATTGCGTTTCCTTCAAGTACACGTCTCGTTTTTATTTGTTTTTGAGTGGTATAAAGGACGATAACATAGCTGAAATAGCTATTAAAAAAAAGAATCTTGAATAAAAATCGCGTTTTTAATAGTTTTTGTTAAAAATTGAGGTTACATTAATTTTTTTGCAAATTTTAAGGATTCCATTCGAAAGAGCGACCTTGAAAACATAGGAATACATGGTATTAGTTATTTTTTCTTTATTTTTTCTATCAGTAACATGAGCCTCTAAGTGCATGTCTCTTGACAGTGCACTTGGGCGTTAAAGGGTTAATAATAACTAAAGAAACGATCAGTTTTGTGCATGAAACAGTACAGGGTGGGCTTAGGGAACCAATCAGTGTTGTGCAGAGGAGATAGATACTAGGCCCCGAGTACAGGCCCGGTATTTTTTTGTCCCATATAAGGCATATACCATTTCATAGTCTTATCGCCTAGTTAATTAATCGATTTTAACCGGGAATAAAAGTAACTCTAACTTTAACTAAGATGTGGTTGACGTCACTTGCACAGTGTATACTCGTTACTGTACTCGCCATAGGCTCACCCGAATTTGTCAAATGTTTTGTGTTAGTTAAATGTACTTTAATATGCAAATAGTAATGTATTTTCAACAGATACTTAAAACTTAGTCCTCATAAATGCGAATTGCAAAAGACGATATTTTACACGTGACCATATTTCACAAAACATAAATATGTAGGTTAGTGTTCCTTCCTCGCTAAACCGGATTTCGTCTGTAGTCTATCTAATTATCTAATTTTTAAAATTATTCGTATATAAAAGAATTTTGCTTTCCGTTTTTTGACAATTATATGTAGGTTATTTAGAGTTGAAAACATTTCAAAAATTAACTAAAATGCAAAATAAGTATACTTAGCATAGTAAAAAGATAAAACAATCACCAGAAGTTTACGTCATATCAGTTTTGAAATGATTTAGAACAATCACATTCAACGCGCAAAAGACAAATGCAATTCGCCGTTATAAGGACCAAGATTTACTCATGCGACAATGAACCACATTGTTTGCATTACTCTGCAAGATAAGTTGTCTGAAAACGACATATTATTAAAATTTAAAGAAAATACCAATGCCAATTTAAAGCCCTCCGTAAATAAGTACATCCAGGTTTACGGAAAAGTGAGACATGTTAGATTCATTTTGACGATGGATGCGGATTCAGCAGGGAAAAATACGTCAAAATATTTTTTTTGTGGCTGTTAATTTTTCCCACTTTGTTACAGTAAAGTACTGTACTCTTTTTTTTTCAATATCACTTTTGAAAATAACATACTCCTCATTCAGTTTAAACCTGAAAATTAGATTTTGCATTACTAGTGAGGAAAGTAAATTCTTTCTTCACTAGTGAGGAAACCTGTAAATACAAAACATGTTTTTGCTTATAATAAGAACTACTAGTACAACAACAATAGTACAGTTATTGTTCTTAAATGGTACTCCGAAAGATAAATACTTTTTTTACAATAATCCAAAAGAATCCATCCTAAGATTTTTCCACTAAAGGAATTTCTGTTAGAAACTTCTGTGGTAGAACTTATGTCAAATAAATACTTCTTTTGGAAGGCTTTCATGTAGATGCCAAAGCAAAACTGTGTTTACCCTTTCGTTGAGATGGAGACCTTATTTTAAATTGAATCTTCTAAATATCTTACTACCATTTTCTACTACAATATATTATAGATGACTTCTAGTCCCATGTTGTTTCGGGATAAACGAATATGTACCTACTAGAGTTTACCAACAAAGAGGTTGAAGTTCTTCTCAAATGTGTCGGACAATTTCAAATACTTATTAAATCATATAAGTTAACAAGTTATTTATTATATCCTAAGGTGTTTAGGTATTATCAAGTAGCGGTATTAAATATATTTAAAATGAGCGTCATCTTTATAATAAGGGATGAAATAAATTATTTTATCCACTCTTTTACCTATGTTGTTTTAGTAACAAGAATCCATTGATTAAAATTTCATTGTGTGAGTAGGGGCTGAAGAAATATAATAATAATATTAGAAATGTATTTGATTACATAATCGAATAACCTGAATTAGATAATACGATAATAGTGTAATTACATTAAAGGATACCGGAACAAAAATAGCAGCAAATAGAATTCTGAACAAAACTCTCTTGATTTTTTTGCGTGAGTCCGAATGAATTACTGTAGAAAACATACGTTATTTTTTTAAGGTTTATTACAACTATCAGACTGTATTTTATTATATACAGCGTGAGTTTTTACTGCGTGTTTGGTCTATTGAATCGTTTCATAAAAAATACTAGAGGAAGAAGTGAGATGGTCTGAACTCTTTTCTGCCACCTTTTTTAAGATATTGTCGAATCTACAGGGTGTTGATACGCTACTGGGTGTCGACTAACTCCCATATTTTAAATGGAACACCCAATGTATTTCTACAAATTTGGAGAGTGAGTTTCAAACATGTAATATAACCTACACTTAAACTTAGCTGTTTCGGACACAGTTGACCTCTTTTTAAAATTAAATAACATATGATAGAATCTGGAAAAACCGTCATAATTTTATTTGGGAAGGAAGCTCTAAACGGCTCCATATTCTGTAATTAAAATAAATTAAAGCGTGGCAGTACCAAAGGCACTAACAATAAATGGCAAATTCATAAATATGAGATCATTTAAAAAACCATTATATTAGGTGTATTTTATTACTTTTTACTTCACAATAATTTTAAAACGTTTCATAACAATAATAACTAGTAGCAATAACTCGTAGAACATAAAACTAAAAATTTTTATTGAACTATTAAAAAGTTAAATAAATTTATTTAACTAAAACTGAAAAGGCATAAGTGCTAAAGTATAAGTAAAAACAAAAGCTTAGCTCTCTGTGCCACTTAATTTAAAGGTTATAAGTACCACTTAGAGGCGAGTTGAACTACTACTTGGTCCCAAGTTCTCCTCATTTAGGTTAAGAAGTTCTTCCTAAAATGTTTTATGATCCGGATTTTCCAGGTAACGAATCATGGACGATAATGCTTTTTCCAGGAGGCAACAGTTCTATTTTATATTCTATTTAAATCTCCAATCTTTCCTTTTTTTTCAGTATATTAATTTGTTTCCATACCTCAACATTGGAGAAGGATTATTTTATTAGAACTGTTTTTGTCGTTTTTTAACAATCAACTTTTATCCTGATTGCTTTACTGATATTTAAGTTTTTGGTGTTGAGAAACGTATCAGCAGCTTTTTTTATATCTCAAAACCCTTGTCAAAACTGACATGTCAATAACTTCAAAGGGAGGATCATATTTTGCAGAAGTTTTCATTTCGTGTAAGAAATAGAGCGATTCTTTTTATTTTTCTTTTAATTATATCTATATCACTTCACTCTGTTCTATAAACCTTCCTCTAACCATTTATTGATCAATTTTCATGTTTATACCGTAAATTTAGCCAAAAAAACTCACAAACTATCAAACGTACTTCTACCTTCAATGTGATTAAAGCGGCACTTATAACCTTTATAAGTAAAACCTGCGGGTCTGTAGTACCTAGCGCCATTTTATTTTATTTTCTAAAAGCTTAAACATTATATTGAACTTAGAACATTTGTCAAGATATCGTCGTTTGCATTTAGAACCTTTTTTTAGCACATATGTACCTAACAAATTTAGATTTTGGCATTTATTGTTAGTGCATTTGGTACTTCCACGCTTCAATTGGAAATGTTCGATTTATTACGTTACGTTTTGCATTTTAACTTCAAATTGAGATAACTTATTTAGCTCTAATGGGACATCCTGCATTTTATTTCCGTTGTCTGACTTTTAGTGTTCTCTTTTTGCTCATATGAACATCGTGGGGTAAAAAGTAACACATTTTGGAGGTATTTTCGATTTTCTTTGGTTTTTAACTATTTTTCTTAAAACTTCATTCAAATTAGATGCTATTTAATCAAGTCAACAGGAAACTTTAACAATTTATTTAACCACCATTCATTGCTTATTTAGTGAAATTGCTCATAAACAATAAGTTTAATAAATTTATTAAACAGAAAGCGGATCAATTTATATTATTTCAATCGACAATCAACCATAATAACATATTTAGATTTGTATGGTTTCTGAATTTAAAAAAAAATACATAGGTTGTCGGAAAAGTCATGACGTATTTTTGCAATAGATGGCATTACATGTATTTTTACATGAGAAATATCACGATCGTCTCGAGTGCTATACCATTTGACAGCTGGGAGTTCAACCTTCATTTGAGAAAAAAAGTAATCGATTTGGTAGCGTCGTTTAGTTTTTACATCAAGTTGAAGATGGAAGATCAAACTGTGCATCTTCGGCATATTTTGATTTTTATTTCCGCAAAGGGAAGAACGTAAGGCAGGCCTGTGAAAAATTGCGTAAAGTTTACGGTAATAATGCCCTACTTACGGTGACTTTGATGTCACCGATGCTCCTCGCTCCGGAAGGCCCATGGAGGTTGATGACGATCAAATAAAGGCATTGATCGAAGCAGACCCACATTCGACCACTCGTGACATTGCGGAGACATTAAACCTATATCATTCCACCGTTCACGATCATCTACGGAAGTTGGGATTCATCAGCAAGCTCGATATATGGGTACCTCATGAACTCAAAGAAATTCATCTCATCAATCGTATCGATATCGCCGATACTCACCTCAAGCGCAACAAAATCCGTTTTTGAAGCGCCTGGTAACAGGCGATGAAAAATGGATTGTTTACAACAATATTCGACGTAAGCGATCGTGGTGCAGCAGAACTGAGCGAGCCCAAACACAAACCAAAGCCGATCTTCACCAGAGGAAAGTTCTGCTCTCAATATGGTGGGATTATAAGGGCGTGGTGTTTTTCGAGCTTCTACCGCGTAACCAGACGATCGATTCCGATGTGTACTGTCGCCAACTGGATGATTTGAAAACATCTCTTGCGGAGAAGCGGCCAGAACGCATCAATTCGCAAAGGCGTAGTGTTCCACCTCGACAACGCGAGACCACATACAAGTTTGGTGATTCGGTGACAAAAGTTGCTGCAGCTCGGATGGGAAGTCTTGTCTCGTCCTCCTTACTCACCGGGCCTTGCCCCATCAGATTACCATTTGTTTCATTCCTTGCAGAACGACTTGAATGGTAGATCTTTCCAGTCTGATGTGGCCATCAAAGAGCTTCTCACCCAGTTCTTCACTGAAAAAGAGAGGTCCTTCTACGAGTGCAGAATCTTGAAACTCCCAGAAAGATAGCAAATGACCATCGATTAAAATGGACAATCATTGGTTGAATTTTGTTATATTATTAATAAATAAGCCCTGAAAATCACCCAAATAATGCGTCATGACTTTTCCGATAAACAATATGTTATGAATATAAGCTGTTCTATTTAAAATAAAGAAGTTAGTTGAGAAGTATTGAACGCCCTATAGATTGGGCAATATTTTACAAACGGGGCAAAAAAGAGTGCAAACAACCTTGTACATTTAAATTTTTATGAAATGATTCTATAGACCAAAAACGCACTAAAAACTCACTCTGCAGAAGTATTCATTACAGTGAAAAAAGTTTTATTAGACATATTTCAACTTTTCGTAACGTAGACTGTGATATAGAATACGTGTATTTTATTTGTATAGGCAGTAGATAGTATTGAAATGTCATATTTAGGGAAGAGAACTTCATGGCTTCTCAAATTATAAATAGCGAAGAATTCACCAAGCATTTCTTCTAACAGCAATCCTACAAACAATTTGGATAGAAGGCTAGTTATTGGGATTGCGCCAAATAATCATTAGAATATTTCTAAATGACCCTGTCGCTTACATTTCCTGTTAACCAGTTCAACTTGATGCCCGTTTTCCTGGGCATAAAAATAATCCGAATAAATGTTAAACGAACTCACGAATGTGGTGTATTTACAAATTTATTGTGAATATTTTTTTGGACAAAAATCGTGGTAATTAGAAAAGTTGCGCTGTTATGTTAAGTTACACTAAAGTTTAGTAACCTTATTAAGATAAAACTAGTATGCACTTTACACTTTATGTTTCATAAAGTGCGAAGTGACTCCATTTCACTGGCATGGCGGCTCGTAGGTAATAGTAGTGCTGGTTCTGTCTATTACTTTCTGTTTAGATCATTATTTATGTATCTTCAACAGAAGCTGACAATTCGTAGCAACTAACTGGAATTTGGTCAGAACATCTGTTTTGTCATAACAGCAATAAATACCGCAGAAACTTATTTAGTAATTTCTTCATAACATACATCTAATTAATGTAGCTTAATGAATCGTTTTGAATATGTTTTGTGTACCCTTAAAAATTGGTTGCTTTTAAAAAAATTGTTTTTTGCAAAAGTTGCGTAAAATCGTATGAATTTTAACAGTAAAATTTATAAGCTCTCTAAATATTCCTGGATTTTCACAAGTTTCTGTCTCATCATATCCATAAAAGCACCACAAAATTCAAAACCAGTTCAAAAGCACCACAAAATCTTATACAGTCAATTATTTGTGGTAACACGTGACAATGATTTACCTAATTTTTACATGTACCTAACACAGCCAAATGTGTCCGATTTAAAATGTGCTGTTTGCTATGTTCGTAGGTTTATATTCTGTCATCCAAATGAACCAAATCGTGAAGACCCGTATATATAAATAAAATATAACGAAAGCAAACTGGACGTTTTACACGAAACACCGAACTACTATACTAGACGCGCGTTTCGCCAACTAAGTTGGCATCTTCAGGAGAAATTTAAAACTCTTTCTGTTCTGTTTCTTAAATGAATGTCTCTTATTAAATAAATAAATTATAAATATACGTATAAATGCCTCTATTAAAATTATATTAAAAATTAAAAATGGTTGTTAGGTAAAAACGTATTGTTTACTTCTATTGCTGCCTTGAAACTCTGCCGACATATCAGGCAATGGCCTTTCCACTTTTTTTAATTTTAATTTGTTCCTGGTAGGGAAGCCAAGAAAAGTTTTCATATTACTTACAATATCCATTGTAAATAAAACGTAAAGTTCATTATTACATTAACGTGTACAAGTACACAAAAACATTAAACTGACAGAACGGATACGACACGATAGGTACCCCATTGTTAATTGAAGTTTACTCCCACAATGGTTGGAGGTCTAGATGTTTTGCTAATCCGTAATGAAAACAACAAAATAATAACCGACTGGTATATGAAACCTACAAATTCCGAAAGGTATCTGAATTATTACTCCAACTATAGTTTTAAACAAAAATGTAATATCGTAAAAAACTTAACTCTAAGGGCAATTAACTTGTCACATGGTATGTATCACCAAAAAAATATGCAGTTAATTGTAACACTATTAAAACAAAATGGTTATCCAACAAAACTGGTTAAACAAATTAACAATGAAGTGATGAACAAAACAGCAATAAATAAAAAAGACAACAATAAAGATGTTATTAAAAACAACAAAAGAAGGTATATTTCAAGTTACTCTATATACATACATCACGATTCAAAAATTCAAATACAGTTGCACAATGTTATTCCAAATTAAAAATGCTATCTACAATGTTATTCCCAAACTCCTAAATTAGATAAATCAAATGTTGTGTACGAAATTACTTGTGATTCTAATATCTGTAATAAAGTTTACATTGGTCAAAAAAAAGATATTTAAAATATAGAATAAAAGAACATGAATATGACATACGAACACTAAATAAAGATGAAAAAAGGCACATACAGCACTAGTGGAACACATCATCAATAATTCAGAACAAAATTTCAATTTGATAAATATTTTTAATTTTATTGATGAATAAAAATAGTGTTAATAAACAGACAGTGACATAGACGACTTAAATTCAGTATATTACAACATTCTAGAAAAGAACAATAATTTCAAATCATAATATTTTCATTGTCTCAAACCCATTAAGAATACTGCCTCCCACTGCCTATCACATACAAATGTGATATGCGTACGACAGGTTAGATTCCCTGAAAATAGTTTTTGTTTTTACCTTGATATATTTGTTACATATGTATATACATAGATAGAACTGTCAATGTTCGTAATTTACCACCTTACGTGATAGTAATAACAACATTGATGTAAGTAAAAGTTACAATTGCTTTTCTATAACAATTTTTAAAATCTATATGTTATATCTACATCATTATGTAGAAAATTGTAGCCAACCCTGAAGAAGGAGAAATAAAGCTCAGAAACGTTGGCAAAAATCGAATAGTTGTTATTTATTCCCGGACCTAAAATCCAACTAACCAAAAAACTAATACATAATAATATCAATGAAAACGGAAACCGCCACTGATCCATCTAGAGAAGTTATATTATTCGACGAAAAGTAGATGGTTCATCTTCATCATCTCTTCTTATCTCAGCATCAGATTTATTTCTAACTGTTCCTGAAAAATGAACCATATTTGTTTTTCTCTTCAATACAGTGATATGGCTGCATTAATAATGACATCTTGTAAAATGTGTTTTGCATTTACGTCTTAAAATGCCAGTCAAGAAGTCTAAACTTTGTTCATTATGTTTCCTCTTCCAAGTTTCAAAGTTGTGTATAAATTCACGTATGTCGGTATACCTGCCACCCACGAGATAGTTTGTCAGAACTGAATATAAACAAGCATTTTTAAAAGCCAGCCGACTGCTGCTATTCCCAATTGGGCGCTTTGCACTTTATTTCCTGAGGCGATACAAGTCGCTACTAAATAGACGTCGCGTCGCCCTAAAAACTCATATCCTAAAATGTATGCCCGTTCCTTTTTGCAAGATATGCCTGAAGTGGTACTTTGGGTTGTACTTTTTCCATATCAGCTCTATTTTTTTGTTGGAATGGCGCTGGTATATTATAAGAAATGATAATTTCGATATGCGCCAGTTGAAAGAGGTGAAGAAAATTACTTACCCATTAAACAAAATTCACACGAACACTTTTTGCGGACTCAATGCGCAAAATGTTTCAGTGTGAAGTTGAAAAGTGTTGAATTTTAATGGGTTACATTTCGGGAATCAATGAATGAAATGTAACTTTAGGGTGACAGCCCAAAACCTAAATGCCGGGCCCATTGTTGGTGGGTTCGAATCCCACAATAAAGAATCGTGACTTATCTCTAGGCAAGGATGTACAACAGACCTTAAACTTATAGTAGACATAAAAAAATCCCAAAAAGCGTCGTTTCAAAAAGAGACAGACTGAGGGATAAGCGAATGGACAGGACCGTATTCCAAATTTATTATATCATTAACTGGAAGATGGATCGAAACACTGCCAATACACTATATAAAACACACCCAAATGCCATTAGTAAATATGTCACTATACTATGTTACATAATACTAAACACAATAAATTACAAACAAAATATGCACTCTCGACCATACTCCCGAGTGACACGAATTCATATCCGTATTATGCTAGTCTGGACTGCTCTTGACCTGGGGTGTTCGCCGCAGGTATTCGCTTTTTTGCGCTAACTTGCGCAAACTGTCTAAATGACAGTTTTTTTTATGTTTATTAAAACTTTAAGTTCAATTGTACTTGTCCTTTGTCGTATGTATGTATATGTGTACCCTCCCTATACGCAGCTACGGCGTTTAGAGGGAGGATGCCTACTTTTTTGTGTGTCTCAACTTTTAAATGAAGTTCCTTAACTTTTAATGAACCGACTCTCTCCTAATGAATGGATTTTAAATTTTCAAAATGGGTTCGTAACGTTGAACGCTCATTTATACATAATTTGAGGTTGCTCAAAGCTTTATTGACGGCTCTATAAAATTTGGAAAACAAAGTATTTTTTTGTGCAAAAGGTTGGAGAGCAAAACAAACATGTTTATAACTTTAAAAGATTCCCCATGGTCTTGTAATGAAAGTATCCTAACTTTTCAAAATGGGTTCGAAAGTTTTGTTATACATAACAAAAAATTCAGGCTCCTCTAGGCCTTTATTGACTGCTCTATAAATTTGGGAAAAATCGGGTCTTTTACGCAAAGGGATGGATTAAAAAAGTTACCCTTTTCTCTCTTCAAATTTTCTCTAAAACGAATACTCGTAGTCCTCGAGTTAGATAACTCGATCATAGAAAAAAAGGAAAACGGATATTTTAAGAGGTACTACCCAGCAATTTTTTTCCATTTTTTTTATTGGCTTAAATGATGCATAAACTATTCAAGAATGATATGCAAAAACTATTTCGTCGGGGAAAATTTGATAAACAATTTCCAACAAGACGCTTTCGAGCGCTCCGAAATGTTTGAAAAGGCCGTTTACCTGCGCGCGGCATTTTAAATGTATTATAGCTCTGTTGGTAATTTTTGCCGGTACAAATCAATTATATTTCTTCAATATACATATAGATGGCGTTAGTAAATCTCAGAGAAACCATATTAAACGCTATAATAATCGTTAGACTGTCGATAAACACGCAGCACAAAACGTTTTGAAACTTTAAATGCGTTTTTCTCGAAACCACGTTTTTCAAATTGGCGTACACTGTAACTCGCTCAATTTTTGTCGGATTCAGTTGAAATTTTAACTGAAATTTTAATCTAGGGAAGTACACACGATTTTTAAGATTGATAAATAACACAGCCACACAAAAAAAAGTGACCGGGGGGTCTCACTATGTGTACCATGTGTTTTTGAGGTCGCTGAATCCGAATCCAGGGTCAGTTTCATCCCAGCACGTCTGGGTTAAGCCATAACCTCAAAAAACCCTCAAATTTGCTATATCCGTTAAAACCACAAACCCTATGGCTCCGAAACCTCATAATCCTATAATACAATAACCCTATGGTTGTACATTACGTTGGATTACGGCATGTACATGTACATATACAGTCGTAGTTCTGGCATTCCCAGATTCATTAATTTATTTACAGATTTTTTTTATGGTGTATATTTCCTTGAGAACTGTAAAATCAGTTTCATTTTGAGAGATTGCGTTACATGATTACAGCATCGAGTTATAGGGTTATGTAATTATGTGGCTATGTGGTTATGTGGCTGTGGGGTTATTGGGTTATTGTATTATAATATCATGAGTATTAAGAGCCATAGGGTTTGTGGTTTTACGGATATGGTGAATTTCAGAGTGTTTTTTGAGGTTATGGCCTAACTCTAACGTGCTGGGATAAAAATGACCCCGGATGCAGATTCAGCGACCCCAAAAACATACAGTACACATAGTGAGACCCCCAAGTCAGAAACTTTTTTTTACAGGGTTTTAGGGTTATGGGGTTATGTGATTATGGGGTTATGTGGTTATGTGGCTATGGGGTTATGCAGTTATTAGGTTGTGGGGTCAGTTGGTTATTGTATTATAGGGTTTGTGGTTTTAACAGATATAGCAAATTTGAGGGTGTTTTATGAGGTTATGGCCGAACCCAGACGTGCTGGGATGAAACTGACCCGGATTCGGATTCAGCGACCCCAAAAACATATAGTACACATAGTGAGACCTCCAGGTCAGAAACTTTTTTTTTGTGTGGCTGTGTAATTAAACTTTTTATTAACAATTTAAGGTCGATTTTTAGCAGAACAATGAAAAAAAATTCAAACTGACGCCAATTTGTCAATTTTCGAAAAAAATTTATAATCCTGGGTACTTCCCTAGAAAAACTAATGTAGATTAACGACAATTTTTTTTGCTCTAAGTGGTGTTCGGAGACTGCTATGGTGTACGCCGATTCGCTCCTCGGCGAAAAAAACACATGTTCAGGTTACCAACTGCCAAGACGCTGTATTGTATCGGAAATTTTAGTACAATTTTTTGTTATATACCTCAAAATATTTGTAAAAAAAGTCTCAAAATTTCATTTTGATCCATTGAATAGTCTTCAAGAAAAAAATCCCAAAAATGGTTCGTTTTTCAGTGCACCTTAGTAGTATTACACCTTTTTTTTATACTTTGTTTAACAACAAAGTTTTTACGCCTTTATCAACTGGCGCATATCGAAATTATCGTTTCTCATGATTTTTCACTGGCGTTCCAATAAAAATGAGGGCTCATATGGAAAAAGTCATCACTACATCATTTCAAAACAGATACGCTTGGCACAAGGAGTAAAAACTTTGAGTTGTTATAGTATCTCCTCTCCATTATTTCAGTCATCACTGATAGAGTCTCTCTAATTTACCTTCAAAGGAAAGACTGCTTGCGGTGCGTGTTTATAATTGAATTTCTATAAGAATTGCTTTGCCGAAATTTTTCAGCAGAGCATCTGCGTAAGATATTTCGGTTTGAGGGGCTTTTCTGAATTTCGCCTTTGCGGAGGCGCACGGCTTTCGCGCTTTGATATTCCTATGTAAAAGGCGTGCTTTAAGGCCGAATAAAGATTACGCCTTGGTAAATTTTAACATATTAGGAGATCGGATGACGCAAACGATTACAAAGGGTTGTGCACGTTTTTATGAACTGATTACTGTTATACGTATATAGGGATGGGTAAAACCGAGCGTAAAACATGTTTTTCCAGTTAACACAAGCTGGGCGAGTTAAAAGGCTTTTATATAGGATGCCCGCAAATTACAGCAATAATATACAGTGTGGCTCATTTAAAACCTGGACACCCTTCTGAAACATTTATCAATTGTTCGATTTTCACCGTTTTTTTTAATGTAGTGTATCAATTGTATCGTAGGACTAAGTGTCCCGTTGTACTCACGAAAACAAAAGCCTAGTATCTTTTGAAGGCACTTCCACAGTAAAAAATCTGTTGTGCGACATCTTTTTTGAACGTAGGCAAATATATTTTCTTCACATCTCGACAGCATTCACAAAAAGTCTTTTCTTGATAATGTTGGACTTGATATCCGGTATTGACACAAGTAGTTATGATTCCTTGTCTTGGAAACCGTCGATAGTGCAATTATATAACATTTCAAAAATTCTACCTTTACTACTCTATATTCCTATCATTCTAACTTGTCTACCTTAAAGTAATGAGACATATTACGTTAATAATCAAATACTCCTTATCGGAAACCCCTGTCAAAAATTCGGTATTTTTTGATTAACTTTTCAAATAAACGGTCAGCTTACTTTTTGGAAATATCTCTGTTTTCGTGAACTTTTATGGTAGATTACAAGATCGAATACTTTGTCTACATGAGTGAAACAGCATATGTACTTTTTCTTGATATTTAAGAAGTACGAAAGTATCACTTCTTCATTTGTTACCCTGACATTTATTTTTCGCTTCGTTTATTAAATTCGGTGAATTCTTTTTCACATAGTTCCCTGGACTTGGCTGGTAATAATGGTTCTTCTTCTTCTTCTTCTTCTTCGATAATATCTGGAGGAACTGTGTCAGTTTCGTCCATTTTTCGCCGAATTCACTTTTTTCAATATGGCAAATAATAAACAAACTAACCATAAAATAGAAACCAACAGACCCTATCAAGTTGACATGAATATTTAAAAGGTCGTATCATTGAGATCTCATATTGACATATAACAAAAATTCGATAATACTTGATCCGATTGTGGTAAAACGTTGTATTGTATTCGTGTTTTAGTGTTTTATCCACTCAAAAAAATTAAACGTCCTTTCCGTACATCTATAAAACACTCTAAAACACTTATATAATAAATAACTATTAGTATTTTAGATATACTCCTCCAAAGTTAACCTAAATATCGTTTTTAATTATAACTCCATGGCGGATTTGATCAAAATTGTGACCTTTTTTAGCCCAAAAAATTCGCAAGAAAAAGGAAAAAAGTTAAAGATGTAAAAAGGTCAGAAGGTAAAACATAAAAAAAGAAAAAGGACAAAGATAGGGAAAAGGTCACCAGGGTCATAAAATAAATGCCAACGTTTTTAAAAAGATCAAAATGGGCAAAAATGTCAGAGGTCAAAAGGTCAAGAAGGCCAGATATAAAGGAAAAAATGTGAAACATCTTAGAAATACCAAAAAAAGTCAAAAAGTAAAGATGTTTTTACAAAAAAAATTATTAAGTATATGAAAAATGTTTAAACATTTATTAAATGCTTAAATTATTTACGAAAAATATCCAGTCGTTGACGATTACCGTTTTTTGTCGAGGAAAGAAGATTTGAAAATAATATCCAAAGTTCATTAAACAATTTTTAAGAATATAACGAAATGTTTTCAGCTAGTTACTCTAATTAAATCTGGAACAAAATTGGATGTGGAAGTAGTGATTCCTTAGGCAGCGTTTTTTTTTAATATCCGACAGATGTACATTAGATTTTCATACAAGAGAAGAACTAACTTCTGGCGCTTCTCTGTAACATAAAGCCACATTTCTACTCCAACGTTTTGTATTCGAATCAACCTCCGTATTCTCTACATCTAATGTACCTTTGTAGGTTTATTTAATTTACCATCAAAGGAACGCTTGCTGATATGCGACGCAAGAGCATAATGGAACTTCTATAAGAATTGCTTTGGCAAATTTTTTCAGTGCTGCATCCTGCGTAAGATGTTTCGGTTTCAGGGGTTTCCGTTTTAATTTCGTCTTTGTGAGAACAAGGGCTTTTCTCGCTTTGATATTTTGCGGAAGCAGTGTAAGTGACGTGTATTTAAAGAAAGGTAAAGGCTACGCACGCTGGTCCCAACATCGAACGTAGGTGGACAAAAGTCATAACCGCATAAATCCAACAACAATTTTCACAAGAGTTACCTTGCGACTAGCTAAATACTACCTGAAGCTGCCTGTTTGAAACGAATGTTGTTGAGTTAGGATGTAAGAAAAACACGATTTTTTTTCTCAAAACAATAAGACACCTCAAAAAATGTTCGAGTAGGTACCTACTTAAAAGAGCATTGAACTTACAATTAGTAGTGCTTAGTAGAACTATTATAAAATAAAGTTATAAATCACTATTTTAAACCTTTACTCATAGTTATATACAGGGTGTTTCGAAATAAGAACCGACACAGAGCAGGGCATGTAGGGGAACCTAAAATATGGTGATTTAACGCAACTTACCTTTATACTAAGTTGCACCCCTGAGAAGTTATAGGTCTTCAAGTGGGGTTTAAAATTTCGAAAAAAAAATCTCAGTTATACTTGAACTCAGAAAAACCAAATTTGGTAGACGATGTGAGTGTACCAAGAGCATTAATCGACAGTAAGTAGAGTTCATTTGAAGCATTTTAAAGAGTTGATCAGGGATGATGCACCATTAAAATGTGACAGAATTTTTTAACCCTTTGGCGGACTTGAAAAATTTTCTTTTATGGGGAATTTAATTCTAAAACTTTTCTTACTCTTGTTATTTTTCAAATAACTGCCGTTTTCAAGAAAAATTCGAATAACTAAAAACACCTATTTCAGCAGCGTTATTTAAAATCATCGAAAATTCAAAAGTTGGCTATGAAATTAGACGTCAAACTTGACAATCAGGAAAAAAGTTACTTAATATAGAGACATCCAAAAAAAACGTCATCAAAGTTGGCCGAGAAAAAAAAACGTATTTCTATTCTTAATCGAATTTATAACCTTATTTACTTGTCAAGACTGTCACATCATATGACAGCCGTTGTTTATTTTACAAATCGTGACAGTCACTTGTCAAAAGTTTGACATAACCGAAAAGCTTAGACATGACCGCTATTTCCATCTCTCTCGTTCATAGCCAGAGTTGATGACGGTTTTTTTGGATGTTTCTATATTAGTTAATTGTTTGCTGAGTGTTTTGAAAATGGCCGGAAAGTTTTCATTTTGCGAACAAGTTGACATGCTATTCATGTTAGGTTTCTGTGAAGGAAACTGCAGAAGAAGTGTTGAAGAATATCGGAGAAGATCCGTACCTAATCGTGTGATCCCCCATAGAGAAATATTTTCCAATGTTGAAAGGCGGGATGTCGGGAATCCAATGTCGAGAAACACGCAAGTTTTTCAGTAGCACTCGAGAACGTGCTATTGAAATCAGGGCACAAGACGAAGAATTGATTTTGAACACAATTGAAGATGAACCACATATCAATACTAGAAATTTATCTCGACAAAATGGTATATCGCAAACTTCTGACTTCAAACTTCTTATCAGATGTAATCTACTACACCCATATCATATTCAAAAAGTGCAAGAATTGTTACCCGAAAATTTGGTTAAACGAGTAACTTTCTGTCAGTTTATTTTACATCAAGACATTCATTTTCAAAAGAAAATTTTCTTTACTGATGAAGCTTGTTTCGCCTGCAGAAGTATTACAAATCTACATAAATATCATGAGTATTCCAATGTAAACACTCGTTCAGTAACTCCTCGAGTTTTTCAACGCGAGTTTAAAATAAATGTTTGGATTGGTGTTATTGATCGGTATTTAATTGGTCCAGTTATTTTACCGAATCGACTAAATGGTGAAACTTATTTAGAATTTCTCCAAAATTGTGCCACAACAACTCAGATTGGAACATTGGTTATGCATGATGGAGCACTGCCTCATTTTAGTATTATGGTTAGAGACTTTTTAAACCACCAGTATCCAAAAACATGGATTGGACGAGGAAATAATTGCCCACAAGTTTGGCCTCCACGATCACCAGACCTCAACAAATGTGACTTCTTTCTTTGGGGGACGTTAAAAGAATTTGTGTAATCCTTGCCAGTTGCGTCCCGAGCAGAATTGTGGAATCGCATTATAGATAAATGTAATGTCATTAGAAACAATCAACGGTTATTGGAAAGAAGTAGACTTCAATTTTCGACAAAGAATAAAATGCCTGAGATAAAACGGTGAATTATGAAGAAAAAATGATGAAGAAAATCATTTTGAACAATTTTTATAACTTATCAGTGCAAATCTGTTATTTCTGTTGTTTAAGTTGTTGGTTTTTCTAATAAATTATTCTTATTCCAACTTGGTGGTTGAATGTCAAATTTGACGTCTAATTTCATAGCCAACTTTTGAATTTTCGATGCTTTTAAATAACACTGCTGAAATAGGTGTTTTTAGTTATTCGAGTTTTACTTGAAAACGACAAAGTTTTTTGAAAAATAACAAGAGTAAGAAAAGTTTTAGAATTAAATTCCCTATAAAATAAAATGTAAAAAATTTTTTAAGTACGCCAACTGGTTAAAAATGTTTGTCACATTTTAATGGTGCATCATCCCTAATAACTCTTTAAAATGCTTCAATTGAACTCTACTTACTGTCGATTAATGTTCTTGGTACACCCACAACGTCTACCAATTTTGGTTTTTCTAAGTTCAAGTATAACTGAGATATTGATTTTTTTTCGAAATTTGAAACCCCACTTTGAAGGCCTATAACTTCTCAGGGGTGCAACTTAGTATAAAGGTAAGTTGCTTTAAATCACCATATTTTAGGTTCCCCTACATGCCCCTGCTCTGTGTCGGTTCTTATGCGAAACACCCTGTATACCATTTATTTGCTTATACAATAGGATAGAAGGCCCAAATTTCATCCCCCAAGATATTTTTCACCCCTAGAGCTACCCCTTGGTTTTTTCAAGCAGCTCAAAATTAAAATGGAGACAGTAGACAATTGAGCATATGGCTCAGCCATTAAATTGCCCTTGAAGTACGATACGAGAGATTTATGGGCCAAAACCCGAAAAAGGTATTTTTCAGATTTTCTAAAATGTGTGCCTAATTTTGTTCCCTTATATTTCTCGTAAAAAAATGAAGGAAAAATTGATTTATTTAACTCCATTATTTTCCCAGGACTTCGACCAATTTGGCAGGAAGTTTCCAAATATGGTACGACTATAAAGGGATACTGGGCTCAATGGAATTCCCTTTGTCTTCGAGATGGCCTACTGCCTCGGAAGTGGGAGAGCACCGATGGAGTATTCGCAGTCTACCAGTTGGCCTTGCCTAAAGCAAGAATCCACCAAGTCAAGAAGAACTTCATAGCAGTCCAACCGGTGGACATTTCGGAGTAAAGAGGACTTTGGCTCGAGTGAGGGATCGATTTTATTGGGTAAACTGTCGCCGAGACGTCGAAGAATGATGCAAGAAATGTGATCTATGATCTGCTAAAAAGGGACCAAAAACAAGAAGCCGTGGTAAAATGGTGCAGTACTTATCCGGAGCACCATTTGAGAGAGTGGCCGTGGACATTCTTGTACCATTACCTGTAACCGACCGTGGCAACAAGTATTTGATTGTGGCAATGGATTATTTCTAGAAATGGCCCGAAGCAGTACCCCTCCCCAATCAAGAAGCAGAAACTGTAGCCGAAGCGTTTATCGAGAATGTCATAGCTAGACATGGAGTACTCCCCCAGCTTCATTCCGATCAAGGAAGAAACTCAAATGGCATGGTTGAACGTCACAATAGAACCATTTGCCATTACTTGTCTTTATGTTTGAAAATCAAAGGGACTCGAACAAATTTGTGCCTCTGTTCTTGCTGTCATATCAAAGTTCCCAGCATGAATCAACTACCTATACTCCGTTTATGCTGACCTCTGGAAGAGAAATGAAGTTGCCTACTGACCTCATGCTTGGCCGTTCACTAGAAGAAACACAGGACCGATCTCTACCCGAATTTGTAGAATACTTGCAAAAGAGAATGGACCGAGTTCACGAATTTGCCAGGGAAAAGCAGAAAATGCAGAGCGACAAGATGAAGCAATGTCTCGACAATATATCAACAGAGATGCCTAAATTGCCAGAGATTTAAGACTGGTGATGCAGTATGGTTGTACGCCCAGAAAAGGACGAAAGGTGTCGCGTCCAGCTGGAAGCTACCCGCTTCTCCGGACAACGACGATTCGCCCCAAACGACAAATTAATCTGTGATCAGAGCAACGACTTTATTCTTGAAACACTTTACAAAACGCCATCAAAACATAATTATTCATTAACAAAAATCACAAGTTCGCATTCTTTTTGACAGCAGTCATACATATCTGTCTTCTATATATCGTTGCCAACATAAAATAAAAAATGAACTTAACAACAAAAAAGTAACTAGTCTCTGACATCCTCCCACCTGAGGGATTTTTAGGCTACTAACAATACCTCATAAAACAAAGAGACTACACTAAACTTAAGATTAACAGAATTAAAACATTACAAAAACCTTATCGGTAACTTAGTCACACGCCCACTACGCGTTATTGTTTGAGAAACGGGTACTCTGCTTTCAATGTCAGAATTGACATTGGGCACTCCCGCACTATCACTGACACTATCCCACTCCTCTGGGGAAGATATTCTCGAATCATCCATCTTGTTGGCTATGTTCCCGGATGCAGAAGAGGCTGTATTTTCATTTGCACAAGTCTCACTGCTTGACGTACCTCCATCCGTGCACTGTGGAGAAATACACTCCAAGGGATAGATCCTCTGGAGGGGTCTCAGCAGCTGCCCATTCGTGGTGTCTACCTTGACTAAACGAACCAGGCCATCCTTTCCTGGGATTACTTCTGAAACCCGACCTAGCGGCCAGTCTAAACGTTTTTGGTGGTCGCTGCCTATAAGAACTACATCTCCCAGGGCGACCTTTTGACCTGGTCTTCCCTTAGACATTAATTTCAGTTGCCCCAAGTACTCACTGCGTAACCGACGTCTCAACTCCTGACGTAGTTTCTGCTTGTATCTCATCTTCTTACAGAGGGATTCTTGATCCACTGCATCACAGTCGGGCAATCCACTTTCAACTTGGTCTCTTAAAAACATGACGGGAGTAAGTGTTACCAAGTCACTCGGGTCATCAGACATATACGTAAGAGGTCTCGTATTGACTATCGCCTCACAATCGCACAGAAGCGTTAAGAGTTCCTCATAGTAAAGGGAAGCACGCCCAAGGGTCTTGCGCAGCAATACTTTCAGGACACCTACAATCCTTTCCCAAAAGCCGCCCCACCATGGGGCCGCCGGAGGGTTAAAGCGCCATGTTATACGTTGCACAGCTGTTTCTTCGGTAATCTGCACCCAATTCAACCTACTGAAGGCATTTTCCGTCCGGACAAAGTTAGTTCCGTTGTCACTGTAAATGACTTTGGGCCTTCCGCGTCTAGCCACGAATCTCCGAAATGCTTGCATAAAGCTAGCAGTAGATAATGAAGTAGTTAACTCCAGGTGAACGGCGCGGTAAACAGCACACGTGAACAGGCACACCCACGCCTTTTCCTCCGTCTTTAGGTATAATGGTCCTGCAAAGTCAATTCCTGTGATCTCGAAAGCTACAGCGTCGCGCACACGATCCAAAGGTAAAGGGGGTGAAGTCACTACGGGAGGTTTCGCACTATGTCTTTTGCAAACGACGCACTTTGCAATCACCGATCTTATCGCACGGCGGCCACCAAGTATCCAGTATTTTTCGCGCAGAATACTCATTAGACCTTGCGTACCGACGTGACATGATTTCTGGTGTTGTTCGAAAACGAGACGATTTACCACGGTATGCCTTCCGGGTAAGACCACAGGGAAACGAAAGTTATTACAGTCTTCGCGGTTCGACACACGCGATTTCAACCGAATTACCCCATGACTGTCCTTGAAGGGATTCAACGTACATATTCGCTTGTCACACTCGTCATGGAAGACTTCTTGTTGAACCAGTCTAAATACAAATGTCTCTGCCAAGTTGATCTCTTCAGTCGTGAGAGGTCCTTGTTGCCTCTCGATCGGGTTCCGAACATTGTATATGAAGCGAAAGATCCAGCCTACCATTCGCAATGTTTTTGTGTAACTGGAAAAATAGGTCATATGCCATTCATCAAGGTTCGAGTTGAGCAGGCAGACAACAGGTTTCTTTCTCTTCTCTTTTCCAATTTCCTCCTCATCGCATTCAAAATGCTGTCGAGCCCACTGATTCGAAGGCTGACGTAACCAACTGGGCCCCTCCCACCATCTGGACTCGAAGAGATGTTTGGCTGAACAGCCCCGTGATGGGAGATCAGCGGGGTTCAGATTGCCCGGTACGTGTCTCCATGACTCACTTGGGGTTAATGAGCGTATTTCCAATACTCGATTTCCTACAAAAGGGGACCAATCATCTTTGCGACATATCCACGAAATGACAGTTGAGGAGTCGCTCCACAGAACAGCTTCTATCTTATGGGTAAGATCATCTTGAACAGATTTGCACAGTCTTGCTCCGATGGTGGCAGCCATTAATTCGAGCCGAGGCATGGTCATCTTCTTTAAAGGGGCTACCCTCGCCTTGGCTGCCATCAAGTGGATGGACACTTCATTGTGTTGTTCTTTTCTCAAGAATACAACAGCCGCGTAAGGGTTGGTGTACTCCCACCCTCGCAGCTCGAATTTGGCTTCTTCCATAAGTAGGCAAGACTGCTTGATGAATGTCTCAAGTGCCTCCATATTTGACACACTGGTGACGCAGTTATCCACATAAAAGCTCTTGGACAATTTCTGAATCACATCCCTAGCGTAGAGTGTGCCTGGTAGTTCACATTTCTCTAATGCCTGCCACAGGTGATAGTCGATGGTTGCTCCTAACAAGAATGGACTGCTGTTTAGGCCAAAAACCACACGCCGGTGGCGGTAGACCATCTCATTGCCATCTGCGTCCATCCACAAGAATCGCAAAACATCACGGTCCTTTTCATGTATGCTGATCTGTAGGAACGCCTTACAAATATCAGAAGTAACTCCGATTTTGTATTCTCTAAACTTTATTAGAATAGACGGTATCAACTCGATCAAGTTCATGCCCTTTTCTAAGCAGTTATTCAGTGACGGTTTGTCTTTATCTCGAGCACTGGCGTCGAACACAGGTCTAATCTTAGTAGTGGCACTACTCTCTTTGATCACTGGTCGGTGAGGTAGGTAATGGCCTTTGTGTTCGATTCCTTCGCCACGTACTTCTTCGATTATAGCACTCTCCTGCCACTGTTTAAAAATGTCGTCGTAAGCTTCAAGGAGATGGTCACGTTTCAGTTTACCTATCGTCGCTCCTAACCTCCTTTTAGCCACATTGTAGTTGCTGGGCAACGGTGGATGATCTGCCAGCCATGGAAGCCTAACCTCATACCTTCCTTCTTCATCCACTCTCACTGTCTGCAAAAAAATGGTCTCTGGAAGTCAAAGCCATTTCATCCCTGGACATCTTTTCGGAAGGTTCTGTTATCCCCAGAACGTCTAATCTCCACAGATCAGTAATGCAGGTATCACTCACCAGAAGGGAGGATATGGTCATAGTGGCACTAGTTAAGGGACTTCGTGAAATGATCCTACCAGAAATAGTCCACCCTAGTCTTGTTTCAACTGCAACCAATCCCGATTTCAAAACATGTCTTTTTCCTGTGTACAGGTTGCCACAAACGTCAGCGCCAATTAAGAGTTCAATGGGGCCATCTACATGAGTGTCCTCCAACTGTACACCTAGAGTTTTTAATTCCTCCACCCATGGACCATAAAACACGGGGGGGATATTTTTACATATTGTAATCTGATCTAAAACTTCTATCGTACATGTAAAATCAGAATAACATACCTGGATATCAAAACAGTTGTGTCGTTGTTCCTGTTCGGCACCTCCGAATAGACAGTGAGTGATTCTTTCCGTCCGTTTTGAAATGAGTCCTAATCGCTGGGCAGTCGATGTCAAAATGTATGACCTCTGTGAGCCAGTGTCTATCAAGGCCCGTACTTCTCGGGAACCAGTTTGGCTAACCACTTTCACACGTAAAGTCTCTAGAAACACATACCCACCGGTATTGTTTGCAAGCGCCTGTTCTGAAGCAACGTTCTGACTTTCAACAGTCTCCACTGGTTTGGATTGTTCGACAAGCTCTTTGTTGACCGATAGTTCAGTGCACATCAAGGTTACATGTGACTTACCACACACTATACACTTCAAGCGTCCTCTGCACTTCTTTGCTTGGTGTCCGATCTTCAAACAGCGAAAACAGGCCCTTTTCTTTGTCAAAATGTCCTTCTTTTGGTCAAGCGGGAATTTTTGAGCCTTAAAGCAGGTGTCGCTGCTGTGCGAGCCATCGCAAAACAAGCACTTGCTCCCATCACAGTTTATTAATCCCGCTGCGGTAGGCAGTGGCTCTGTCGCTACTTGTTTTGCTCTTTTCTGTGATAATGAAGAACTGGACGTTAACCCGAAGCCCTCAGAGGCCAGAGAAATCCTTTGTTCATTTTCAACCTCAATCTTTAAGAAATGCATAAGATCTTTCAAACTCACCTCGAGCGATTGGGCAGAATCCATATCCTCACCTGGTTCAGTAGCCTTAACACGTCTCCCCACACGCTGCCACACTCTTATTAAATCCTCAGGAAGGCAGGACTCTATTAATGGGAACAACATAGCTGCGCACTTGTCAGAGGTAATTCCTAGTGTTTCTAGTGCACGCAGCTGCGTTTCGATTTTGTCATAGAGCATCGACAAGTCCATTTTATTCTTAGACGTTGCATTGTTTAGGATGAGCTTTAGTAGTTCCCTGATGTACACCTCTATTTGCAGATCCTCACGTCCGAAGCGAGATTTCAGCCCACTGACGATCTTATCATAGTTCTCTCCCATCGCGGGGAAACTCTCCACTAGTTGCCTGGCCCTGCTACCGGGCACTGTGGCTTGGATCAAGTAGGCAATCTTGTCCTCCAAGTCAATGTTTGAGTCCTCATCTACTTTTCTGAATTGTGACCAGAAGGACAACCAGTCACGGATGTTACCGTCAAATTTCTTAAACTCGATCCTGGGCAGCTTGAAATTACGTCTCGTAACACCATTGGTCACTTCGGAACTTACAGATTTCCTATCTGGCGCCACTGATTTAGAATCAATGCATAAATGACTATCACAGCGAAATCTGAGATCGGTGAACTTCTTTTCATAAATGTCACACGATTCCATATCAGCTAATAAATCATCTTCGGTAGCATCGGCCTCTAGAAGGGCTTCATAAATTTCCCCGTCAATGGATTTTAAAAGGTCATGCTTACTGATTATTAGCTCCCATGTTACCTGAATACGTCTCAAATCTTCCTCAGTCCGGTCTTGACTCGCCAGTAAATTGTCTAACTCATTAGCTACTTTTGTAAAGGCCGTTCGAATCACCTTACGTTGCTTTCTCTTGATATCCATTTTGCCGTTGAGTCCTGTCACGGTCGCCACTTAATATATGTCGCGTCCAGCTGGAAGCTACCCGCTTCTCCGGACAACGACGATTCGCCCCAAACGACAAAATAATCTGTGATCAGAGCAACGACTTTATTCTTGAAACACTTTACAAAACGCCATCAAAACATAATTATTCATTAACAAAAATCACAAGTTCGCATTCTTTTTGACAGCAGTCATACATATCTGTCTTCTATATATCGTTGCCAACATAAAATAAAAAATGAACTTAACAACAAAAAAAGTAACTAGTCTCTGACAAAAGGAAAAGCCCAAAATTTCAGAGGAACTGGGAAGGCCCGTAGACCATAATAAAGAAAATCAACGACCTGGTCTATGCATCCAGCTATCTCCAAGAAGCAAGCCGAAGGTGGTCCATCTGGAAAGGTTCGCGAAGTACACAGGACATGATCCACCCAAATGGTTCGTCGTCGAGGATCCACCGCCTAGGACTGAAGACAGTGTTATTCGGGACGAATAACCTTAAAGAGGGGAGCAATGTGACATTTGTGAAGGTGACATTAGTGACAGCTGACATTTATTAGGTTTTATAGTTTATATAATAAGTCTAGCGTATTCACTACCTGTTAGTAAAGAATTGTATGGAATGACAGATTTACATTCTAGAAGTCAAATGAATTTTCTAGAACATACATACATAGTTAAGATCGACGAGTTGTAGAGTATTAATAAACGTGTTTGAATTGGAGAAGTGAATCATTTAAAGAGAAATACGTAACAATATCATATAATTAAATTTACCGAGATATTTTTTATTCACTTTCAATTTTCAATTCAACGCTCACTTTTCACTTTTCAACACGATATTTAATTTTTTCTAAATTTTATATTAACCATGGACCATTTGATCATAAGATGCTATCATTGCACAAGTAAAATGCAGTTTAAGAGAAGAATCAGACCCATTTACTTTTGAACCAAATCACAGGATTATTTGGCAGATTATTCTGCAGAAATTGCTTATTTTTCAAATGTGGCTAATAATTTATAACCTCTTAATGTATTTTCCATTTCTTGGGTAATTTAATTTAAGCTTAATTCTTTATCGTAGTGCCATCCTCACAGATTTGAGAGAAATTTTGGAGGATAAAGTAGGTTGCTCGAGTTTATTTATAAATTCCTGCTGTAAATATGCACCTTAACCTATCTGACCATGTCTCTGGTAATGGTTTGTTTGGGAAATAAAAAATAAAATTTTGGCAACGAGTATATTGGAATAGATTTTGTTTATTGTCTTCGAAATTGCTATTGATATTTATAAATGTCAAAACACTTTTTTGGAATTTGAACAAACTAAGATATTTCAGAATATTTTGTTCTAATATAACTATTGTGACGCATCCACAACATGTGTCCAAATCTATTTAAAGAAAAAATGCAAGTTGTTATTTAAAAAAAATGCTGTGAACCGTAAACAAAATGATCAAATACTACAGACTAGGAAAGATTGGAGGTTGAAAAATGTTACTTTTTTATTCACAAGAAATACCTGAACTAATAAAAAAGTCAGGTAAAATATTATCACGAAATTTTATATACTGATCTGAATAAAAACCGCAACATCCAGAATTAGTTAACCAATTTATTTGAAATTCTCACGTGAGATGTACTTCAGTTTAACAGCGAAATACGATTAAAATTTGAACACAAAATTTCAAAGTTATCTTGTTATTTGTGGTGATTTTCATGTAAAAAGTATCTACATGTTTTGAATCAGTTATTGTTAAACATAAACGAATTCTTGCCAGTTCTGGTTTTAATTTCTATACTAAACATTAGGTTTGTTCGAACAGAAAATTCATAGGAGTTCAGAATGTGATTCAGAACTGCTTAGAATCCATGCGCGAAGTTAGAGTACTAGAAGCGACTTGACCAGTATTGGAAAGATTTATAATAGGTTGAGAATTTTGTTTGATAATCGTAACCTATGAAATCATAAAATAAAAATCCATATTAGAAACACTGGGTCTTTTATGCTATAATTAAGGTCCTATGATAATTAAAATATAAACCGTATTTTTTAAGCGCATATTTCTTGCCCTTGTATACCTACGCCACTGTCCGTGCGTAAAATGTTATCCCGAACGAAGTCTTCGCGGGAACCCCGGACTTCGTAATACACTTTCTCCGTAAGACGGCGAGCAATTTTTTTGTCGCGAGTTGGTCACTTGTGAATTCGTGTACTGTATTTACATATTACCGGATTTTGTGTGGATTTCTGCAATTATGGCACAGTCGTTACCTTTTGTGAACAGACTTAAAAAGATGATTAAAAATTACAAGGATTTTACAATAGACGGATCACATATTTTATGTATTCCTTGCAATCGTCTATATACCTACCTATATTTGGTGATCACCGAGAGTGTAAAAGACATTTAGATTTGAATATCAAATAAATAAACCTAGTACGTCCAACCATAAACCATCAAAAAAATATACCTAGTACGGTTAGAAAAAAGGAATTTTGGTTTGATTTGCGCATACTGTTTTGCGCTTGTAGCCTTGGGTGGAACGTGGTCGACAATATTTACTTTAGATGTTTTTTGCCAAATATATATCTGATTTTCCATTGCCTAGTAGCCATACATTGCGTAAAACATATTTACAGAAGACATGTCATGGGAATATAAAAAAGAAGACATGTCATGTCATGTCAACATACATACGTGTCATGGGAAAAACCAAAGAAGACATACGTAATAAATTTCTGTGGCTGACAGTGGACTAAACAATAGATTTTGCGGCAATGAGGTCGTTAATTCCCTGATATTGCTACCTAAACGAGTTTTGCAAAGAGTGGCTAAAATTATAGAAATAGAGTCCTCTGTAGACGTAAATTGTAGATGTAGAATATTGTCCTCTGTAGAAGTAAAAAATAATAATATACTGATGTTAGTGACAACAAAAAGCCGTTAGTGTTACAAACAACTGTGCGAAATTCGTGAAAATATTGTGCATGTTGTGTCGTCCTCTGCCCATGTGAACTATTATGAATTTGCGGTTTTAACTTCAGTAGATGTGGAACGATCATTTTCCTTCTACTACCATATATACAGGCCAAATCGCTCACGTTTAACGACAATAAATGCAGAAAGACTACTGGTCGTGGCAATGTACGCTCAAGCAATGAGGACAGTCTCGGTGTTTCTGAATGACACAAGCAATTGGTATGTACATACATTTTTACTCCTGTTAGTGGCGTCTGTGAGTCGGACGAACATTGATCTCGATTTACCTGGATCGAGAGTACCTCTTCCCCTCGTTTTCGAGGATGCTGAACACGATGCCTGTGTCAGAATGTCTCTTTGGGATTGCGTAACCCCCCAAAACGGCCAAAAACCACCCCCTTACATCATTTCTTTGTAAAAAAACGTGTTTTCCTCCATTTTCGAGGATGTTGAGCACGGTGGTGATGTTGAAGATGACTTCCGACCCTCACCAACCCCTCCACCGGTCAAAACTCACCCCCGAAAGTGGTGGTTTTTTTATTTTTTTATATCAGCAACAAAACGTATGTCCCCCGTTTTAGAGGATGCTAAACACGGTGGTAGTGTTCAATATCCCTTGCGACCCCCCACCAACCCCTACACCAGCCAAAACTCACCCCTGAAAGGGGTAATATATTTATTGATTTGGGGATTGAAGGGATTTGAAAAAAAAATCGTCCACCACCATCGTGTTCAGCATCCTCGAAAACGGGGAGGACAGACGTTTTGCCGATGATATAAAAAAATACCCCCTGTAGGGGGTGAGTTTTGACAGGTGGAGGAGTTGGTGGTGGTCGGAAATAATCTTCAACACCACCACCGTGCTCAGCATCCTCGAAAACGGGGGGGGGGGGCAGACATTTTGCCGCTGATATAAAAGAAATACCCCTTTCGGGGGTAAATTTTAGCTGGTGGAGGGGTTGGTGGGGGGTCGCAAGGGATATTGAACACCACCACGTGTTCAGCATCCTCGAAAACGGGGGGACAGACGTTTTGTCGCTGATAAAAAAATAATAAAAAACCACCCCTTATGGGGGTGAGTTTTGACCGGTGGAGGGGTTAGTGAGGGTCCGAAGCCATATTCAAACCACCACCGTGCTCAGCATCCTCAAAAACGGGGGAAGAGACGTTTTTTTTAAAGGAAATGATGTAGGGGGTGGTTTTTGGCCGTTTTGGGGGGTTGCGCAATCCCAAAGAGATATTCTGGGGGAGGTACTCTCGATCCGGGTAAATCCAGATCATTTTTTTCAGGATTTTTTCCGACTTACAGACGCCACTATGTCTTTTTGATCTCTCATATATCATCTTGTAAAAACAAAATTGTCGTGTTTGAACGATTCTCTTAAAAATTTTAAATAACGCAATCATGAATTTTTCTAAACTTTATAATCACGCTGTATATTATATATTTTTAAATTTAGTGTTAATTTAAATGTTCAAAAACAATCCTATTGTGGGCCCAGTGCAGTGTATTAAACTATATTGTATAATAAAAAAAAATGCTGTGGATAAACACACACAATGGTATTAGAGACGCTTTCTTTATGGAAGTTATATTAAGCGCAATAAGACGAATAGCCGCCTATTTAGAACTAGGCTAAGATTGATCTCTACCATTTGTCCCAGCCTGCTTTATACTCGTAAAGTCAACTGGCAAATAGGAGGGTAGCTTTATTTTTTTGGGCCGTGGTAACTGCTATTCTAGTCCCCCGGCAACTTCGATAAATCTGTGTTTATACTCGAATTGAAATAGACATGAAAAGTGGTAAAGGGAGAAAAACGAAAATTTACAAAAAAAAATATTCACAGTTTCTCACTTAAGATCGTAACACCCCTGTAATTTCCTAGAGTACTAACCGATTCACAGCAATTTAGCGTCTAATGATGGTGAACGTTTAGTTGGACTTCAGTCATTTGCCAGTAATAATACAAAGTTCCTTATGATACAAAATTAAATAAAAAAATTTTGTTAACGAAAGTTGTTCAAAAACACATAAAAAAGCAAGCATTAACGAAGATTTGTTATACCCTACCTATAAGTAATATTCGACTATTGTAGTTTTAATATTGGTACAAATGTTACTATAAAGAGGGATTTACTTTTTAAGTACATTTAAGTTTACTAGTATACAACAAATATTTGTCACGAACACTATAGTAATAAGTATGTTAACAGACATGAGAAAGCTCTTTCATATTTATTTTAAGTAAGAAATTGAAGTAGGTATGTGTAAAATTTATTTTCTAATGATTGAAATTCCCTTAAAATTTAACCAGACACGGGATTTGTGGTATTTAGATGTTTTTGAACATGTTTTATTTTTCCATAAAAAATAAATAATATTAAATTGAATGTCTAATTTCTTTCATTAGCGAAGTGCGATTGCGAAGTACAATTTACTACATTTTACTACATCGTAAGTGGTTTTGATTTTGACTAGGAATAGTATATTGTGCAACAAGTGCAGAAAATGGCTAATTTCTCACGAGTTCAATTCAAACGAGTGAGAAATTGCATTTTTGCACATATACTATTTCTACGACACTATACTTTTTCTACGACTGCACATTTTCTATAAAAATGTAGAAAGAAATTTACTACAAACATTTATTTTTATATAATTATATTTAAAAAAACGATGATACATTATTTATTTGAAATTATAATTAATAGTAAGATTGCTACAATTTTATTTAAAGATAATCCTGGTATGTCGTTGTTTTTTAAAAGGTTTTTTGTTATATTAATATTCGTTGATGTCGAGGGTTGATCTTCATGTAAATAATGTGGGTTCTCTGTGTCCATTTGAGTAAAAGGATTAGTTACAGTTGGCTGTTCAATCGATGTAACTATTGGCAACTGTAATTTTATTTAAAATTTTGCTTTTAAATATATTTGATTTAAAGCACTTTGTTTTACTTATAAATAATTCGATATTTACGATTTGATAGATCAAACTGTGATTAACTGTGAGAAATGATTTCTCACGGGTGTGAACAATACATAACTTTGTAGTTGTGTAAAGTGTGAGACAAATGCTGTTTTTCATAGCGGTCGTAGAAAACATGCTTTGTGGTCAAGTACGTCTCGATGATCTCTGTGTTTGAAGACTACGTTGGTTTAAATTAAATT
Source organism: Aromia moschata (assembly GCA_029963805.1). Lineage (NCBI taxonomy): Eukaryota > Metazoa > Arthropoda > Insecta > Coleoptera > Cerambycidae > Aromia > Aromia moschata. The sequence goes on from JAPWTK010000083.1 coordinate 427,510, forward strand.
GAGTTCCAATTTAGCCGTAACATAATTTGAACTAGTCAGATAGAAAGGGATTAGTAACAATTCTATTTTTTTTTCAAAAACGACTTGTTCTACAAATTCGTACAAGATGCAATTTTTGTTTACAAAAATAGTGATATTTTTAACAAATCTAACCGGTGTAAAAGTTCAACACATTTAAAAGACGATTTATAAAGAACAAAAAATTATCGTTATTATCATATTCATTAATAATATCTAGACAGTCCAAACAAACTAATCAAAAATTAACGGAGTTTACAATTCAGTTTGGAGGTAAATTCTATAACTAAAAAATTAAAAACTTTTTACATGTGTTTTTTTTTTTCACAAGACCAAATTTATTTGTCGCACTTAACTTGCGGTTAAAGTTATCGGTGTGATCTGTGGATACCCTGTATATTGTTGAAAACTCGATGAACCGTTTTTTTCTACTAAATCATTACGTCAAATGTGCCTATATATATCTAACTTTTGCAACCTACGTAAAAGTTACATTCAATTACAGAGAAATGCGTAATTAAGGGTGGAAAGCTAATGAAATAACTTTCAGTGGATAATTTCACAAAAGGGTAATTACTATACCTACACCTACGTACTTCTATTGTATAGGTTTCGATGAATATGATAAGTAAAACAACTATTAACTTTTAGGCTGCCGGTTGGCTCATATATGAGACAGTAATAAAATAATAGTTTTAGTGATGAATACAGATATTATAGTGAATTTTTCCCATTTAATAGGTTCTCTGATCTCTAAAGGATACAACTAAAATTCTTTTTAGTCGATCGAGGTACCCAAACTACCCCTAACGAGGGGGGTGAAATATTTAAAAACTCGTTATTGAACTTGTATTCGTTATTGATTTTTACTGATTTTTTTTTAGTAAATGGCCTGTAAAATCTGTAAAATGTATCCTAAAATTTTCCGCAATTGATTGAGATGCCGAAACTGCCCCTAGCGAGGGGGTGAAATTTTCAAAAATTCGTTATTAGGTGGGTATTGACTTTTTACACGATTTTTTTTCGGAAGCACGCTGTAAAATCTGTAAAATGTACCCTAAAATTGTTCGCAATTGTTTGAGATGCCGAAACCACCCCTAGCGAAAGGGGTGATATTTTCAAAATTATTTATTGAACGGTTATTGACTTTATTGGCGGTATTGACGGTTATCGGTTATTTTAAATTTTTTTTATATAGAATAATTATTAGTTTTTTAGTTGAATTACTGTATTTAGGATAAATAATAATTTTTGTTTAGCGATACTTGAATATAATGTGTTCGATTGAATTCGAATGTAAAACATTGAATTTCTACCTATAACTATATAAATATATAACTATAAAAATATATACGTATGAAAATATGTAAGTCTAGGGATGAAGAAAAAAATATTATTTCAGTGTAACTGATCGCTTTTTTCACGTTTTTGAGTGGTTTTATTGGTGACTAAATATATGTTAGAGTGTTTTTGGTAGCTTATTACATTATAATATCAAGCACATTCGGTTAAAAATAAATATATAGCAATTTACACAATCTGAAAATTTTTAACATTGGCCCGACCGTTGCCAGCCGGCCTGGCTCATATATGAGCCACCCGTGACCTCGGCAACTACTCTAGATGTATTAGATGTTTATATATATATATATATAAACTTTGCCCCTCAAAAATATCCATTTATAAGGAAAAAATGCCGGCATTCTAAAGGTTAAAGAGATGTCTCACCACCGCAATTTTTTAGGGCGTCTCTTTGATTGTTAACGAGAAATATAGCCCGGGGGCTAGTGACATTTTCTCTTATGCCATCTGGCCTGGCTCATATATGAGCCACCTGGGACCTCGGCAACTACTCTAGATGTATTAGATGTTTATATATATAAACTTTGCCTCTCAAAAATATCCATTTATAAGGAAAAAATGCCGGCATTCTAAAGGTTAAAGAGATGTCTCACCACCGCAATTTTTTAGGGCGCCTCTTTGATTGTTAACGAGAAATATAGCCCGGGGGCTAGTGACATTTTCTCTTATGCCATCTGGCCTGGCTCATATATGAGCCACCTGGGACCTCGGCAACTACTCTAGATGTATTAGATGTTTATATATATATAAACTTTGCCCCTCAAAAATATCCATTTATAAGGAAAAAATGCCGGCATTCTAAAGGTTAAAGAGATGTCTCACCACCGCAATTTTTTAGGGCGTCTCTTTGATTGTTGACGAGAAATATAGCCCGGGGGCTAGTAACATTTTCTCTTATGCCATCTGACTTAGGGTGCAATAAGCTCACGGTGAATCAAGACCGAACTCAGGAAACCAATACAAAATTAAAATATGGTAGAGAGACTTACCCAATGAGTTATTGTCTATTCAAAGGTCGCGTCACCGTTATTACTAAGAGGTTATTCTTGTACGGCATTGGAATACATACAGTTGTATGATGAAGTGGCTGGCCTTTACATTTTCGAAGTGGTTGGTAAAATACCCTACAGCTTGCAGCCATGTGCACGTGAAGGTAGTAAAGGTATATCGGGTATATCGGGCTCCTTAATCTTGTGTTTTCGTGATCCTGACTTCACAAAGATTTGTTTTGTGTTCCAAATTAGTCAGTCCACTATCGGGTATTGTTTTGCAATTTCGCCAGCGACAAGATGTAAGGCCTGCGCTAAACATGTCACGTGGATCATATTTTTATATTTGCGTTTTAGGCGTTCAACTACACATATCGACATACAGCATCTCTGTTACCAATACTTCAATTATTTCAGCCGTAGTTTGTGTTACACGTCTACTTGCAATTAATATGGGCGGGGTACTATTATTCACTTTTTATTATTATTCAAGGATCTATGGTTTCATCAACAGTGACCCAAATATATTGATTGCGTATGTCTTCTCTAATACTGTCCATCATTATTATAAATTTTTGGAGGGTACTGAGTGCTCAGTGTGTAGCTACTAGGCAAAGGCCGTACACAAAATAGAACACAAGTCCATATAAGAACTCGTCAGTATTGACTTCACCCCGTAAATTGTCTTGATATTTTTTCCAATTAATGTCTTTTTGCATCCCATTCGTCTTTAAATGCATATCGCGTATTACACGGTACACAACGTACGAATATTCCATCTGTTTTAAATTTCTTTAAGTTTTTGATTATATTTTGTAATTTATATGAGAACGGAATTCGCGACATAATTAATAAGAAAGGCTGTTCGCTTAATATTCGCTATTTATTGGTTCCGTACCGCGACGATCACAACTGCGAAACACCTAAAACCGAATAAACACCTTAAACCTAACACCTGCAACATAAGTGCGAAGACCTGTATAATTTGCTATTTGGCGTTCCTGTAATCTGCGGCGTAGGAAGTGAAGAGTGGGGGGTCGGGACTATCGGGACGTCTTTGTGCAGTTGTTTTTAACATTCGTAGCACAATACTGTTTAGGGACGCTTGATTTACGTGATCAAATAATGCAAATTGAAGTCCCGGCCTAGGTTTCCACCTATTTTTTTGCACCTTACGACTGGGGCTATTTGCCTGATGATGTCAATGCCATTGGCAAAAAGAACATGTCGTGTACAGTGTAGTGATGTAAATGTACTGTAACATTTTGCGTATTCGTTTGTTTCTATAATTATGTTTCATATATTATGCGGCATGTTTTAAAAGCTAGATATTAATAGAGCGTGTTTGATTTACCGTTTTACAGTTAAAATTTTTGTTAAATACGAGATATGCGAAGAAAAATATAAGAACAAAAAATTTGTTACTTGACCTCCGCAATGATCTGATCTGTCGTTATCACAAGAACAAACGAACGTCCGTATATACTTAGTTGAAATTGAATTCATCGATGCGAATTTGTTTTTCTCAGAATACCCATGCTTTGACCTCGTATTTAGAATTCTCAGAAAAATTAAGCCTTATTTTATTAAGGTTATATTATAATTAAATATGAATTAATTAATTATACATTAAATGTATAAAATTAATAGTTATTTGAAATTAATTTCATGCTTATGAGACATGCAAACAAAAGTACCTATTCTTCAATCGATCACTACTACAATTTGGTGTTTTTAGACACATAATCGAATATAAATCAATGGTAAATAAAATAAAATAAAAAAAACTCGAATATCTAATAAACACATGATTTTTGATAGGTACTATTATTACATATATATATTTATATAAGCATTGTGGGGCTTCACTTTCCGACAATCTTTTGTAGTACATTCCGACGTTCGTTTGTTTCTCAGAAAACGCAAATTGTAGCAGAGATCAAATGATGAAATTGCAGTAGGTATGTAGATAAGGATTACAGACAAATATTAGGTTAGTCAGAGGATGTAAGAAAACTTGTTGGTTTCTTGGCTGGTTTTGGCCCTTTGACAGTTCACGAGCTTTCATTATACTTCAAAAGATTTTCTGTCAGTTGGTAGTATAAAATAAATCGGTATGTACATGATTTTTCATATCAAGTCATCGTAAAACAATCTAATAAACAGTCAGATGTGAAAAAAATACAACCTTGCTAAGTTTTGCACTTTTGAAACAACAAGGTGCTTTCGTATTTTTTTTTTCAGTTCATATTCTTGAATACACAATTTCAAAATGCCTTAATCTAAGTGCAATAAGGGCCGTTTTGGAATATTGCGGCCAAAATAAATTTAAAACCTTTTCGCACCGAGTTTTAACTGCGATACCATACCCCTTTCCAGATACTCGTATAACAAGAAGCGTCACGTTCGTAACATTCTAATTATAAGTAGACTTTAACGACAGACATGTCGAGCATTCTGGATGCCGATTGACTCGTAAGCTTTGATATGGAAATCACGTTTTCCCCGACAAGAAGCAAGTGAAAGGCGATGACAAACTTATTAAAACTTTAGTGTTTACGAGTGACACTTTATATTAGGGATTATTAAGTTATCTTACGCGTACGCACCTCAAGCTAATTTTCTTAAGAGAGATAACACCGGTGTTCAACAAAAGTGGAATTTACAGTAGACTCCACCACAATACTCATACGAGGTGTGTAAATTAAATAATGAGATTTTATTAATATTTTTTTATTTAAATAGAATTAAAATTCAGTACTGTCTCCTTCAAAATAACTTCCTTGGGAAGCCACACAGTGCTGGAGAAGGGTCTTCCATTCCTAATAGCAGTGCTGGAACTCATATCCTGGAATAACCTTCAACAGGTCGGTTACAGCCGTTTGAATGTTTTCTATGGTCCTAAAATGACCATATAATGATTTTTCAATCTGGGGAATAGAGAAAAGTCACAAGGACTAAAGTCAGGCGAATAAGGAGACTGAGGAGCCACAGGAATGTTTTTACTCGCTAATAACTCGTTTACTGAAATGGCTGTGTGACAAGGCGCATTGTTGTGGTGCAACATCCAGTTCTTCTTGATGTTTGGTCTCACACGCATGACCCTTTTTCGAAGTTTTCAAGAACCTCTCTGTGAAAGTGTTGATTTACTGTTTGGCCTGGAGGCACAAATCTTCTTGTGAACAATGCCCTTGCTATCAAAAAAGCAAATCAGCATGCATTTGATCTTCGACTTGCTCATTCTTGCTTTTTTTAGGTCTTGGAGAGCTTGAAGTGTACCATTCCATGCTTTGGCGCTTGGTTTCTGGGTCGTACTCAAACACCCAAGTCTCATCACCAGTAATGACACGTTCCATAAAAAGGGGATCATATTCAATAGATTCCAAAAAGTCAAGACATATTTCTCTCCTGATGTCCTTTTGTTCCTGCGAAAGGCTTTTTGGAAGTATTTTTGCGCAGATTTTTCTCATCCCCAATTCGTTAATCAAAATCTGATGAACAGTTGTGTGATTCAAATTTAACTTTTCTCCGATCATTCTTGTCGTCAACCGATTATCTGAACGCGCAATATCCCGTATTCTATAGACATTTTCATCGGTTCTTGAAGATGAAGGCCTAGCGGAAGGCCTTCATCTTCATCATGCACCAGCGGCGTGGTGCATCTTCAATTGACTCTGCTTCTTCTGAGAATGCCTTAAACCACCGAAAATCCTGGTCTTGAAAAAACATTCTCCGTAATCTCCGTAGGCGTGTTGAAGTTTTGCAAAAGTATTAGTTGCACTCTGTCCAAGTCTGATGCAAAACCTGATAGCACACCGTTGCTCAAAATTAATATCACTCATTTTTAAAACGCACTAGAAAAAACCGGTTTACGAAAACAGCCACAAAGAACAAACAAGTGAATCTAACAAGTTCAAACTTTTACTGAAGGTACATTATATGTTAACCTACCGCCCTTCCAAGTCCCGTCTCCGCAGTGTTGCTAGATAGGGCACTACGTTGCAGTCTCATTAGGTTACACACCTCGTATGTTTATTGGGATAATGAATTCGAATCTGTAGTCGGTTTAAAACATACATATCCACTATGGAAATAGATCCGCGTTTGAACGAAAAGTCTGGGACGAATTGAATACTGCGCAAAGGGGTCAGCGAGCATGCGCAAAATAATCCCTACTTCTAACAAGTTTGGTAAACGAGGGTTATATAAAAAATTCTATGTTCTGGTGGATTTGCACAATGGAGTCATACATTGCAATTGCAATAATACATCATACATTGTAATTGCAACAATAAAAATTATTTATATTTAAAAAACACGAAAACTAAAATGGTAACATTTAATATGAACAAATTGCAAATGACAAATTCTCTATAAGTATATAACGCAACTGACAGCTCGGTTCAAACTAATGCGCTGTCCTTCGTATCTCTTAGGGTAAAAGGGGTAACACGGTCATGTGTATATAGCGTATATATTTTGTCCCGTCCACATGTGAACAAAATTTTACGAGCGGGCCTATATAAAAGTTTATCTATTTCTTTAGTCAGAAGTCGATGGTTGAAATCCATCACAATTCGTCCTCAACCTCAAAAAATTGAGAAAAATTGTCATATGATGCCACTAACCGCCACATTTCCATTAGCTTAGTAATACCATCAATTATATGTGTCTCCGAATGGCTTCAGGGCAACATGCTTGTTCACTGACCTCGTATAAGTTCGCTGGTATTAATAACGCCCAGTCAGGGGTTATTCCGTTTGCTCGTTTTTAAACCCTAAAAATTTCATTATCAAAATTCGTTTTCGTAAATTTAAAAGATCGTAGTTCGCTGTGGTGAGAATTTCCAAAGCCAGTGACATTTTTCTTAGTAGAGATCATAAAATTTTTAAGTTTTATATTTCGTTTTAAAACCCATTTACATTTTGCTGATCGTACACGTTGTGAAAGACTAAAGAAGAAAAACATTACTTGTGACCTATTGCACTAACCATTTTTTACATAAAACTGTTAATTGCTTAAAAATGTGTGAACATTATATCATCTCCAAGAAGTAGTCTATTTTGAAAACGATTTTGTGATATGAATATAAACGTATTCAATACGAAAGCTTTCGAGGACGTTGGCGTCTGAGATAAAATCAGAACATTTTTAGAAGGAAGACTTAATTGATAGATGTCGGATTAAAATATGTGGAATGTTTTGTTACTGGAGGTTGAACACTTTTCCACCGAAAACATAGACACTTTTTTGCACGCAACTCGCCAGTCTCACTAACCGTATTGGAATCATCAGATGATTCAAATTCTATTAAAAAAGTTTTTTTACCGACTGAACGAATAAAAAATAAAATATAATTCGGAATTATAAAATATTTCTGATGTATAATGAAATACATGTTTTTTTTTGGTTAAATGAAGCTATTTTCACAGACACTATCTTTTGTTAGATGGTAATTGGTACCTATTAGTGTCTGAAATACTGGTGTGAATAACAAAACACACTTTGTATATGCAAATGACATTATAATCCAGTTCGTGTTTTTTTCAGGTTACCAAAACACTTACTTGAAGCTTGAATGTTTATACTCGTATTATCTGATGGTTTCAAATTTAGATTAAATATTGCTGAAATATTGCCAGCAAGCAATGTTTTATTTCAGATTGTCGGTAATAATGTATGCATTATTTCCGGCCATTCGTTTGAGTTTCATGGATCAATGCTGGCGGTTTGACAGATGGAATTTACTGACCTAAATTAAACTACTTCACTAGGTTCATTGTATTTTTTATTTTTTAACCAAGCGCTAAGCGTATCTGGGTCATATGCCGTTTATTTTAATTTCATTTTCAATTTCAGATATTTTCGTTTATCAAAACTTTTAGCAACTATGCGTAAGTATAACTAAACGTCCATTTCAGCTCTCAATAAAAGGCATATATGTATTATGAAAACAACACAAATGCAGATTTTAATATATATAATAAAAGAAGCAGATAAAAGGTTCAGCTCAGGTTCGAATCCCACCTGTGGCAGTTGGTGCCTGTCAATGTGTTTGGTTGTGAATCCAACGTCCATATGAAACTTGCGAAAACAATTTTCAAAGATTGTGTGCCTCCCCAGAAGGTCTTGGAAACGGCCTGCAAAATATTTGCGAAACATTTTTTTTTTACATAATTGCCAAGAAAAAACAAAGTCTTTTTTATATTCGTGATTTTCTCGAAACACACAATTTTCATCCCAACATTTCGTTTGTGAGATTTTACAATAGTTGTGTCTTTAAACAAATGAAAATAAACTAATTAAAATAAACAGTTTTCGTATTCACCTGGTAATTGTGAAAAACAAATATTTCGCAAATATTTTGTAAGCCGTTTCCAAGATCTTCTGGGAAAGCAGACAGTTTTTGAATTTTTGTTTTCAAACAAGGTTCATTAAGGTTTTCTTGATATTATAGCCTTCTACTTAAATTTAGTAATCACCCCCTAAAATATGATGTGGGTCTCATCCCCCATTAAGTCTCTCTTACAGTGTACGCCGATTTCCTCCTCTAGAAAAAAATTGTTTCATGTTACCTGGAGCTACGGCGCCATTTTGTAACTTTAATGTAAATAAAAAACACTTTTGTATACATTAATACCCGTAGAATCAAGTGTCAAAATTTCATTTTGATCCGAAATCGATATCGAAAAAAATTCCTAAAAAAAATAATAATTTTTCAGTGCGCCTGGGTAGTATAACCCCTTAAGGTACATAATTTAACAATCCAGTAGGCAGAGATTTTTATATGTTCTTGAAACATACAGGGCTAGTTTTGACGGTTTCCTCTGTATTTTTTTACGTAGAACACAATGCGCGGGGTCCGTAGAGTTGAAACCGTGCGCAAATTTTTTAAATTAACAATTTGGGAAAAACAACGTGTTTTTTTCACTTTTGGAATTTTGAAAAATATTAATTTGGGCCAGGTTTATAACGTTTTCTACTCGACTACCTTTTTTTGACGCGACGTATATATTGTTTTAGCGTTGCCGCTTCGAAATTCTCGGAATTGTAACTATAATATCTTGACGTCCATTTTTTTTTAATACGCGTCTTGAAGCGTACTTTCAAGATATTATAGTCACAATTCCGAGAATTTCGAAGCGGCAACGCTAAAACAATATAGGTATATGCCGCGTCAAAAAAGGTAGTCGCGTAGAAAACGTTATACGTTATATAAAACTGGCCCAAATTAATATTCTTCAAAATCTCAAAAGGTCTCGCAAACTTGACGAGATTTATGATTTTTCTAGCCCAACCCGGTCAATATCGTAATAAACAAAGAAATGGCATAATTGTTAATTAAGGCTTGCAAAAAAATTCGATCGTTAATTACTCGAAAAGTGATTAACGGATCGAGCTGAATTTTTTTTTGTAACTTCATCCTACAAATAGCAGTCCCTCCAAATTTTAAGATCGTAGTCGCACTAATTTCGAGGTAAAAAAATAGTGAAAAAAAGCATATTTTCAAGTTCAGCAGTCATTTGCAAGTTAACAATAGCACTTGGAGACTTCGGGTTGGGCTTAAAATTTTGGAAATTCAATAGGCTACAACTTCTTAAATGCATTGCTATATAAAATATGCCAAGGAACGGAGATATAAGCGAAAATGTGAAAAAATTCTTTTTTTCACAAATTGTTAATTTAAAAAATTAGCCGACGGTTTCAGCTCTACGGACCCCGCACATTGTGTTCTACGCAAAAAAATACATAGGACACCGTCAAAACTAGCTCTGTATGTTTCAAGAACACTTTTTGATGATTTTAGCTCCCTGCCTACTGGACTATAAAAGCTATTGACTAATCTAACATATTTTATTTATTAAAAATAAATGCATATTTTATATTTCAGTTATTTATTGATTTCCCTTAATGCAGTCCAGTGTTTCCTTCGATAAGTCCCAACCCAGTGATTTAGCTTCACTTGTTAATATACAGAATATGTGATCGCGCTTGGTCTGTATTTCGAATACAACGCATCCATTCACACGATCTTACCTTCAGATTGTGATAGAACAGCACCGCCCCTATAGTCACTATGGTGAACCAAATGAACAACGTGAACGTGGTAACCTCCGAGATGTGGAGCACGTTCAACGCGTTGCTGAGTATAACGGCGGCGGCGTGGCAGAATATCACCGGCAACAGGCACCGGTCGAGGATGTCCCACGGGACCTCCTGCTGGGAGACGGCGGGCTTGGACAGGAGACCGGCCGACGACTGCCTTCTGATGGAGCCCTTCCTGCTGGCCCCCGGGGGCAGGCTGATCGGCGGCAGGGTCTTAAGCGACGGCCTCCTCTTGAAAGGTCCGCTCATGGTGACAGACGGTGACGCTGTGGAAGGTGATAAAGACGATAAAAGATGCCCAGGGAATTACAAAATCGAAATCGTCGAAATCAACTGCCACCAGATAGTTATCTAGCGGATAAATTAGCTCCATCATATTCAAATTATACATCAATATTCAATGTGCTTGCATATCACTTTTTTTGTTTCGAAAATAATTTAATAGGATCAGTGTGGATAATAGAAAACGTTTGTTATACGTTCAAGTATAATCAATTTGTGAACCAAACTTTTGCTATAGTAATAACATTATATATTGTGCTGGAATATGCATACAGTGTATATGCTAAACATGACATTAAACTATTACAAATACGTTTTCAAATGACCAGTAATTGTACCTCCACAACAAATGTATTAATTATCTGTTTTTATTCTCATTTCATAAGCATTTTATGTAATGTCGATCAACAGGAATTTGATTCGACTGGAATTTTTATAATTCCAAATACATTCTAAATACAGATGAAAAAGAATAATGAAAAACTGAGGTATGATACAAGTATATGTACACTCACTTTGTGGTAATTAATATAAAGCTTGGAAACAAGTTGTCTATAGTTCTCATTTTTTTTTAAGTCTCAATAATTTTTTTGACCACCATCCTAAAACATGCTCATGCAGCCTTTTCAATCTCAGATAAACAGTTTTCACATTTGTCATCCTTTAAAGTATTTTAATTTGTGAGCCAAAAAATATAACTGATTTAAGTTTGGCTTCGGATAACCTTGGAAAAATTTTGAATGTATTTATTTGCAGCTGCGTTTTGGTCAAGTGTATTTGTGTGGTTAATGTCCCTAATGAAGATATTATGTTTTTTGGTGGAACTATGGGACTGTACTTCAAATTGTAATGTTTTTTTTTTTGCTGCACACTGCTCATTTGTGTGTGATGGACCTGAATAAACTTATACAAGGTTCGTACAAAGTCCTGGAATGGCCGAATAACTTTGTTATTTGAGACGTATTTTTTTATTTGGTATGGAAATGTTTTAATATGCTGTCACATACAAGCAGTTATGTATACACAACAAACTGCTGTGAATTATTGATTGTTTATTGTTTGTTAAAATTGCACCATAGAACTTTTAATATGTTTTATTATTATAGTTATTGTAAAGTTTCTTTTATTACAATTAACATTATTTATTATTATTTATTATTATTATATATACTTGAAAATAACTAATTCAATTATATTTTAATTTTTTGAGACTTCCGGTTTCATAGGAAATGATTCCAACTTTTTTTCATGGAGCACAGTAGGTTTATATTTTCGGATGCGGAATAAAAAAATTCCTTCAACATGTTCATTTTTATTGAAAAGTGCAGCACAAAAAAACTTAAAACTACGGATAACGGTAAAAAGCTACCGATAACAAAAATATTTTACTGTGATCTGTCAAGTTGACACACATTTTTGGTGTCACTGTCTTTTTAGTTTAGTTTCTTATTTTTACACTTTTAAAATGGCAGTGAAAGTTTCAGATTCTGAGCGAATTGACATATTGATGATGACCATATATGCTGTACTTTCTGTTGAAGAAATTCGAATTTTGTTTAATACTGTTTTTCTGATTCGCAAAATCAGTACAAGTACGGTGTGTCTCAAGTAAAAGATTTACTAAAAGTTTGATGTCTAAGAACAGCAACCAGTCTGAATGTTTTATTAATGATTCAAGAAAATAATCATGTGTTCACAACGGAATTAAGACAAATTCTCCCAAAAATCTACTCAAAAAATTCTAAAACCTTCAAAACCGAAACCCTTCAAAACGCATATTGATCAGGAGTCAAATCAAGATGATCCAAATCGCAGAGTACATTTTTGCGAATAATTAACAGAATTTATCAGAGAACAGCCTAATTTTGTGAATGAAATAGTCTTTTCCGATTAAGCAACGTTTTGTTTCAATGGTACGCTTAACAGGCGTAAAAGTAAACATGCGGGCATGGTTGCAAAAAACATCATAGGACCATTTTTCATAAGAGGAAATTTAAATGATGAAGGCTGTTTAGATTTATTGAGGAACGACATACATTTCTAAATCTAAACACGCCTAATCATCCAAATGAGAATATTTGGTTCCAACAAGATGGAGCTCCGCCACATTTTGCACGCAATGTCAGCGATTACGTGAATGAAACATTTCCTGCACGCTGGATTGGACTTAGAAGACCAATTGATTTTCCAGCCCGTTTTCCGGACCTATCGCCACTAGATTTTTTTCTTCAAGGGGTCACTTGACATGTCAAATGTATAAAAATCGGTCAAATCATATAGTATAGTTAGACGACAAATAAATGAAGAAATCAACCATATTAAATCATGAGTGACTCAAAATTCGTTGAGACATTTGCTTGATAGATTACATAACTGCCAAGTTGTAAACGGAACATATTTTGACCATTTGGTTTCAATCACATTTAAAGTTTCAAACACATAGTCGCAATCAAATTTAAAATTGTTTTCAAAGATATCTTGATCTTAAGTAATAGGTAGTTTTTGAGTTTTTTCAATAAAAAATCAATAAAACTGAATTGTTGATATGAAAGTAGTTTTAAAAGATTGATATTTATGAGAGTAGTTTTTTATTCTGCATCCGAAAATATAAAAATCTACTGGGTGTTCTATTACAAAATAAGTTGGAAGCATTTCCTGTAAAACCAGAAGTCTAAAAAAATAAGATGTCATAATTGAATACGTTATTTTTGAGTATATATCCATACCAGATTTCAAAAAACTTGCATCTGAAATAATAAGGTTAATCGAGGTTCCAGGACTTTGTACTAGCTCTGTATATAGGATGTAATGTAAGGTTGTTCATAAAGTAAGATATATTTTTCTCTTGGTTTGCATTGCGTGATTTACTTTTTTCAATAAAGTGCTTGTGATAAAGCCCCACGATTCTTCTAACCGTTATTCCTATCCTCTATCCTGACATTAATTTTTCCTGGAATAAATTCATTGCACACTTCTTTAACTAACGCTCTACTCTGCTATTCCAGGAGCATAAAAAAACAAGAACACTTTGTATATTCACTTAACAAACCCTGTAACACACCGATGGTTTTAAGATCGCTAAAAACATTCGTATTGTGTTGCTATTGTATCATAAATCCCTTTATTCTTCACATCATGACCAACAGGGACTGATGGATAGATAATAGTTTTGTCATTTTATAAACAACCAGGTGTGATAAGAAATATCTTTATATATTTGTGATCGAGAGAATGACACGTCAAAAAATTTTCTGAAGACAGAATTGAAAATTTATAAACTTGTGTTATTAAAAGCTGACATTGAAAATATGTCATATTACATACATTATACATAGTATAAGAAAACGTAAAAAAAAAGAACATGACACAATAAGACAAGAATAGTTCACATTTGACGTTAAAAATTTTGAAAACATTATGAGAAATAACTCAATATTTCAGTGTGCTCTGTAAATAAACACACTTTCATAAACCCATTTAAAAATTTCACAGAAACATTTAAATAAAAAATATAACCACGTAACACTTTCATGTCCTTCCGTCACATAAATCTTTCTCCGTATTGTTTGTGTGTGGTCCAAAAATAATATTTACTCGGAAGTTTTACTAAGTATTAAGCACATGCGCTTAATTACAACAAAAAAGGCGTTTATGTAAACAGAAATGGTGGCATCCTAAGATATTTTAATTATTTTATTTGGGTTGCGAATTTGTTTCGGAGATAAATACTGAATATTCTCAGGATTTTTAATTTTCTTTGTTTCTTTCGGATCAACAGATGTTCGATTGGCGTGAAAAAAAGAGAATTGTGGGAATGATTATTTTTTGCGCAGTTAAACAGAGTTTTATAATGGAAGGATAAACAAATCGAAAGATACTGTCAGATAAAAGGCAAATGAGGTCAAGAAACAACTTTTCAGGATTCAAAAGTGTTACAGAATTATATAGTGTGGCCAAAAAAGTTCATTATATGAGAAATCAACCGGATAATAATATCCGGTTGATTCAAAAGTATTGAGCCTTGCTGATATGATACGATTATTTATTTTATAAACAGGAGGACTTTAATTTAGAATGTAAGCGCCATCCAACATTATTACTTGTCGCCAAAGAGTAGGCAGACTGCGGGTACCTCGTATGTTTGCTGAGAGTACAGAACACATTATAGTCAGTGGGGGAAAGGCCTGGGAAATACGGTGTATCAGCAGAACTTCAAAACCTAACTTCAAGAGTTCAAGGCGTGTCTGTTTTGCTGCACGGGGACGCGCATTGTAGTATAACTTTGTCCAGCCTCGACCTCAGAAGATCGAGCTTGGCGGCCAAATTACGGAGTAAGCACAATACAGCGGCGGTGACTGTGGCATTGTCCTCCAAGAGTTCCCAGTGATACACGCCGCGAAGGCCTCACCAAACTGACAACATCACCTTTCTCGGCTGGACGTCAGGTTTAGGTACCGATTGTCCTGGAGCAACTGCGTCTACCCACTGGCGCTTACGACTGTGATTTACATAAAGCACCCACTTTTAATTCTCGATAACAAGGTTTTTCAACCAGTCAAAACAACGACTGTAGGAGAGAAGTTGTGTGCAAATATTACTCCGGTTCTGGCGATCGGTTTTGCCTAATAAACGTTGTATCCAATTGCTCAACTTCTGGACTTTGTCTAGCATTTCGAGTTCACATATTACCGTGGTCTGACTACTTACAGCTAAGCTCTCGTGCCATCTCTTGTGTGGTTCCATATAGGTTTGCTTCGACAATCGTACGCAAACGCTCGACATCAAGTTTAGGTGGCCTACCAGATTGTGGTTTATCGTCGATGCTGTAGTCTCATTCATGTACACTAATTTTCACGTTGCACATTACCGTTCTGCGTTCCGTTCTGCGTTCCGCTCTGAGATTTAATAATGTTAAAGTGACATAGTGCACGCTTTATGAAGATGCTTAAAAAATGTCATCAAATCTGGCAATAAATAGAGAGATAGAAATAGCGGTGATGTCGAAGCTTCTCGGTTATGTCAAACTTTTGACAAGTGACTGTCTCAATTATAAAATAAATAATGGCTGTTATATAAAGTGACAGCTTTGGCAGTTAAATAAGGTTATAAATTTAAGATAGAATAGAAATACGTACTTTTTTACTTGGCCAATTTGAAGACATTTTTTTTGGATGGTTCGATATAACCTGTACCCCACACTTTCCAGACTTGTCTATAAAAATCCAGGCACTTTGAGAGAATAACTCAATACTAATAAATCAACCGGATAGATTGCTTGCTAATCTAAGTGTAGCTTTAGAATATGTTTTGAGTAAAATTCTAAAAAAAATCCAAAAACATATTTTTTCCCGTATGATGCCAATTTTAGTGGACACTCTGCCTCTTAAATATTAACAAGGGACACACTTAACCGACTGACAGTAATTCTTTATTCGATTTCGAATTCGAATATGACCAATGACTTTCCAATAAGATGGAGCCTCCCCCCGCATCATGCAAGACCAGTTAGAGAGTTTTTTTAACACGGTTTTCCCTGGACAATGGATCGGACGTAGATGTCCTTTGGAATGGTCGGTTACATCTCCAGATCTTAGTCCTCTTGATTTTGTTCCTTATGGACATTTGAAAAGTGAGGTTTATGTTACCACACTAGGGTCTATTCGATGAATGTCGTCAAATAACTCCTCAAACTTTGAGAGTTTGTGAGAAAAAAAAGAAGTATCACGTGATAAATCGTGAGAACACGTGAAAAATCGTTTTACACGTCAAAATTTGTATTATTGTATGGCTGGTGGTGGACAGTTCGAACATTTATTGCAGTAATAACATTTTTGTTAATGTTTATCGGTAGTTTTTGTTCTAAATTCAGGTATAAATTTTGTTTCACTAACAAAAAAACTGTAATATACTTTTATGATGTATAAATTTTGAATTTCTCGAAAACAAATGGACAGAAACAAAAAAAAAGTATGTTACTCAGTGTACAAAGACCTTTAAAGTAAGGGATCAATTGCCCTATTCATGTAATTTAATTATGGGTTGTGCCTATAGCGCTTAGAGATGAAAATATATAGGTATGAAAAACTCTATTGCAAAATATGCCCCGCTCAAGAATATATTTGACGTGTTCGAGAGTTTTTCAAAATTTTTATTTTACTTTAACTAATCAAAAACTTGACCTTTTCGTCTTCGTTGGCCCACCCGGTATGGATACGTATATATCAAAAAAATAGAGACCTTGTATATGGCCGCCTTCCTTTTTTTTATGGAAACATGCGTACATATTTTATTTTTATTACTTCATATTTAGTAGTAATATTTCCTTAAGTATGTGACATGCGAAAAAAGTTAGGCACAAGTTTCTTTTCTTGATCAGCGTTACAAATTGTCGTTTTCGTAACGTATTCATAAGCTGTACTGGATTTTGCTTAGATAGTTTTGATGATAAAGTAACTTTAAAGGACAGGCTATACCTATTTAGCTATCGATCTTCTTTGCTATGAAGTATAAAATATCGTGTGCAAAAATAGACACTGCTTTTAATATTTTACACTGGACTTATTATGGGACACACATCAAACACTTCGATTGTAAGCGTCGAGAGAAAAATCTTTTAAAAAAACCGTAAAAAATCATAACCATATGGAGAATTCGATTTGGAAGAATTTTTTGGCGGTACATTTTTTTCGTAAGCGGTAATCTGGGCGAATATATTTAAACAATATTCTAAATTCGGTACCTTCAAGGTACTAAACTCCTTGTACAGTCCTTAAATAATTTAGTGAATAATTGTTTTATCTTTAATTGTTTTTTATAATCTATACGGAGTGTGGGACATACTTGAATGATTGGCTTATATTATTAAGAATAAATGTTTAAAAGCTAATACAAAAATTAAAACCCTTACGTACCTTATCTAGTACCAACCCAATAAAGAAAAGCGGTATTGTACAAAAGAATGTTATTCACAAGCACTACAGGATTTTTGATAGATACTGCTTCTTTTTAAATATTTGCTGTTGCACCGGTATGAAATGATGAAAAAGAGTACACGAAATTTGGAAGTCAGTAAAAGTTTTTATGAAACAAGCGCACTATGAGTCGAATATTTCCTGGAGAAAAACAGGGCCTGTCTGGCTAAGCGGCCTTCTCGGTGGACTAATTTTTTTCTTAAACGGTGAACTGAATCGAATGCTCAACCCGGGAGACTGTGTCAAACGCCGGTTTCGCGAGACGTGGTCTATTTTCAGGCACCCGCGATATAGTCCAGAGTTACAAAATATGTCTCCAACACGACGACTTAAAATTAACCTGCGGTAGATACATCAGCGAAAAAAACCAAACAAACTGCAATTTTATAGGTGGATCTAAATCAATGTTGCCAAATTCGTAAACGGCGTGTTTAATGGGTGAAGTGGCAAGGCGTTACCACCAAGAAACAAGGCCTGGGCGCTTACGAGTGACGTCATCACTCCCAGGTTTTCTAGGGCGACATACATAGGCGAATACATTTAAAATTTATTTGAAATACAAATTTTGTTACAGTAAAGTAGTTACACAGTTACATGCTTTACCTGCAATATTTCCTCTTTTATAATCCAAATAGGGATTAATGCGAATATCGTCGATAAGTAAAATTGCTTTTTTATTATTTTCTCTCAAAAAACAGAAATACTACTTGCATATTTAAGCGATCTCATTTTATCAAATGTTGGATTACACGCAAAACATGTAATGCAATATTTGGTGTGAAATATTTTTAGAATTAAGTGTTTCAAATTTAATGCATTCTCACTTTGTCTTTGACTGAACTCTTTGAGTTTTTTGACGAGAATGGAGAAGTCTTGTTTTGGAATAAATGAGACGGATTTTAAACTTTCATTTTTTTTTCTAACTAATTCAACTTTCAACTTCTAACTAATATTAGGGAAGACTTTTTAAACACAACGTCCCCTTTTTACAATATTTGTTTGTTTTATTAACAAATTAGTATTAAATTTCAAAAAATATATCTAATAAAAAGTGTATATCATTTTTACCTCCGTTATTGTGTGAACATGAGACACATTCAGGAAAATGATGAAAGGCATGCTTTATTCTGCTATATTAACCGTGAATTCACAATGGGAGAGTATTTAGGGCTAACGAAGATCCCCTAAAATAATAAAATATTTTTTATTTTGCCGAAGTTCAAAATCCTCACATTATTAAAATGTTTTCATTGTGTTCAAATAACCTTTGCCATTTCGTTGTTTCCAAAACCGCTGCATAAGGAATCATTACTTCTACATCAATTTTTTATATTGATATAACCTTTGTGGTTTTTATGACCTTTTTAGTCCTTATGAACTATATGACATTTATGATCTGATAGAGGTCTGCGACCTAAATATTTGGACAAATGAAATTTATGACTAATGTGATCTTAATGATTAATATAACCTTTATGATCTGTATGACCACCATATGGTATGCCTCATCATATTCTAGGTCATACGACCTATGTTATCTTTGTGACCATTATGACTTTTCTGGCCTTTATGAACAATATGATCAGTGGACTTTCATGATAATACGACCTTTATGACCAATATAACCTTTATGATCACTATGACCTTTATGACCAATATGACTTTTATAACCTATGTCATATTGGTCATAATTAGATACAGGATCAGTTTTGTGCAGAACTAACAGTACAGGGTGGGCTTAAGGAACCAATCAGTGTTATGCATAGGAGATAGATACTAGGCCCCGAGTACAGGCCCAATGCTTTTAGTCCCAGCTAAGGCATATGCCATTTCACATTCTTATTGCCTAGTTATTTTAATTAATTGGTCTGAACCGGGAGTAAAAGTACCGGCTCCACGACTTTGACTAAGAAGTGGTTGACGTTACTTGCACTGTGTATTCTCGTTACTGTACTCGCAATAGGCTCACTCGAATTTGTCAAATGTTTTGTATTAGTTAAATGCACTTTAATATGCAAATAGTACTGTACTTCCAAGAGGTCAAACCTAGTCCTCATAAGTGCGAATTGCAAAAGATATTTTACACGTGACAATATTTCGCAAAACATATATAGTTTAGTGAGCCTTCCTCGCTAAAGCGGACTTCGTCTGTAATCTACCTAACTTTTAAAATTATTCCTAACTAAAAGAATTTTGCTTTCCGTGTTTTGACAATTATCGGTTATCTAGAATTGAAAACATTTCAAAAATTAACTAAAATGCAAAATAAAGTATACTTAGCATAGTAAAAAGATAAAACAATCATAAGAAGTTTTGCGTGATCTCAGTTTTGAAATGATTTAGACCAATCGCATTCAACGTGCAAAAGATAAATGCAATTCAACGTTATGAGGACTAAGATTTACTCATGCGACAATGAACCGCATTGTTTGCATTACTCTGCAAAATAGTTTTCTGAAAACGACATATTTTTGTTAAAAGTTTAAATCTATAGAAATAGGTAGAAATACTAGAAGCTGTAACATTCAATACATGTAAAATTAGATATTTATATGTATGTACTCGTAGGAGGTTTCTGACCTATAAACTGGTAGATATGTAGAGTATTTTTAAACATAGAAACTCCCAGTGGTCTGATGTAACTTTTGTGTGACATATGATGTCACACAATAGTTCATTTTAAGCGTTGGCTCTAATGGATTCATTCGCTCAAAATTCATTCACCAAGCAATACGACTATTGAGTCGTATTGCTTGGTGAAAGGCTCCAGCATGTATTGACATGTTGGAGCCTTATCTGTTAAATATCTCTGCATATTCAATATATGCAGAGTTCTATGAAATTATATGAATTTCGGAAACGATTCCGAGCCGGACCCGCTTCTAAAAATAGCACGGTGTTCCGACTCCTATAGTGGATCAAACATGTTGTCGGTATTATTCACGTTAGCACGAAGCCGTGTATTGGAATGGTCCAGCCGAAAATAACTCTAAAGCAAGATATCCGCCAAGGGTGTTAAACTTTACACCTGTTTTTATGTGCAAAAAAAATTGTTTTGAAATGCCTATGCACAAAAATGATCCTGTCTTTAGTCATAATTAATGTATTGGGAAAAATAAATACCTATACATATATTGAATGTCTAGTTAGTTTCACTAGCCTAACAGTTTCCTGTAGCATTCTGCATTCTTCTAACTTACAGAATATATGAGATTATTTTTTTCCTTCTCCTTTTTTATTCCATCTTCAATCAGTGTCTGAAACATACAATTTTCTTGTAGAATAAAAAGATTCGTTTACTCAGAAATCTTTTCTGTAACACAATTAATGTCATATTTAAAATAAAATTGTTTTAAATACAAGTTAAAATAATTACAGTTATTTACTCTATAAAATATAATTAATATAAATATTTAAATGTTTTATGTAGTACAGCTTTATTTTTGTAAATTGATATAATATTCGAAAAGCGTTTGGCAGCACATTTTTTATTATTATGCTTGAAACAATTCGTTTTATTTTAGAAGCATTTTTAAAAATACAATAATTGATAGACCGTGAAAAATGGATCTGGTTGGATGCACTCCAAATTTACAACTATTCCCAGAAGTTACTGTGTGTGTGTGTGTGTGTGTGTGTTTTTTTTTTTTATTTCAGCCTTGAATACGAGTCAGTAAGTTATATGACCAATAGCTTACTCTGCCAGTAAGCTATTAGTCTATTGCTTAATTTTAAGGGTGCATCTTTTAAATTATTTTTTTTTTGCGCATTACAAAGTGAAATCAGAATTCCTCTAAAAAACTAAATATTCTCAAGTAATCTAAAAAGAAATTTATTGTCAGTAATTCAAGAACGTGGGGTATTAGGTAAGAAAATGTCACATCTAAATATAACTAAGAGATATTGACGTTCATTTTGACGTTTTTATTATCGAATACAATATGAAACAAGATTACAAAATAGTTTGCGAATGTTAACATAAATGTTTTGTATTTTATTGTGACGTTTATAGTGCATTTTAATTGATTTTGTTACATTTGTAGTTCGATAGAACACATGTAAAATATATATTTTTTGTTAGAATAGGGATTTGAAAAAATTGAGAGAATATTAAAAGTTTCTCTTCGCCATAGTTAAACACTTAGAAAAAAGAAACTACCAAGGAAGGAAGATAAAGTAATTTTGCTATGACTATCTGACTCAAACTGAAACGTTTTAATAAACTAAACACTCTAGATCAGAGGATGCAAATAAAAAAAATAAATTACATGATCTGTCAAAAAGTGACAATTGGGGTATCATTGTGCAAACAATGCCATTTAAAATTAAAACAAGGAACATAAACATGACGTGCCATTAACGATTCCGAAATTGGGGTTATTTCCGGTTAAACCGGAAGCGAATTGCAGACTATATCAATAAGTGCAGATCTAAGCGTAATATTTTTTTATCTCTGAAAACAAAAAAAGTTATGGAGGTGAGCCACATTCGAGATTTGACCGGTATGCAGCGTATCCTACAATTATGTTATGTACGAGGTGTGTACATTACGAATTGAGAATGGTTTTTTAAATTTTTTTATTCGAATAGAATTACAATTCAGTATTGTCTCCTTCAAAATAACTTCCTTGGGAAGCCACACAGCGCTGGAGACGGTTCTTCCATTCCTCATAGCAGTTCTGGAACTCATTTACTGGAATAGCCTTCAGCTGGTCGGTTATAGCCGTTTGAATATTTTTTGTATGGCCCCAAAATGACGACCTTTGAGGTGATTTTTCAATCTCGGGAAGAAAAAAGAGTCACCATTACTCAAGTCAGGCGAATAAGGGGGCTGAGGGAGCCACAGGAATGCTTTTACTGGCTAAAAACTCGTTTACTGAAATGGCTGTGTGACAAGGCGCATTGTTGTGATGCAACATATAGTTGTTACCGATGTTTGGTCTCACATGCATGACCCTTTTTCGAAGTTTTTCAAGAACCTCTCTGTAAAAGTGTTTTACTGTTTGGCCTGAAGACACAAACTCTTTGTGGACAATTCCCTCAATCATCAACCTGGATATCAAAAAGCAAATCAGCATGCATTTGATCTTCGACTTGCTCATTCTTGCTTTTTTGGGTCTTCGAGAGTTTGAAGTGTGCCATTTCATGCTTTGGCGCTTGGTATCTGGGTCGTACTCAAACTTGACTTCAAAAAGTCAAAGTCAAAATTCTCTCCTGATGTCCTTTTGTCCTTGCAAAAGGTTTTTTTGGAATCATTTTAGCGCAGATTTTTCTCATCCCCAATTCTTTAGTCAAAATCTGATGAACAGTGGTGTATCCCATATTCTATTGACATTTTCATCGGTTCTTGAAGATGAAGGCCTTCCGCTGCATGGTACATCATCAATAGACTCTATTCCTCTTGAGAATGCCTTAAACAACCGAAAAACTTGGATTCTTGAAAAAACACTGTTTCCGTAGGCTTGTTGAAGTTTTGCAAAAGTATCCGTTGGGCTGTGTCCAACTTTGAAACAAAACCTGATAGCACAGCGTTGCTCAAAATTACTGTCGCTCATTTTTAAAACGCACTAGAAAAAAACAGTTTACGAAAATAGTCACACAGAACAAACAAATGACTCTAACAAGTTTAAACTTGTACTGAAGATGCATTACATGTTCCAAGTCCCGTCTCCGCAGTGTTGCTTGATCGGGCACGTTGCCAGCCTCATTACTTAATTTACACACCTCGTATATATCCCACAACTTTTAAAGGGGTTTCTACATTCATCCTACAGGTGATTTTAAAGGGACCTTTCATATTAGTATTGTGTGTGAATGTCTAAACTTTTGTTCGATTAGAAAAAGTTTGTATGAATATCCCCTTTAAAATCTCTTGTAGAATATATCCTTTAAAAGTTTAAACGTAATTGTGGTGCCCTGCATAATAAAAATAAAAAAATAAAAAATATTTATTTGACTAGCATACGCCGCAATTTAAATATAAAGGATCTTCCTAATAATTTAATAAGTCGTTAATAGACAAGTGGAATACGGTTGGTTCTAATATAGAACCTTGAGGCACTCCCGTCGATACATAACATACGCCACTGGTTTTCCGACCGGAAAGCCCGTTGCCCCACACTTTTTGGAGTTTGCCCTAGTTACATCCTACTCATATTCAGGAACCCACGCTAAGTCTCTATTTTTGCTTACGAACAATTCCATCTCGCAAAAAAAGCGAAATAAGAAGATCGATCATATAAATTGCCGTCCCGATTTCTACACGGCCGAATAATTCAGCAGAATTTATGGACATCTACGCCGCCTTCCGTCAGCCCGTAAAACTTCGGGTCCAATTTTAAATTGAGGTAATCCCTGTTTTCCGCGGGCTGTAAGCAGAGATGGGCGACGTCGACAATGTAATGTCGACAATTGTATAGGTAAAACAATATAATAGTCCAATCAATCTGTCGATAATACCGTGTATTTTTTCAATAACGTTTAACAGCACCCCAATGTATGTAAAAAAATCGGAAATTTTCCGTAGAATTCAATGAACTATTATTAAAACAAATTAGAGACTTGCGTCATACTCAAAATGGCGCTCAAAGTTGAAAAAAAAATTGTTTTTTTTTTAGTTTTTTACCGTTTTAAGAAAAAGTAGGCGCTGTACGATAAAAAGTTAAAGTTGTGTAACTTTTCAATACGGAGATTTGATAATCCCTGTTGGATAAAAAAAAATGCAAAATGAATGAGTTATTGCAAAAAAAACCTGCTCAAAATTGCAATTTTTTGAAATAGCTGTATATCCGTGAAAAAAAATATTTTTTTACGAAACTTTGTGAAAGTGTAGTTGAAGACAAGTAGAATAAGAGCGTTTTTGCGCATTTGCAAAATATTGCAAATTTTTTGCAAAAATCGATTTTTTCGAAAAAAACGCGTTTTTTTCAATGTCCAATAGCTCATACAGGCAATCATTTTTTTGCACCCAACAAGTCTTAAAATTTTCTTTAACATTTATGCTCACATGTGACAATATTGCGCCCATTACGAAATGATCCCTAATATGCGAAAAATCGGTTGAAAAATTATTTTTTTGTGTGTCACAAAAAATGTGTCAAACATTTTGAGTTGACAACACTGATCTACGCTGAACTGACGGCGTAAATTTTGTGTCCAAAAGATAAGCTGCTGTTTAACGAAAAAAATAAACAAAAATTAATATCTTTGTTACGTACAGACTTGCATAAAAACAACTATTTAACCAAATTTGGTGACGAAGATGCCGACAGACTTATTATCAGGACAGTCTAGAGCTACAAGAAGATGATAAAATTGTAAAAATATTTGGCGAAGACACTGATCTTTTGGTATTATTAACGCAGTTAGCTCCTTCCAACAAAAAATATATACTTTTGTAAGCCTGGAAAAAGTAAGGAAATCGATAAAATTTACAACTGTGACAGTTTTAAATATCCGAATTTAAAGAGATTCGTTGGATTACTTTATATAATATCGGGGTGCGACACAACGTCCGGTTTTTTTAAACAAGGAAAAAATAAAGTATTGAAAGTATTTAACGAGCGAAAAAACAGGACTCCCAAAATTTGAAGTTTTTTACAATAATCAGAGTACTTAGCTATGAAGAAATTAGAAAAGTCGGGTGTGAAATAATTGCTGCTTTGTACTCTTCGAAGAAATGCACTGGTAGTTTGAATGATTTAAGATATTTACAATTTAAAACGTCTACATCGAGGTCATCTTTTCACTTGGCGAGTCTTCCACCTACGGAGGGTGCTGCAGCTGAACATTCGTATCGCACTTATTTACAATTGAAAGCCTGGTTTGGACATTTCTTGGACCCCAAAAAATGGGGTTGGAAACTTGATAGCAATAATTTGCTCCCAAAATTCAGTTCTCAACCAATGATTCCGGACGACGTTATAAAGAAAATATCATGTAGGTGTACAAGCGGCTGCAAAACAAACACCCTGCCGAAAACATGGCATAAAATGTTCGAACGTCTGTTCAACGTGTAACGAAGAAAATTGCTCAAATATTGAGGAGAAGAGAGTCATCGCTGATGATGAAGGAATAGACGAGTCAAATATCGCAGACTCTGAACTAGAAAGAGAAGAATGTTCCAATGTAGCTAACCAAAGTGATGATGTGATGAAGACAATATCAATACATCAGATATTACATTGAATAAAATGTGTAGTGACAGCAGCAGTGATGATGAGGGCGAGTCACCTATAAAAAAAAGCAAAAAAAAAACTATTAAAAAAATATTATGTACTGGAACGTCTTTTTCAACAGCAATGTCAATATATGTAAAATAATAAAAATGTTATATATTTTTAATACACATTTTTATGTATTTATTTCGTTTACCACCGTCATTTATTGCAATCTCACCAAGCTTTAATTTAAAATCTCAAGCGTAACAAACGTTTTTTTTGTGGTGAAGCAGAAAAATAATTTTTCAACCGATTTTTCGCATATTAGGGCGCATTATTTCGCATATTAGGCATCATTTCGTAATAGGCGCAATATTGTCACATGTGAGCATAAATGTTAAAGAAAATTTTAAGACTTGTTGGGTGCAAAAAAAATGATTGCCTGTATGAGCTATTGGACATTGAAAAAAAAACGCGTTTTTTTTAGAAAAAAAATCGATTTTTGAAAAAAATTTGCAATATTTTGCAAATGCGCAAAAACGCTCTTATTCTACTTGTCTTCAACTACACTTTCACATAGTTTCGTAAAAAAAATATTTTTTTTTTCACGGATATTCAGCTATTTCAAAAAATTGCAATTTTGAGCAGGTTTTTTTTGCAATAACTCATTCATTTTGCATTTTTTTTATCCAACAGGGATTATCAAATCTCCGTATTGAAAAGTTATACAACTTTCTCATTTAACTTTTTATCGTACAGCGCCTACTTTTTCTTAAAAACGTAAAAAACTGAAAAAAAAACAATTTTTTTCCAACTTTGACCGCCATTTTGAATATGACGCAAGTCTCTAATTTGTTTTAATAATAGTTCATTGAATTCTACGGAAAATTTCCGATTTTTTACATACCTTGGGGTGCTGTTAAACGTTATTGTAAGTAAACACCCTGACTTGCTGGACTATAAGCGTTACGCTCCCTGGTGGTCGCTCAACTGATTACTTGGCCATCGTTTATTCAAACGTCCATTTGAGTGCCATTGTGTTTTGAAAGTTTTACGTTGATATTTGTGTTGTATTCATTAAAAATTATAATATTACCGTTATTTTGTGAGTATTATAATTAGAATAAATCAATATTGTTGTGTACTTCGCTGTTCGTCCTGGATTAAGAGGGATCTCCAATCAACTTGGAACAAGGAAACTTGGAACAAGGAAAGCATCAAGTTTCCCTGGCAAATAAATGTTGTCAAAAGGAACGTACAGACAGACACAAGGCTTGTATATTAAAACTGAATGTAGGAAAGCCGGTCAGTAAATTTACGAGTCTGTTCTCTTCATTTTGTTGAGGAGGATTACTTTTATCGATGTAAGTTTTAGTATTTTTTAAGGTTAATGTAAATATATTTATAATTATTATTGTCTGTTTCAGCTAAGGATTCAAAAAAGCGGAAGATACTGTACAAAACTATAGTACCTTCAAATTTATGAATTCATGAATGGCCTGCATTCAGAACATGTTCACCTTCATATACACACTATGAAATTACAATGCTATCTAAATATTCCAAGATATTCAATACAATGTCTGCCATTCTACCTAAAAATGTTTTCAATAAAAATATTAAACAATTTTGTAAAAAAACACATGTATACCTTGAAGTATTTATTCAAATTTTTCAAAATACACTTATCCAACCTAAAAATGTATCTTCCATAGGTATCTTCCATCAATCTAAAAATCAAAACGGAAATTTAAGGATAATTATTTAAATCTATATGTTATAATAATGAAAAAAATAAAGGTTTAAGTATTAATAAAAAAGGGAAACTTATTAAAGAGAAAAAAAAAGGAACAAAAATTTTTCAATACCAAAAAAAATTATTTTAATTTTTATATATATTTTTATAATATATTTTATTCTAAATTTAAAAAAAGATAAGATAACAAATTTAATTTTCCCTATTACTTTAGAAAACAAAAAAATATAATTTATTTTCTTTTAAAAAAAAAATAAAAATTTAAATTATTAAGCATAGAAAATAGACAATAGATCCTTTAAAATAAGATTAATTTTTAAATATTTTTTTAAAATGAATATATATAAGTTTTTTCTAATAGAAAAAAAAGAGCAATCATATAGATACTCTATAGGGAGTTTAAAAGGGAAATAGAAATAAATGTTAGTGGATGAATTATATAAATGATTTTTAGTAAGACATCAATCAGGAATTAGTGATTAAGTTTTAATATAATATTCTCGTTAGGGGAGAAATGAAAGATAATATTGAGGTATATTCTAGATATTATGGAAAAATGATATTTATTTCCCAAAGGTTTTATTTTTATTTTTTATATAGTTAAGTTTAGATTGAAAGTGTTTTTAGTTTTATTTTTTTTTTTTTTAGGATTTTTAAAAGATTTTTTTATAAAATTTTTGAAGTGTTTACTCTAAAATATATTTATATTTATTTATATTTTTTTATGAAAAATTAGAAGTTTATAATAATTAAAATTTATTTAAATTTTTAAATATCCCAATATAAAGTGTAAAAAAATATAATGTTTGATAATTTTTTTAAAAAGAATTAATTAATAATAGAAAAAAGTATCTAACATAAATAAATTTTTTTGATAACTTTAAAAAAATTAAAGTTAAAAAAATTTTTTATTAAACAAAAATTTTTTGGGTATTATATTAATAGGTTTTTTTTATGAATTTTTTATGTTATTTTTGACATACACTCAATCTTTTTTAGATGCAAACAAGAGATATTAATGAGAACTATTATAATGTATTTTTAGGAAAGATGTTATAAAAAGAAGAGATAAATAATATATAATACTTTTTTAGGATTAATATTTAATAATTTATAATATTATAGATTCTACAGGGCGAGAATTTATTTTTTTTATTCTAAAAAGAATTTGTTGAGTTTTTTTTTACTTGTGTTTAAAAATAAATGTTGTAATACTGTTTTTTATATATATCCTTTTCAGTTTGTCTAAGAGGAGCCAAAGGGAGTTGGATAATATATCCATGTAGATATTTTGGGATTTTATTTCTTTATAGAGATAAATTACTTTTCTTTTTTTTTCCTTTTATCTATCAAGTCACAAAATGTTCATGGCATTCTCATCTATGCATCTATAGTGGTGTAGTCTTTTGGAATAATTATGTTTGTAAAGAGGAATGATGTTTGTGAAGAAAACCACTACAATTATGCCAACAACTTGTAAAAGTAAACCTTGATCACAAAAGGTGTTTTTAGGCAGTAAATAATCAAATACTACACATAAAAAACAAATTAAAGAGGCAACTAGAATATAAAATACATTAAAAGAAATGTAAAAACAAACGGCTAATGGCCCAATAATTAGTTCGCAATATTTCCGCACTGGCGCTGGCATCTTAAATTCTAATTGTCTGATTCTGATTGTGAACGCCTATTGTCGACGCGTTGACTTTGATGTCGAGGTCGTCAATTTTTAATACGTCGAGAATGTAAACAATCTGTGGGGAATTTGGCGACCTTCTTCTCTTCTTCAGGGCTGACTACAATTTTATATATTATTATGGAGATATAACATATAGATATTAAAAATTGTTATAGAAAAGCAATTGTAACTTTTACTTACATCAATGTTGTTATTACTGTCACATAAGGTGGTAAGTTACGAACATTGGCAGTCATATCTATATAATACATAATATGTAACAAATGTACCAAGATAAAAACAAAAAACTATTTACAGGACAACACACTTTAAAAATTGCTATAATAATGATGGTTTTGAGGGAATTTAACCTGTCGTATGCAATATCATATTTGTGTTAAGGAGTGGGAGGCAGTATTCTTAATAGGTTTGAGACAATGAACATATTATGATTTGAAATTTATTGTTATTTTCTAGAATGTTTCTGTAATCAGTGGCGGCTAGTCAGGGAAGGCAGAGGAGGCAGTGCCTCCCCCTGTGAAAATTACAAATAATTTTTTTTTATAATCCTACTGTACTTTAATATTATTTAATAAAATTAAAATTTAATATACTGCCTATACCTAATACTTTAATTACCTTTCATCTTTAAATTCATATATCGGGTAAAAAATTAATTTCTAAAAATAGACATATTAATAAACATATGTGAAAGGAGTTCCTGCACTATTATTTGCAACATATTTTAAAGAAAAAACTGTATAACGGAGTCAAACACGCCCAGCCCCAAGTCTCACACGTGACAGCGCAGAAAGGGAGTTATTTGATTTCATGAACCTAACAACCTAACCTACAAAATATAATATCTTTTATTGTTCTGTGTTTTGGAAATTTTCGTTGGAAAGTACCGGTATTCCTGTCGGGCTTTTTGAGTGTTTTGAGGGGTATAGGAGGGTAATAATTATTGAAAGTGTACGATATTAGTTACGTAAGTAATTATTTGAATATTTTATTTAATTAACTATACAAAATTATAATGGAGGTAACTGGCGAGTGTATCAGTTTGTTTCATAAAAATGACTATACGAGTTGTCATGACATTCAAATAAATATTAGAACCTGCAATGTTGAGTATCATATAAAGTACAAATTTAGTCGCCTGACTTATGAGGATAAATTATTTGTTAAAGATTTAAGAGTACCACTGCCAGATCTAAGTAAAACTTTAATTAAGCAGTAAGCCGGCTCGTAGTTTTGTTAATATGTGGTATGTGCTATGATAAATGCAAATGGATGTGGTTCTTTAACTTTAAATAAATTATTGTTGGGGCACGGGTAGCCGAGTGGGTTAAAGCGCCGTCTTTCCAGTCGCGATACCTCTGTGCGCGTTGTTCGAATCCTGGCTGGGGTGGCGATTTTTAATTGTCTCGCTTTCTCCGTCAGGGTTTGATATGCAACCACTAATACACTAGTGTATAGGTGTGGATGCATAGATGCCAATCCAACCGCACATGCCCTAGATTTGGTAATGTTCTGAGTTTTCTGGGTTTCCTCAGAACTGTAAAGCAAATGCGTTACCGAAATAATCTTAAGTCGCTCCCAGTGCGCCATGGCAAATAATAATAATAGCCACCCCTTCCCCGCACAGATCCCTGAGAGGACCTCTGGGGTTACTCTTCGGAGTAATTATAGGGTGAGTATTATTATTATTATTATTATTATTGTGTTGTCCGTGTGTATTATTTTCAAATCGTGGAGAAGGTGCTTGGACAAAGTCTAGATTTGATAAAATCCTAAAACTTTATCTCGTTCAGTTGACACATTCAAAAAGTCAGGAACATATTAGTTGTGTTTGTAAATTACATCTTTTAGGCAAACAAAATATTATGAATGTGATCAATTCAGCACGTCAAATCTAAATTGATTCATTTTTGACAGTCCTGGCAAAAATCCGTATTTTATTTCACTGCATCTTTTAACTGTAAAATAATTTGAGGGAAACTCTACACCTTCCCGATGGTTTTGCTGAACCAATAAAATATATTAGGTACAATATGTTAGACAAATATACTTAATATATTTTATTGACCAAATAGTGATCCTTCTCCTAACATGCGGCATATTACTAACAATGTTTACCATCACAAAAATTGAGGAAACAAAATTTTTTACAAAATATGGTTGCCTCCCAAAAAAAAATTACGAGCCGCCACTGGTTGTAATATACTGAATTTAAGTCGTCTATGTCACTGCGTTTATTCATTGTTTTTATTAATTTTTAGTTCTACCATTTCTAAAAATAATCGTTTTTTTAGGTTTGGTTCTGTGCTGTATGTGCCCTTTTTCCTCTTTATTTCGTGTTCGTACGTCGTTTCATGTGTTTTGATTCTATCTTTTAAATATCTTTTTGTTTGACCAATGTAAACTTTATTACAGTTATTAGAATCACAAGTAATTTCGTACACAACATTTGATTTATCTAATTTAGGAGTTTTTTATTTTAATTTGGAATAACATTGTGTAACTGAATTTTTGTATGCTACAGCTATTTTATCGGTGGTGAGAATTCGTGATAAGGTTTCGGATGACGAGGGGCCTATGCTCCCTTACGAAAATTCGGCATTTCAAACTTCGTCAGCACCGATAAAAGTCTTTCTATTGCCGATAATAAAAAAGGAACACGAGAGTAAAATTTGGGCTGTAAAATATGGTTTTGAAGAATTGTGTTAATGAAACAAATAACAGATAATAAATAATAATAAGCCCTTCTTTCTGACGTAAGACTGGGACCATTATGAGTAGGATATAGAAATATTTTTTAGAAGAATATTTTTAATATAACAATAAAATCGACTCCCCTTCTAAATTTGTATTTATTTTCGGCAAATCCAAATCAAATACACTGGAAATGTAGGCGGTTGCCAACAGACTTATTTATATCGACTTTCGTATTCATTACGCAATGCGAATTCTTTTCGTCATTATTAAAATTTAAGGTCAACGGTCACGATTAACCTCAGGGATGCTGAAAAGTATTTTTAACTCTTTTTAACGCCCGCACCAGATGATACATTTTTTATACCTGCGTTCAAGTTACTCCGCTAAATTAACTCGTTTAATTACCTTAATTAATAAATTCGGAATAAAGGGTGTACGTGATGATTCTAAAATGACGTGGGGATTTTCCGAATACTTAAAACAGGCGCAAGACAGAAAGGTGTAATATTCCGGGTGGTAGCGACCCTTGGAGGTTGGTTATTTTATACTGACTTTCTTCCCTTTTTCTTGGCTGGCTAATGATTTCATAACACATACTGTACAATTAACCTTTGGAGCGCCGTAAAATCTTATATAAGACGCTCTCCATAGGCTCTACAATCATTCTTAAATTGCAACGAAACTTACCTAGTCTTTGATTTTTGGAGGTCGTTGATCACGAAAAAAAAAGGCTTTGGGATTGACACCCCCTAAAAAACTACCCCCGATTCTGATATCAATGTAAGATTGAGTTTTGAGTAAAAATATAATTTCATTTTATATTTCATATGTGTCTTTGCACTATGAACGGTGGCAGATACCCCTGAGGGAATATCTCGTGGACGTTTCTGATAGTAAACGAATGAAAACCAATTCTTGTTGCTATTTCCAGGGGTGTTTCTGAGTTAGACGATATTTGAAAAATTTTCATAACGCGTAATACATTACTCTTTAGGATCAACTGAAAATACTGAAAACTCAAAAAAAAAATTCAAAAAAAAACCTAAAAAAGAAACAAAATACTAAAAACTCTAAAAAAAAATTGTAAAAAACGGAAAAAAATGAAGCCACAAATGTCTCTACGTCCTCGTCGTTGGCTTCGGGTAATCAGTCACGCACTGAACGGCAAAATGATTCCAAAATCACCATAAAAACCAATCCGATTTTGAATCGACGGAGGGAAAATGTGTTTACGCTTTGGATTGGCTAGTTACACCCTACTATATTTTTTCCAACCTATTCTTGTAAATTATCTATTTCAGGAATAATTTTTTTTTAGTTCAACTGAATTATTGACTGACCCTTGAATGGCCAATAAATATTTTATAGTGAACGTCGTTTAAAATTTGATAAAATAATTTTCTTACCCAGTGAGAGAAAAAAAAGAGCAATACATACTCTCCCCCTGAAAAGGGTAGAGTATTATATACTTTATTGTTGTACACAAAATTCATCTTTCCTGATTTTGGAGAATTTTCTACTCTCAAAAACTTATTACAAAGCAATATTGCAGATAATTACGGAGTCCGAGAAAAATGATAAAAGGGGTAGTTTCTAAAATTACTATCATCATCGCATTCCTCATCCTCGAAAACCCCATAGAAGCATTTACTTGGAATTTTAAAAAAAATAAAAATTTCCGGATCGTTAGCTGCCGGAACGTCTTATATAAGACGCTATTTGAAGTTTGTACTGCATGGGGGTTGAATGTACAAAGTAGGACTAAATCACTACGATTTTTTAAGGCAAAAAGAGTGCCAAAAACCCCGGCGCTCCAAAGGAATTAAACATTATTCAGCTGGTCTAGTGTAGATGGCGTGGGTGGTAGGGCGTTCGGAACAACCTTATATAATTCGTCGGATTATCGAGGTTGTACTGTAGTAGGCATTTTCAATTTCTTTAGAAATTTCGTCTTGGCATACACTAAAGATTATTTATAAAAGTAATGATAATTATATAGTATTATAAAAGTAAAGATTATTTATAAAGTTTGAAAACAGTTGCTTTTTCCAAATGATCTTTGAGAACTAAAGGTAATAAATTTGTGGAAATGTAGCGATTACTCCCTACTTTTTCATTGTGAAGTTCAATGTTTATTGGATACGCAGTATCTACCTGGGCTACAATGTTTACTTTTCCAAAAAAGCGTAAACTGCAAAATATTTTTTCGATACTATATGTTTTTCAATTTGGTCGTCTAAATAATTTCAAGCAGTCAAGTTTAACTTAACCCACTTTAGTCTATAATTGGTCACCACCAGTGGCGGTCGGTGGAATTTGACATGCTCGTATTTTCGTTGGGAGGCATAGGACCCACACCATAGTTTAAGGGGTGGTTAGTAGTAGACTTAAGTAGAAGGCC
The DNA here is from genome assembly GCA_029963805.1 of Aromia moschata. NCBI lineage: Eukaryota > Metazoa > Arthropoda > Insecta > Coleoptera > Cerambycidae > Aromia > Aromia moschata. The sequence continues at coordinate 461,950 of JAPWTK010000083.1, forward strand.
ATAAGGGCAAACAATCTTCAGGGAAAACTTGCGAAATCATTTTTTCTAAAAATGGCTGCCTCTGGGCATATCCTGGAAACGGCTTGCAAAATATTTGCGAAATATTTTTTTTTCATAATCACCGAGTGTAATACGTAGGAGAAACAAAAAAGTGCATTTTTATTCGAACTAACTGCACTTGAAATGGAAACCAGCTGGATATTATTAGCCAGCTGAACTGCTCGTCAATTTTGTTTTTTTTTTTTTTTAGCTCCAAGAGAGATCTGCAATCTGCCCAGCGGGCAATAAGCATTTGTTTTGATTAGAAAGTAGAGACATGTAGAGTATCACTCCAGTGAGTGATCTCCTTTAAAAATTATCTAAATTATACGATACTATATTATCGTCAAAATTAGCATAACATTTTTTAGATTAGCGTCATATGCGTTCTATTCGAGTTAGAGACTTGTGGTTTTAGTTTTCGGTAGCCTATAGGATTGGTTTTAATGTCCCGAAAGCGCGATTTTTGTGACTTAAACGGTTCGCCGTCCACACCCCAAAAAGCAACCCCATGTTGAAATTTGGAAATGCAAGATTTTTACAGCAATTTCAGAGTCATACAGGATGGATTAAGAAGGACGCTGTCGTGTAAAAACTCCATTCCGGCACACATAAAGACTCCTCGATATGTTTTGTGTATTTGGTCGCTGTACCGTGTCTTCAAAACATTTCCAGGTCCCCTAAGCCACCCCTTTGCATTTACGCAGGGTTTTGCGTGGTTTGACTTCTGTTGGGCGAATTCATTGATCATAATGCTAATAATGTTTTGGACAAAAATAACGCACAAATTTTCTGCTGACCGATTGGTCTCGCCAAAGCGAATAGTTGTTGTATAGCTGTTGGGTGTGCGAGTATGTTTGTGTATAGACTATTCATCTACAACACTAATATATGTACTTTAGAAATCTAAGAGCTCCAAAATATTAATATTTCTCACGCTCCGAAATTATCTCACAAACATTTCATTGATTTTTCTTCAATAAGACGGTCAATTTTCGAGATTTGCTATATGTATTATATGCTATTTTAAAGGTAATTTCAAGGGCTACAAGGCTAGCCTCAAAAGTCCACGTACCTTTTAATTTTAAACGGTAAAGGGTTGAAGGGTTCGGGGCAGGTGATGTTCACACCATGACATGAATTTTAATCGGTAATATCTCCGTCAATTTTCATCCTACATAAATTTAAAGAAAATGAAAATTGTTGAAAAAAGCTACATTTTTGTATTCTATAATTTTTTACGTATCATAGTTTTTAAGTTATTTTGAAAAAAGGAATTTTTTTTAGAAATTTGCAATATAAGTTACAAATTAATGTTACTTTTATCAAAAATTATGCAATTTAAGCCGGTCAAACTTCTGGATCTAATAAATAATACTAAAATAAAAGGTAATGGAAGGAAAACGATAAATTTTGATTATGGTGGATATTTGATCAATTATACTGCTCTTTTTTTCTTACAAAATTCGAGAACTCTATCTTTTATGCGCTATAACTCACTAAATATACATGCAAATGAGTTTTATCAGTCCTCATTTTGAAGATTTTTTCAAGGACTAAAACAAACTTCTCTCATTTTCCTCGAAAAATCAACACTTTTCTCGTAATTTAACGTTGAAAACATTGATTCAAGTATTCGCAAAAAAGGTCTCCTTTCATCGATCATATCTCGCTTTTTATTGCACCTAGAATAATAAAAAAAAATGAATCTCTTTGTTTTTTTTTATAAGCTTCATTTTTGTTCTGTATACTTTTTTGATTAGAGGTGTCATTTTTGAATTATTCATGAAAAATCGTTAAAATACGTGGCTTTTTTCGATGAAAATTCAAGGTTTTCAACCACTAATAACTCAAAAAGTATTGACTTTCAGAAAAAACTTTATAGAACAAAAGTTGCTTAGAATTTGATCCTTTATTTTGATTAAAAGGAATTTCAACCCCCGAGAAGGGGTGGCAACCACCCCTGGGGCAAAAGCGCACATCGGCATTACATAACTTTTGTTATTTAAGCACTTTCCTATCATCTCACCAAATTTCAAGTGAATCGGTTCAGTCCGAAAGAATTTGGAGGTGAATATCCCAAGTAACTGGACTACTAGTTTTTCTCGTGAACTGCTAGCTAAATGAATATAATTTATGTAAAGATTGTAAGTAACAATCATTATTTGTAAGTACAAAGTATCAGTTTACTTCCCTTTACTAAAAATTAAGAAGACAATAAAAAAATAAAGCTTAATGATGCTAAGCGACGACAATGTAATATTTTATTTTGTTTTAGACAATGCCAATGTAATATAAGGCAATAAATGAAAATCAGGGAATAAATACATTTTAAAAAAGTATGTCCAGGTTTTAAATGGGTCAAATTGTATAATAGATATAATAGATAAGTGTAAGTGTAATATTTATATAAACAAATATATCATTATTTCCATAATTATATTTTCAAGTCAGTGATGTTTAAAAGTTTAATCGGAACTCATGAAAGTCAATAACATTGTAGCAATGGAAATGAATGACTTTTATTGGATTTTTTACAGTCATCCATCTAAAATTACTCCATTCCTAGTTCTACAAACAACTAGTGAAATATCAACTGCGTATAGTTTTTTTTTATCAAAGTACGAGTAATGCGTGCTTTCATGAAACTGAACGTCGCAAAAAGCATCCCAGCAAAGCATACTTGCTTTGCGATATGTAAAGTTTTACCTTGGTAAAAAGTTTTGCGCATAATGGTGTAACGAGAACATTCGTAAGATCTGGTTTATCTGTATTTTAGTTTTAAGTGGTAATTTCAGAATAAATAATGTTTTGTCAAAGAGAATGAGTTATTGGGTTTTAAGTGAGATGCGATGGCACATCTCTAGAAACTAAAAAATAGCAAGGTTGCGTGTAAATGTCTCTGTTTTTATAACTAGTGTTAAATATACAAAAATAAATAAATAAATAAATGTGGATTCCTAATTGATTACAGGTTGTCTCATCAGCCATAACAGCAATAAATGACCGCATAAATTTCTTTAGTAATTGCTTAATAGTAAGGCGTACATTTAACATTGCAGCTCGTGTTCACGTAATGTTAATTCAATAGCACCATACAATTTTATATAGTCAATTATATTTGACAACACATAACGTAAATAATTTTTAGCCACTTGGTCATTATGTTTTTGAATAAGATTCCAATAGGCACTGTTAATCTGAGGTTGAATATTTATATTATTGTACCTAACACCGGCTAAATGCATCCGATTTCAAATATTCTGCTATTTTCGTGGGTTTTTTGCGTACAATAACACACATTTAATAATTGTACATATAGATAGCCGATTATAAGAGGTATGGCTATTAATGGCTATAAATAACCGAACTGCTGTCATAACACTTTTTATTCGTCACCAATTACAGTAGCAACTTTTTCGCCTACAATGTACTCCCCTTGGCGATCTCTACACCGCTCCATACGACTTTTCCATGAAAGTAGCGCTGGAAGTCCGCTTCTGTCAGCTGGTTGAGAACCTCCGTCATTTTTGCTTTAACCGCTTCCACACTTTCGAATATTGTCCCCTTCAGAGCCGATTTGACCTGTGAAATGAAAAAAAGTCACAGGGGGCAAGGTCGGGCGAGCATGGTGGGTATTCCAAAACAGTAATGTCGTATTTTGCAAAAACGCCTTCACAGACAAAGCAGAATGGGCCGGTGCATTGTCTTGGTGGAATCTTCCATGATTTGGTCTTCCACAAATTTATCCCTCTTTAAACCGTTTAAACCATTCAAAAACTTGTGTACGGGATATACATTCATTTCCGTACACTTCTTTTAATATTGCGTAAGTTTCTGTGAAAGTTTTCCCCAGTTTAACAAGAAACGTAAGATTAACCCGTTGCTCCATCTGAACACTTAACATTTTTTCGACGCGTCAGTGGTGCGTAGACTAATTCAACCAACTGATACAGTCAAACTGAGCGACCCACTGGCTTGTCCAGCGAGCTTAGGGTGGGGGAAGTATCACCAGACACAGTTCTGTTCAAACTTGTCGAGATACGCTCGCAGCGCGCTGGTAGCAACATCAGCTCGGTTTAGGGATACAGTCTACAGATTAGGGAATTTTGAAGGACTCACTTTGTAGCTACTTAATTTAGTAATGAAAGTTATTTATTATGAAATATTAATTAAGTTCAATTCGGCTTGTATCTGGGCACTGAAATTCAACTCGTTTACGTAGAAAAATCTCAAACAAGAATGATCTCAAATAGGGAAAGTTTTCACTTCCCTGTGGGTCGACTTTCCAAAATTTACGACGTAAAGCACAATAAAAACGTGTAGGAAGTTGTTTAGTAAAAAATACCACTAAAAAAGAAAGATACAATAAGTATTACTTGAATTAAACCTAAATAATCATGTTAAAATTCTCAATTTTCTTTTTTCTTCAATTACTTTATTTACTGCTAAATATGGATGACACAAATCCTGTCTCACTTCCCTGTCGGATACATATACGTTAAAATCGCCGCCAAAACAAATAGTACGTACGACCCAATGAAACTCATGTTTCGGCCAACTCACCAAATGGTTAGTTGAGGCTATGCGGTCATTGCCCATTTTTGAGTCTTGGCCATACAACTTATCACTCACCTGGTATGTATTTACACAAACAATATTAAATATATTTTGATACTATTACACAAAATTGTTAAGTTAGCTTGAATGTATTAATTTAATAACATTGCATTAATACAAATTATATATATTTCACGATTTTGGCGAAATACATCGAGAATATCACTTTCCTCTGTATCACTTCCCTGGGTTTCTCCTTTTGCAGTCCACCAAGTGCAGGGAAATGCATTTTCGAAGAATCTGACACTGAGAGAAGTAATGTCGGTAGAACCAGTCTCTTAAAGTTACCAGACAAGACTGATTTTATGAGTGACCTGAAATTGAACGTAGATGATCCTGATGGTTTACTGAACATGACCTCATAAATAGAAAAACAGCTATAAAATGAATATTTACGATAATTTTGTCTGGCCCGTTTAAGATCAGTTTTGTTATAGTACATCTTTGACAGTTCTTATTTTATATTCCAATTATTGACAAAAAATGATATTCATATAATTGTCGTTTCCATCGTGTGTAGAACTACCCATATGTCAATGTTTCATTTATATTTATTTATACCAATGAGGCTACTTTATTTATATCGAAAGGCTTATTCAGTTAGTTCTGAGGATGCAAATACATTTTGCGAAATGTTGACTAAATGAAAAATAGTTTATTTGGAAGTAAAGTGCTGGCCACTCGAACTTACACACAGAGACTTTTAGGCAAAATTTAAAGTTCAATATTTTTAACAGGAATGCAAATTTTTGAACGCGGCTTGCAAATTTTAAGAGCTAGTTTTTTTCGGATTAAGCTGTATGACGTATATTTATCGTAGGACCATAGGTTTATTATATACGGGGTGATCAATGAAGTCATGCAAAAAATCAAGTAGTTTGTATGAGTGAAATTTCCGCAAAAAATGTTTTTTGGTCGTTGCAATATGGTTCGTTACTAAGGTAATATCAATATCTCTAGACGTTTTTGTCAGTTTTTGGATTAAGGCCCTTAGGCTTTGTACACACTAATCAACATAAAATTTGGGTATCAAAATTTTTAAAATGCTATAACTTGACATTGGATTGACGGTTCTTGATGATTTTTTCGGATTTGGGATCTTTATTTCACGTAAATTTTCTCTGGTCTATGCATTTTATTTGAGGGCTGAAATTTACACATTATACCGGGTCGATAATAAACAAAAACGTAGCGACAAGAACACGTTTATTACATTATATTCTACAATATACAAGATTGGTTAACAACGGCCAAAAGTCAATTCTTAAAAAAAATTATAATTCGAAACCTAATTTTAAAGTTCCTGCAATCCCTAAAAAACCACAGTGTACTGTAATAACAAAGATTAAGTATGTATGTATAGGGATACCTAGTGGTAATTGGTATTGGTAATTTTTAATAAATAAAATAAAATAACTTGAAAAACATAAATTGTCTGTCCATTAATTTTTGTTTTCAACCCACTACGTCAAAGATGGGAATTTTAGGAGTTTGCAATGAAATTAGGTTATTGTTGGCAACAGCGTGTTAAAAGGACGAGATCATTGAAAGCATTGAAAGCAATATCAATGGAAAAATGTTAATTAATTAATGTTAATTAAATGTTAATTCCATAGCAACAAATTTGTTTTTCCAATGCCTACTTTGAAATTGACGCGTCGCATAGAAATTATACCCAATCATAATTATGGGCATGGGGGTGGACAAAGAACTCTAAAACTGAATGATTCTTTGAGACAACAAACTGGGGTGTGAGTTTCGGACAGAACAGTGAGAAGAAAGTTAAATAAAAACAACTTGAGGTGAGAATTTATTATTACAAAAACTTAAATAATGCCAAACCTTAGAGCGCGTCGTACCCTACGTTTTTGTTTATTATCGACCCGGTATAATGTGTAAATTTCAACCCTCAAATAAAATGCTTAGACCAGAGAAAATCTACGTGAAATAAAGATTCCAAATCCGCAAAAATCATCAAGAACCGTCAATCCAATATCAAGTTATAGCATTTTAAAAATTTTGATACCCTAATTTTATGTTGATAGTGTGTACAAAGCCTAAGGGCCTTAATCCAAAAACTGACAAAAACGTCTAGAGATATTGATATTACCTTAGTAACGAACCATATTGCAACGACCAAAAAACATTTTTTTGCGGAAATTTCACTCATACAAACTTTTTGATTTTTTGCATGACTTCATTGATCACCCCGTATATAATAAACCTATGGTCCTACGATAAATATACGTCATACAGCTTAATCCGAAAAAAACTAGCTCTTAAAATTTGCAAGCCGCGTTCAAAAATTTGCATTCCTGTCAAAAATTTTTAACTTTAAATTTTGCCTAAAAGTCTCTATGTGTAAGTTCGAGTGGCCAGCACTATATTTGTGACCTCATCCCATTGTTAAACATAGACAAATAATAGTATTCCAGTCGCGTTAAGACCGGTCCTGGAATCTATTATTAACCCACGGGATCTAATAATAATATTAATGAAACACGGCTGTTTTCTTAAAAAACGTGGTTTTGCAGCTTCTATGAAGAAACCGCCAGTGCTGCCCTTGGTAGTACATTCTAAAGAATTTTCCAATAGGGACGGGCCGATGTTGACAGGCTGTGGTGGCCATGTTGTTTTGGCGGCGTCTGTAAAATATTATGTTTATTATTCAGCCACTGCTGCCATATCACCATGGCAAGTTACGCGATTGAGCAGCACGTTCAAATGATAAAACTTTATTATCAAAATAAGTGTTCGTTCGTCAAAACGTTTCGCGCGTTGCGCCCATTTTACGGCAGACGCAATGGCCCTTCAAAATTGATTCTTCAACGTTTGGTGGTCAAATCGAGATGACCGGTTCGGCAAACAATCTTCCAACACCACCACTACGTCAAAGGAACGCCAGATTGGTCGAGAACATCGCCGCTGTCCGTGTAAGTGTGCAGGAGAACCCGAGACAGTCAATTTCTCTCCGTGCACAAGAACTCAGCCTTTCGCAGACTTCAACTTGACGAATTTTGCGTCGGGCCTGCAACCGTACAAGATCCAACTGACCCAGGAGCTCAAAGTTAATGACCATAGACAACGCCGGTTGTTCGATGACTGGGCTTCGGAGCATTTGGAAGAGGACCCCAATTTTGGTCGAAAAATCATCTTTAGTGACGAGGCGCATTTTTGGATGAATGGCTATGTTAACAAGCAAAATTGCCGTATATGAGACGACGCCAACCCGCACGAAGTTCACCCAGTAGCACTGCATCCACAAAAAGTTACTGTTTGGTACTTATTTGTTACCGGCGGCGTCATTGGTCCGTACTTTTTCGAAAACGATGTTGGTGAGGCCATCACTGTCAACGGCGACCGGTACAGATCAATGATAACCAATTTATTTTGGCCCAAATTGAACGATATGGACGTGGACGACATGTGGTTTCAGCAGGACTGCGCTATGTGCCACACAGCGAACGCCACGATGGACATTCTGCATGAAGGATTTGAGGGTATGGTTATCTCTAGCGGAGGTGACGTGAATTGGCCGCCAATATCTTGCGATTTAACCCCGCTAGACTTTTTCTTGTGGGGTTTTCTGAAGTCGCAGGTGTATGCCAATAAGCCACAATCGACTGATGCCGTCAAAGTGAACATAACCCAGGCCATCGCCAAAATTAGGTCGGATCTATGCGGCAAAGTCATTGAAAATTGAACCTGTCGCATCCCTGCCACCGTGAGAAGCCAAGGCGGACATTTGAAAGACGTCATATTCCATACATAATGGAATACATGGGTGTTAAAAAAAATTATTTGCTGAACCTCACACACAGCTTGTTTTATTCCATTTCCACATCGACCCGCCCTTATTGGAAAACCCTTTATCAACGGACAATGTAGATCTACAGGTATAACGTTGTAGGTCTACAACGGACGGATGTAACTTTCGTTCTTCGCCACTAATTACGTAACTACTGAAAGAGTGAAACAATCACCGAATACCCAATCGTCCCTTGGTGACGTCCGAGGACCTTCTTCTGTACAGTTTTCGTTGAGGTTTCTATTTGTGTTGCCGCTCGGTTTGCGGTAAACATTTTAAAGTTGGCGTTGGCCTGTTTGCGTGGCCAACTTGACCGAAACAAATCACTTAGAACGAGTTAGTTGTTTGCGAAGTCGGAAACACGAGACGTGGTTATCGTACGAGGAACGACGACGGCCCCATACGCGGCCATCTTTGACAAACAAAAGGCTAATTTGATTCATCGGGCAAAAAGTGTAACTATTGACGCGTAGCGGGAATACCAGTATATACAATTAAGAGTAAGCGCGATAGGTTGAGGTAGAATGTTTATTCGGGTCGCTGGGAAACTTACTGCTCCCAATTTAAGGAAATACGTCTTTTAATACATATATCTCGAAGGAAATAATATTTGCTTTTAACATACGAGGCGTGACAATTAAATTATAAGACAGTGTAAACAGAATTAAAAAAAAACAACTTTGTTTTATAAACAATACAATCTAAGGTTCGTGTGACCCTGTGCTAAAATAAGAACTGATTTAAAAAAAAATTTTTGGCACTTAAAATTTGTGTATATTGTTTATATGTACGAGACGTGTAAATTAAGTAATGAGACTGGCAACGTAGCGCCCCATCTAGCAACACTGTGGAGACGGAACTGTGTGCTATCAGGTTTTGCTTCAGACTTGGACACAGCGCAACGGATACTTTTGCAAAACTTCAACACGCCTACGGAGACAGTGTTTTTTCAAGAGCCCTGGTTTTTCGGTGATTTAAGGCATTCTCAGAAGGAAGAGAGTCGATTGAAGATGAACCACGCAGCGGAAGGCCTCATCTTCAAGAACCGATGAAAATGTCGATAGAATACGGGACCTTGTGAGTTCAGATCGACGGTTGACGGAAAGAGTGATCGGGGAAGAGTTAAATTTGAATCACACCACTGTTCGTCAGATTTTGACTAACGAATTGGGGTTGAGTAAAATCTGCCCAAAAATGGTTCCAAAAAAAAACTTTCGCAGGAACAAAATGACATCAGGAGAGAAAGGTATCTTGACTTTTTGGAATCGATTGAAAATGATCCCCATTTTATAGAACGTGTCATTGCTGGTGGTGACACTTGGGTGTTTGAGTACGACCCGGAAACCAAGCGTCAGAGCATGGAATGGCACACTTCAAGCTCTCCAAGACCCAGAAAAGCAAGAATGAGCAAATCGAAGATCAAATGCATGCTGATTTGCTTTTTTGATAGCCAGGAAATTGTCCATAAAGAGTTTGGGCCTTCAGGCCAAACAGTAAATCAACACTTTTACAAAGAGGTTCTTGAAAAACCTCGAAAAGGGGTCATGCATGTGAGACCAAATATCAAAAACAACTGGATGTTGCTTGATCACGACAATGCGCCTTGTCACATAGCCATTTTAGTAAAATAATTTTTAGCCAGCAAAACATTTCTGTGACTCCTCAGCCTCCTTATTGACTTGAGTCCTTGTGACTTTTTTCTCTTCCTGAAATTGAAAAATCACCTCAAGAGACGTCATTTTGGACCCATAGAAAACATTCAAACGGCTGTAATCGACCAGCTGAAGGCTATTCCAGTATATAAGTTTCAGTACTGCTATGAGGAATGGAAGAACCGTCTTTAGCACTGTGTGGCTTCCCAAGGAAGTTATTTTGAAGGAGAAAATCCCGAATTGTATTTCTATTCGAGTAAAACAAAATTTTAAAAATCATTTTACTTAAGTCTCATTACTTAATTTGCACACCTCGTAGATTGTAGCAAAATAATTTCGTTTAAAAGGAACTTTACAAAGTCTCATCGATTTAAGTTTTGTAATAAGTCCGTTTTACCACCATTACTGTAATTTTTAGAACATTATTTTCTCCGTGTCTACTCTTTTGCCTGGACTCACACTAGATGGAGAAACGTGCGGATTATTTAGACGCTCGAAAATATATACATATAATAATAATAAATCACACCACAGGAATTGATATTCTCCCTCTAAGAGTTACTACAACTGTGCAGAGGGAGAATACACATGAAAAAGACGTAGGACACACAACCAAACCCTGTGACAGGTGCCAGTTGCCACAGGCGGGATTCGAACCCGCGCGGATAAAAGCTTTACCCACTGAGCTATCGCCGCGGTCTGCGGCACGGCATATATGGGCACGAATCAACCTGCCAGTGGTGTGAGAGTTTCTCATATTCGCATGTTTCTGCATCCAGTTTGTTAACCATTTTGACAAATTATAAGTTGGGGATCCTATCGCTGAGACAATTGGTCTTACAGATTTTCCTGGTTTATGTATTTTTTGTAAACAATATAATTTAGGTATTACTAGATTTGACAATTGTAATTTTTTTCTCAGTGAAGGAGTAATAAGATTGTTACATTCTTTTAAAGATTTTTTAACTTCCGTTGTCATTTTTGGCAAGGGATTTTTTGATAATTTATTGTAAGGACCACTATTAATTAAATTGTCGACTCTTTCAAAAAACTGAGTGTAAAATATGCGAATGTGTACCTTCTTATCTCACCCTCATTTTTAATATTTCCTTAATTAAACGATAATTTATGATTGCGTTAGTCACTTAATATACGTTAATGTTATTAACAAGACAGGTAAATTAACGGGCATGCGGGAGAGAGTGGAGACCCAGAATATAAATTTCACGATATATTTTAGTGTGTTGAAAGCTCGATGGAAAGTGAGGCTAATTCTCAACCCGAGATCTGGGCAGAGTAACAGCTCCTATGTAGTTACTTATTACCACGTTTTATCAAGTTCAAGTTTCACCCAGACTTACTGCGTAACCGTGTAATTGTACGCATTTATTGTGTCACGCATCTGGCTGTGATTTGCTTGAGATGCTGCAAATAACGCTTCCAATTATCCGATTAACAGAAGTCATCAAAGTTCTACTGACATCAAATGAATGACCATTATTGACGTATGTACGAGGTGTGTAAATTAAGTAATGAGGCTGAATTTTTCATTTTTTTTTATTCGAATAGAATTACAATTCAGTATTCATTCCTTCAAAATAACTTCTTGAAATGGCTTCTCGTTTACTGAAATGGCTGTGTGACAAGGCGCATTGTCGTGATGCAACATCTAGTTGTTCTTGACGTTTGGTCTCACACGCCTGACCCTTCTTCGAGGTTTTTCAAGAACCGCTCTGTAAAAGTGTTGGTTTACTGTTTGGCCTGGAGGGACAAACTCCTGGTGGACAATTCCTTGGCTATCAAAAAAAGCAAATCAGCATGCATTTGACCTTAGACTTGCTCATTTTTGCTTTTTTGGGTATTGGAGAGCTTGATGTGTGCTATTCCATGCTTTGGCGCGTGGTTTCCGGGTCGTACTCAAACACCCAAGTTTCATCATCAGTAATGATACATTCCATAAAATGGGGGTCATTTTCAATCGATTCCAAAAAGTCAAGACTCATTTCTCTCCTGATGTCCTTTTGTTCTTGCGTAAGGTTTTTGGAACCATTTTTACGCAGAGTTTTCTCATCCCCAATTCGTTACTCAAAATCTGATGAACATTGGTGTGAATCAAAGTTAACTTTTCTCCGATCATTCTTGTCGTCAACCGACGATCTGAACGCACAAGATCCCGTATTCTATCGACATTTTCATCAGTTCTTGAAGATGAAGGCCTTCTTCAATTTAAGGAATCTTCAATTGACTCTCTTCCTTCTGAGAATGCCTTAAACCACCGAAAAACCTAGGCTCTTGAAAAACACCGTCTCCGTAGGCATGTTGAAGTTTTGCAAAACTATCCGTTGCGCCATGTCCTAGTCTGAAGCAACACCTGATAGCACACCGTTGCTCAAAATTAATGTCATTCATTTTTAAAATGCAGTAGAAAAAAAAACATTTTTACGATTTACGAAAACAGTCACAAAGAACAAACAAATGTCTCTAACAAGTTCAAACTTGTACTGAAGACGCATTACATGTTAATCTACCGCTTTTCCAAGTCCCGTATCTGAAGTGTTGCTATCTCTTGTTGTGTTGCTACTCTGTTGCTTGTTGTTATCTCATTACTTAATTTACACATTTCGTATACAGCATGTTTCCTAAGTAGTCTGAAAAACTAAAGGAGATACTTCCTCAAGTGATTTCGTGAAGAAAAGGTCATATAAAGTTTTTTCCTAAGTGGCTTAGTTTTTCAGATACAGAGCGTTAAAGTTTTATTATTTTTTTCGTTTTGTTTTTCGAAAATCTGTGGAGTACACAAATATTTTATTTTTAAATTTCTGTCACTTACACACCATGACATAAGGCATTTTTTTTACACCACAAACAGGGGCGTTCATGGGGGTAGTCACTATAATATTTTTATGAACAACATATGTACGCCACTGTCCCTTTGGCTTTCTAATACAATTTTTTCAATCGTCATTTATTCCTTAACAAAAAATGTCTCTTGAGGTTTTTTGATTTAGGTTTAGATGTGGTTTAAGTAGAAAACTTCAAGTTAATAATAATTGCACAAGCAGATTAATAGTAAATTTTAACAAAATCGTAGTAGCCTATTGAAGTTTGTTGCATAATAAGTACTTTTATCATATTTTGTCACCAAAATTAGTTGTTAACTTGCTAATAACAGTATTTATTTTATAATAAATAGATATAGGGGATTTATCGGAGCCGTTAAAACTAGATTTGTCCTTAGGTACGCATTTATATATGCCTTCCATTGTTGCGTCCTGATGGTTTATTACAAGATTTGTAGATTTGGAGTGTCTAATGGCGGCACTTCACTTGGCGTATTCGCATATTTGTTGTATTTACCCAAAAACGGCGATGTGTGGAGAAGCTATTCGCTATATTTGCTTTATTTGTACAAATAACGCGAATAGCGCTAACAGCAAATACGCGTTTCCGTCCACTTGTCGGTTCTCAGTCACACATCAAAGAAGTCAAATAAGGCGAATATTTGCGGTAACCTTCCACACTTGGTTCCACCAGCGCCGTGTTCGTCATGGTCTTTTAGTAACTTTGTACTTATGTAGATTTAACATGTATTGGTTATAAGAAGCATCCAGGTAAGCTGTCAACACGTCCGTCACTATATTCACTGGTTCTAAATATTCAAACATATTTGGCATATTTGAGTATTTTGATATATGTGTGGCATGTTTGGAATATTTGCGAATACATCAAATATTTGGACAGATACAACGATACTCAAACACAAATACGCTACGCCAAGTGAAGTGCCACCATAAAGGTTTCGGTATCACCACAATGGGCGAGAAATCTGCCATGCCTAATAAAAAGTATTTGTTTATAATTTATTCAATGTTCGTGTTGATATAATAATTATTTATCAAATAAGCAAAAAAAAAATAAACGAAATAACTAATTTTGGTGACAAAGTGTGATAGAAGTACTTCCTATAAAACAAACTCGATCAATAGTCAAATTTTTTAAAGTAGTCAAAAATTTTATCCAAATAAACTTAGATTAACACTTTTTAGATTAGCGCCATTTGCGTTCTATTCGAGTTAGAGATTTGCGATTTCTAATATTCGGTAGCCTATAGAATTGGTTTTAATGTCCGGAAGGCGCTACGTTGTGACGTAAATGGTTCGTCGTCCACACCCCAAAAGGATACTCTCTTATCGAAATTTGAATTCACAAGATTTTGACTGCAATTTCAGAGACATACAGGATGGACTCAGAAGGACACTGTCAGGTAAAAACTCCATTCCGGCACACATAAGACCTCCTCGATAAATTCTGTGTATTTGGTCGATGTCCCATTTCTTCAACCCATTTCTAGACTCCCTAAGCCACCCCTTTGCATCTATGCATAGTTTTGCGTGGTTTGATCTCTGTTGGGCGAATCCATTTATCTTAATGCTTCCTAATAAATTGGTGTGACGTGTCACAACTGGTTTTCACCCTTTGACAACCCAAGCACCCATCCAAGCTACACCTACTCCAGTTTATTATTATAAAAAAAACTGTTCAATAATATGTTTAAAACAACCTTTTTGAACACCTAATGACTAGACTACTAAACTATATGGTAGTTTTAGTTTTTTTTTAATATTGCTAACGCATTACTTTCCTTTATTAAAAATTTTGGTTATTAAAATTTATTATTATTTATCAGCCTGTAATAGTCATATTATGGAAACCTGAAGGTACCTGTTCTTTGTTGCTAAAAAACACGTTTTGTTTCTAATCGCTCTCGATTGTGTCCCTCTGACACCCTCGTTCACGTTCAACCCTAACGTCAAAACCATTAATTTAATGTCTCCGACTCGGCACTGGGTTTGTGTGACAGAAATCCTGAGTGCGATTTTGAGCAGAAATCGATGTGGATGAAACGTTAGCAGCTCGTGCACCCCAAAATAGTTATATTAATTTTAGTCTCTAATTTGCGCTGTTGGTGTTTTGGTTTTATTAGTTAGTTTCAGGTTATTTGCAATATAGAACAGTGAGTTTAATGAAGGCGCGTGGCAGGCACTGGTAATGTATCTCGACCGCATTGTGTGGGTGTTGGTCAGTAGCGTGCGCCATTTTTTTGTCAGCAGCCATAGCAAAGAAATTTTCGCAGAAAATGTCATAGCTTCTAGGGGTGTCGATTTTACATTTGCCTAAAATCAAGAGAGCGATTAAACAAACTTTTGTTTCAAGTTAATATTGGTCTAACTGTAGGTAGATAAAACACATAGGTACAGGGTATTATTTAATGTTATATACTTATTTCAAGTGGTGATTAGTAGACTAAATAGGAAAGTTCGTATAAACGTATGTCCTAAATTATTTGGTTTTCGAGATATTGGGTGCTAATGTTTTTGTTTTTTTTTCGGTTTTTACTAAAAATCTCGAAAACGGTTTGAGATATTGATACAGGCCTTTAAGGTTTAAAAAATACACTTTTTGATCAGAAGGAATTTATTTTTATTTTACCATTTTTTATCTCAGTCTAAGACAATTTTAACAAAAAAAAATTTTAATTAGATTTTTTAAGTAATTAGATTACTTTTGATTGCCGTTCGATTCTAAACAAAAAAAATGTTTCTTCGTGTGAATGTGAAAATTGTGATGTGTTAGAAATGTGATTATTATTATTATTTTGTTGGTTTTAGATGAGATAGTGAGCATTCTCACGTCTACTAGTGTTGGGTGTAAAGAGCCCTATTGCACACTGGAACTTATATACTTATAAAACACTTCTTAAAAGGGGGAAACAGGTTTACACGACTCAAAATATTGAATTTTTTTATTCCATAAATTGTTAGTAAAACTATTAAAAAATGTGTTCCCAAAGTTTCAAATAGAAATTTAAATTCGTTCTGATGTTATGAGCGGTTAATGAGGTCCTCAAGTGCTGGAGCGCGGGGCATGTAAAACGCATGTAAAAAGAGAGTTGCAAGCTCAAAACGAAGGATATGAAGAGAAGAAAGATTACTATATGGTGCTGGAATCCATGATTAACGATGTAAGTAGTTTAAATAAATTTATTATTGCATTATTATATTTATTACATGAATTTGTTATTTTAGGTAATTCTTTTTCAAACGCGTTTTTCTCGAAACTACTTTTTTTTTTTGAATTTGTGTACACTCTAGCCCAAAAAGTTATCAATCAATCATTTTAAAAATTGATAGTTAGTTTTTTTTATATAATTACGCTCTCTATTCAGAATCTAGAACTCTACGAACATAAATTCAGAGTAATAGCATTGTTTAAAGTATTTTTTTAATGCAAAAAAAAGTTATAAAAAAATGGCAAAAAATTATGCTCTTTCGTTTGAACACCTCTAAAAAATGCAATTCTCAATTTTTGAGGGAAAGTTAGGTTCATATAGAAGAAATACATGTACTTAAAGTAAATTTGAAATTCTATCGATTTCAGATGAAAACTGTGGCCTCCAGAATGTACAGTTGGTGGTGATGGTGACTTCCTATCGGTGGCATCTGATGTCTTCCATATATTCAAATTTATAAAATATTCTCAAAGTTTCAATAAATTATAGATATACATTCCTTTCGTGCCAAAACAATTCATGAAAATCACTAAAAAAAACGTTGTCTTAAGGGGTAACCCCACTCTAGCGACCGAAAAAAAGGGCCTAACTTTAAGAATTTATTTTGGGATAATGGGAAAAGGAAGAATATTTCTTTTTAGAGCGTTGATTAAACATGTATTGAAGTATATAAAAAATGTTATTTTAATACAAAATGGCGGAGATACAGCCAATCTTCGACAGCGCCTTTTTTTAAGGTCCTTCACGGCCGGACAAATTTCTCAGACAACTGAAGACCTAGAACAAAAAACGAAAAATTTTCTTAATCTACATACTATTGGCTAGAGAAGTACGCAGGGCTTTGTTTTTAAATCGATTTTTGTGCAAATGGCGCACTTATGAAAAAAAACTCGATTTTCGGCCAAAAAATCGGCAGTAAATTGTTTATAAATTTTTTTTTCATCGAATCAAAAAACGGCTACGTATTTCTACGGAAAATGTAATTGGGAAGCTACAGTTAAAATTTCAGATCGATCCATTGAACGGTCTCCGAATAATCTTTCCGGCCAGTTCGAAAAAAGTGGTTTCGAGAAAAACGCGTTTAAAGTTTTATGAGCACTTAAATTCTCAAAATCTCTTACCTTTAATCTGCGATGCCTGCTCCATACATTTGACCATCCATATTGATGTTCGCCTCCTCCTCTTCCTTTCTGGATGATTTTAAAGTCAATCGGGCCTTTTTTGCTGCATCAGTAAGAGAGCGCTCAGAAAAAAATCGGAGAGCGCGAAATTTCGAAAATGACGCGCTCAGAATGAGTGTGGCAAAAGTGAAAGTAAAACCTGTTAATTTTTTTTTCACTATGGGACCTATTGTATATCATTTTTATGACCCTAAAGTACAATTTAAACAAAAAAAAATATATTTTTTTCAAAATCCTAGAGTGGTGTTACCCCTTAAACCTATTTGCCCCCTTAACAACAACAAGATCATTACTAATAATAGAAAAAACTGCTGATTATAATTCCGTAAGGATATTAAGTTGGTGAAGATTATTACTATTATTATCAATAAGGCAATTTATGGCGATGGTCAAGAGCCCCAGGGGGACGCCGCTGGCGCCTGCGATGCTGTAGCGACATCGATCGACCGCTCCCACTTTTCCGACCTACCTGTAGATATCAGCGCCGCGACACTGTTGCGCCGCGGCTCCACCTGAGCGGGACGGCGCGCTTTTGTTTTCCCTCGCGGACGTCTTTTTGTCTCCTCTCGCTCCGGTTCGGTACAGAGGATTACACGCATCTAAAATAAATAAACGAACATCTCGGAGCTTGTCCCGAGAAAAACCACCTAGGACAGTGCTGAAACAAAAAGTAACAAATTTACGTTCTGTTTGCGAGAGGAGACTGCTGAAAGTTTGTACAAACAAAAATAACACTGGCACACACAAAAAATGTCATTTACAGTAGGCTACATCACCTTACTCATATGTTTTTTTGGGTGGCTGGTCGTTGAAACCGAAAATGTAATTGATTAAACTTAACACATCATATTTCGTCCCTAATCTCAAACTTGGCTTAAAATTGTCAGTTCTGCCATTTATGTGGATGAATTGACAATCTTCCAATATATAAAAATCTCGTGTCACGGTGTTTGTGGTCGCACTCCTCCGAAACGGCTCGACCGATTTTTATGAAATTTTTTATCTACTATATTTCGTAGGAATGAGAATAGGTCGTAAAGTATATTTCATACCGCTAGGTGATTAGGGTGTCCCTATTCAGAAAACTTTTTTTGTATTTTTTTTGTGATTTGGCATCAAAAAATACCTATAACCCCAAATTTTCACACTCCTACCCCCACCCTCCCATTTTTTAATCGCGATTTTAGAGAAATAATTTATATGGTAGAACAACGTTTGCCGGGTCAGCAAGTTATGGTATACAGGGTGTTTCGCATAAGAACTGACACAAAGCAGGGGCATGTAGGGGAACCTAAAATATGGTGATTCAATGCAACTTACCTTTATACTATGTTGTACCCCTGAGAAGTTATAGGTCTTTAAAGTGGGGTTTCAAATTTCGAAAAAAATCAATATCTCAGTTATACTTAAACTTAGAAAAACCAAATTTGGTAGAAGTTGTGAGTGTACCAAGAGCATTAATCGAAAGTAAGTTGTTGATTAGGGATGAGGCACAATTAAAATGTTTTTTAACCCGTTGGCGGACTAAAAAAAATTCATTTTATTTTATGGGGAGTTTAATTCTAAAACTTTTCTTACTCTTGTTATTTTTCACAAAACTTTGTCGTTTTCAAGAAAAACTCGAATAACTAAAAACGCCTATTTCAGCAGTATTATTTAAAATCACCGAAAATTCAAAAGTTGGCTATGAAATTAGACGTCAAACTTGACAATCAACCAACAAGTTGTAATAAGAATAATTTAATAGAAAGACAAACAACTTAAACAACAGAAATAACAGATTTGCACTGATAAGTTATAGAAGTTGTTCAAAATGATCACCGTTTTCTCTCAGGCATAAATTTATTCTTCGTCGAAAATTGAAGTCTACTCTTTCCAATAACCGCTGATTATTTCTAATGACATTACATTTATCTGTAATGCGATTCCACAATTCTGCTCGGGACGCAACTGGCGAGGAATACACTAATTCTTTTTAAGTCCCCCAAAGAAAGAAGTCACATTTGTTGAGGTCTGGTGATCGTGGAGGCCAAACTTGTGGGCAATTATTTCCTCGTCCAATCAATTTATTTGGATACTGGTGGTTTAAAAAGTCTCTAACCGTAATACTAAAATGAGGCGGTGCCCATAAAAACATTTCCAGTCTAGTTGTAGTACACCTAAGTAAATGGAGAGTATTTTGGAGAAATTCAAAATAAGTTGACCATTTAATCGATTCGGTAAAATAACTGGACCAATTAAATATCGATCAATAACACCAATCCAAACATTTATTTTAAACTCTTATTGGAAAGGGCGAGGAGTTACTGAATAAGGGTTTACATCGGAATACTCATGATAGTTATGTAGAATTGTAATTCCTCTGCGGGTGAAACAAGCTTCATCAATAAAGAGAATTTTCTTTTGAAAATGAATGTCGATGTAAAATAAACTGACAGAAAGTCACTTGTTTAACCAAATCTTCCGGTAACAATTCTTGCACTTTTTGAATATTATATGGGTGGAGTAGATTACGTCTGATAACTCGGTGCACAGAAGTTTGCGATATACCAGTTTGTCGAGGTAAATTTCTAGTTCTGATATGTGGTTCATCTTCAATTGTGTTCAAAATCAGTTCTTCGTCTTGTGCCCTGCATGTTCATGAGTGCTACTGAAAAACTTGCCTGTTTCTCGAGCCCGTCTTTCAACATTGGAAAATGTTTCTCTATGGGGGTTCACACGATTAGGAAATCTTCTCCGATATTCTTCAACACTTCTTCTGCAGTTTCCTTCACAGAAACCTAACACTAATAGCATGTCAACTTGTTCGCTAAATGAAAACTTTCCGGCCATTTTCAAAACACTCGGCAAACAATTAACTAAAATTAAGTGACTTTTTTCCTGATTGTCAAGTTTGACGTCTAACGTCATAGCCAACTTTTCAATTTTCGATGATTTTAAATTAAACTGCTGAAATAGGTGTTTTTAATTATTCGAGATTTTCTTGAAAAGTTTTTTGAAAAATAAAAAAGAGTAAGAAAAGTTTTAGAATTAAATTCCCATAAAATAAAATAAAATGAAAATTTTTAAGTCCGCCAACGGGTTAAAAAATTCTGTCACATTTTAATGGTGCATCATACCTAATCAACTCTTTAAAATGCTTCAATTGAACTCTACTTAGTGTCGATTAATGCTCTTGGTACACTCACAACTTCTACCAAATTTGGTTTTTCTAAATTCAAGTATAACTGAGATATTGATTTTTTTCGAAATTTGAAACCCCACTTTGAAGGCCTATAACTTCTCAGGGGTGCAACTTAGTATAGAGGTAAGTTGCGTTAAATCACTATATTTTAGGTTCCCCTACATGCCGCTGCTCTGTGTCGGTTCTTATGTGAAACACCCTGTATAATAAAGAGAGAGATTGTGACTTTTTCGTCATAAGATACCGTTTAGGATTAACAGAAACCCAGAGGAAACTCCACAAACCTATAACTCCATATATTTATTACATTTGAGGTAGGTGCAAGCCCTGCGCACTTAAGCCGATGCTTCTTATTTTGCCCTCACAAACTGCTCATTCCATCCTTGCTCTACTAGTCTCCGTAAGAAATGTAAGGAACGAAGGGGTTTCTTCCTCCCCTCCACACCTCCTACAATCGGGATCATCGGGATCATCAATTTTACATCAATTGTGGTGAGATGTGGCATGAGTGGGTGTGAGAGATATGTTTTTGTCTTAATAGGTCCTTTATAGCCCTTCTAGCTGTCCGGTAGGCCAAACCACAAATTCCGGCCCTGTCGGTGGAACTTCAGCCCTTTTGTTTATGAGAAATTCCCTTCCCTTCATGACTATGGTGTCTTTTGACACATTTAGGGGGTGGTGCTGTCGTGTTCTGCTAGTTATACTAGCGAATCCATACAGTCTTTAACTCCCTGGGAAAAGGAGTTCCTATACTACTTCCAGAGATTTCAGTGCTGCTTTGAATGTCAGTGATAATCTGGATTATGTTAACTCTATCTGGTTGATCCAAAATTGGGTGAAAGTTCTATTGAATACGGTGGATGGGACAGAACTTCAAAACCTAACTGCAAGAGTTCAAGGCGTGTCTGTTTTGCTATATGGGGACGCGCATTATCGAGTAGTAATATAACTTTCTTCAGCCGCGGTCACAGAAAATCCGAACTGGGCAGCCAAATTGCGGAGTTGAGCACAATAGACAGCGGCGTTAATGGTGGTATTGTCCTCCAAGAGTTCCCAGTGATACACGCCGCGAAGGGGCGTTGTCGCCATATACGGTCTCTAGATTTCGGTGTACTTTGGTTGTATTATGGTCTAAACGAAATTCATATGATAAAGCATATCGAATCTCACTTGATGTCTCCAGACTTATCTAGAACATTCTAAGCACTTCGAGGGAATGGCTCAATACTGATGAATCAACCGGATATAAGGCCTGCCGATCATTTCCTGTGGACAAGCGGATATTGCTTATAAAAAAAACCCAGAATGAACCTCACTGGGTTTCTGTTGACCCCCAAAATGATATATTATGATAAAACAGTCACAATGGGGTGACTGTAATAGCAATAATGCGGTGAATAAAGTAATTTCAGTAATGCAACATAGATCGTTTTCTAGAACCGATATGACTTGGAAAAACATAAGGTTAATGCCATATTTTTTCTTGAAAAGAAACATATCAGTTCAGGGAATTCTGTATAACACTCTTTTACAAAATAAAACTGGAGTGGGAAGAACTCAATGTGGATATACCTATTCGTATGTAAATTGTAAATACAAATATTTTGATAATTATGAATGATAATAGTACAATATAACGAAAGAAAAAGAGAGGAGTATGAAAACATGAGTACAAAAAAAAACGATATGGGATAAGAAGATTGTCTTAATAAAGCTCGCTTCCATAGATAAAACATTGTGGAACTCAAATCAACGCAAATTACATATATAGCAGCAGTGCGTATCTAAATATTTTTGTTTTATTTCGCTTCTGTACGTTAGGGATATTATACATACATACCCAAAACAAATAAACAAGGAAAGGAACGAACGTATCAGAACCCGTCCCAAGAAAAACCACCTAAGGCAGTGCTGAAACGAACAACAACAAATTAACGTAGGTACTCTGCCAGACGAGGCGGTCCAAACATCGTACAAGCAATAATAAAATCGAAACATGCACTCGTATACGTTGAAAATGAATTTCTGACAATAATACGGTGAATAAAGTAATTTTAGTACCATTTTACATAATGGTAGGGCTTTTGAGAAGTAAAAGATTGGTGTCAGTGTAACATTCGGAATGCCTCAATTTAAACGAGGTGTATAAATTAAGTAATGAGACTGGCAACGTAGCGCCCGATCTAGCAACACTGCGAAGACGGGACTTGGAAGGGCGGCAGATTAACGTGTTATGCATCTTCAGTACAAGTTTGAATTTGTTAGAGTCATTTGTTTGTTATTTGTGAATGTTTTCGTAAACCGTTTTTTCTAGTGCGTTTTAAAAACGAGTGACATTAATTTTGAGGAACGGTGCGCTATCAGGTCAGCGGAAGGCCTTCAAGAACCGATGAAAATGTTGATAGAATACGGGGAATCTTGTGCGTTCAGATCGTCGGTTGACGACAAGAATGATCGGGGAAGAGTTCAATTTGAATCACATCACTGTTCATCAGATATTGACTAACGAATTGGGGATGAGAAAAATCTGTGCAAAATGGTTCCAAAAAACTTTTCGCAGGAACAAAAGGACATCAGGAGAGAAAGGTGTCTTGACTTTTTGGAATCGATGAAAATGATCCCCATTTTATGGAACGTGTCACTACTGGTGATGAATGGTTGGATGTTTGAATACGACTCGGAAATCAAGCGCCAAAGCATCGAATGGCACACTTCAAGATCTCCAAGACCCACAAAAAGCAGGAATGAGGAAGTCGAAGATCAAATGCAGGCTGATTTGGTTTTTTGAAAGCTAGGGAATTCCACGGTCCACAAGGAGTTTCTGCCTCCAGTCCAAACAGTAAATCAACACTTTTACAGATTCTTTTACTTCTATAGGTTCTTGAAAAACTTCGAAACAGTGTCATGCGTATGAGACAAAACATCAAGGACAACTGGATGTTGCATCACGACAATGCGCCTTGTCACAAAGCCATTTCAGTAAAAGAGTGTTTAGCCTGTAAAAACATTCCTGTAGCTCCTCAGCCTCCTTATTCACCTGACTTGAATTCTTGTGACTTTTTTCTCCCTCCCGAGATTGAAAAATCCTTAAAAGACGTCATTTTGGGACCATAGAACACATCAAACAGTTCTAACCGACCAGCTGAAGGCTATTCCAGTATAAGAGTTCCAGCACTGCTATGAGGAATGGAAGAACCATCTCAAGTACTGTGTGGCTTCCCAAGGAAGTTATTTTGAAGGAGACAATACTGAATTGACAATATTGAATTGTATTCGAATAAAAAAAATAAAAAACCAGTAGTATAATTACTTAATTTACACACCTCGTAAAATAAATCATACAGGGGGAGATAGATACATATATGAAATATATCAATAGAATATTATTGACGTAAAAACGATTTCTATCAAGTAGAAGTTATGGTACAACCAGAGCGTTAGGACGACCACCAAAATCACTCGATCGTCGGCGCTTTGAAGGTAGTAAGTCAGCTTTCGTGACCTCGAACTCAGTGCGCACGTACTCACGCTTTGCAAAGGAACGAGGCATATTTACCATCAGGGTTGTACTAAGAATTTAAAAATAAATGTTTTTTCGTTTGTTTTTAAATG
The DNA here is from genome assembly GCA_029963805.1 of Aromia moschata. Classification (NCBI taxonomy): domain Eukaryota; kingdom Metazoa; phylum Arthropoda; class Insecta; order Coleoptera; family Cerambycidae; genus Aromia; species Aromia moschata. The sequence goes on from JAPWTK010000083.1 coordinate 486,116, forward strand.
ATGAATATGTGACAACAGTATTAAATACGTAAATAAACAATAATTTAAGTCTCATTTAAATATTCTTGAAGTGAACAGTTAAATTCGCATTAATCATTCGCAGTAGTCTCATAAAGCACACAATTTTTAAATACGTCTCATGCAGTGCCCTAACTTATGATTTTGGATGGAGTGGTTTTGTTGGTCCTCTTAACACATTTTGAATGCAAGGGTTTTTTGTGTCTCTAATTTCATTTCAAGAGTAATTTTTTGATTTACTACCCCCGAAGGATGGAGTATAGGATAGTGTAGGATTGTTTGTTACTTTCATTCGATTTCGATTAAGGGTTTCGCATTCGAATTATAGCCTGAATGTTCGAATGAATATTGTGTATAATACTCAAGAAGTTTTTCACGTTCGTCTGCCATATTTGATCCGCCACTTTGAATTTTCAAAATCTGATTTTAGATTCATAATCCGCGTCCTCAAAATCTTCTATATTTTGCTTTTTATCCAGGTTCGCACACATTTTTAGATGTTTACCTCCATGGATCCGTCATTTCGGATTTTCAAAATCTGTCTTCAGATTTATCAGTAAAGCCGGCAGATCCGGGCGGCGGGCCATAATCGTACCGCGTCATACTACTTACTACTTGTATGTGCAAAAACGAAATTCATGAAAGCAATAAACTGTTGCAATTTATAAAGAAATGGGTTAAATTTACCCTGTTATTTACATTGAGATGTGTGAAAACTTTGTGGGCCGCCGCGCTGTTTAGCCGGCTTTATTTATCAATGATCTCATAAGCCCCTACATACAACTTTTCAGATTCGCACACATTTTTAATTTTCTTCCGCTATATTAGATCAGCCATTCTGAATTTTCACAGTTTGATCCTAGAATCGTAATGAATGATCTAAAAAAAACCCCTACATGCAGTTTTTCTAAAATTCCGAAAATATTTGAATGTTCGTCCCCCATTTTAAATTGACCTTCTTGAAATTTACAAATCTGATTCCACATTCGGCAACCCCGAAAACTATGATCAGCAAACCTCGAAAAACCTTTATCAAATCAATTTCCGGTCCAAATTCAAAAAAAATAAAAAAGATTTGCTCCGCACTAGTGGGTTAAAGACGCCATATTTACTCCACCATATTAAATTCTATAATTCGGATGCCAGATATTGATTCAATGCCCCCAAAACTATTTTATATCAAGTTAGGTATATAGGTAGATATTAAATGCTGCATTTTAATATCAAAATTATGCAAATTTTGTATCCTATAGGCCCTATAACCACCTCGCTCATCTCGCTCACGATTGGTTCGCCCCCTCCCCTTCCCGTTCATATTTTGGTGCCGTCTATCTAAGAGAGACGCTCAATTAGACTTCTATAATTTACGTAGTAACCTAAACAGTACTATATAAACATATTTAAATTGACTTCTGGGATCTACTAACTCTCTTGCTGTCAAACTATTGATAGCTGTTTAGAATAATAATGGGTGTGATGACAATGAAAGCAAAACAAGAGAAAAAGTAAAAAGGAGAGTACGAACAAATAAATCTTCAAAGATGTAATATATCATTATGAAACTTATAATTCAATTGACACAGCGGCAGTGTGTATTTACCATCGCCTTATAAAACAAAAAAAAAAAGAAAAAAACTGCAGTAGCAATTTGCCTAACGTTAGAATTGTGGAAGAAATATATTGTAACATAAACCAATTGTAAGAAAACTGAGATCATCTAACAAGAGACAAAAAGAGTTACAATAATATAGATTAGGGGCTAGTTAAAAAGTAGTATGTATTACATCCTTTCATCTCTTGTTTTTAGAAAATCGCAGTTTTTTTTTTTAAATTAATGAGTTTTACCTTTAAATCAACGATATTTTTATGCTATACTCGTCGACATTTCTTGAATATATTGTTGCTAAATGTTGTAGATTCACATTGATCTAACAAAACAAAACAAAAAAAAATTGAGGTAAAAAGAAAACAAGACGTACTTATAAAAGTCAGAGACTAAGTTGAGGTCAAACGATTTTCTTCTACATTTCTTGCACGAATAGTATTGTTGCACCGAATTGAATGAGATTTCGCAAAGTCAAAGGGATTACGGATTTGTTGCATTGCGTTATATCAAAGGGCTTTTGTTAAGTTTGAACATTTGAATAATTTACATTAACTCCCAAATCAGATTCTCCTTCTCAATGGAATTTTGTTATAAAAAAACAACACCAACATATATTTGAATAAAACTCGTTGATACGAAGGCTGGAATTCCTATTTCTTTTTAGTTTCCAGATTTAGATATATTCCCGAAAGTATTATTTGATTGGTGAAGTGCAAGTTGACGTACTAATATGAACAGTGTATTAATACGATTTTGTTAAAAGAGTTCTTCCACGAAGATTCTAGGACTTGCGGGAAGAAATGTTCTCATATTCTCGACAAAATTACGGAAAAGGACGGGCATTACTTTTGAAGAAAGCAACGAAAATATAAGTGAGGTGAAAAGTATCATATTTATAATAAGTAGAGGTGAAATACCACTGGACTTTTAAAAAATATTCTGTCACAACCAAATAAAAATAGAACAAATATACAAACATATAGATCGCCAGTTGAATATGGCCGCAAAAATGTATGTGGGCGAACATTTTAAAAAAAGTACAGAGAGTCGGACGAATACGCCTTGACTGAAAATCCTACTTGTCTGCCATTATCTACGTACGTATCAGTGTACGGTTATCGAAATTTATTGTCGTGTAAAAATAAAAACAATATATTAGAATGTTGGCAACAGGAATAAATGTATTTTTGTTTTTGTAACTAAAACTAGCTACAAAATTAAAAATAATGCAGAGAAAACAATTTTTTGGCATTTTTAATATTAATAATCTCAAGTAATGACAAATAACAGTTATGTCTAGAGTTCGTGTGAACGCGGAGTGTGACAGGACCGTAGTCAGTTTAAGAATGAAAATGTTAATATGTTCACAGAAACTATGTTGCATCATAGTACATTATTAAATATTATTACTTATTACCAAGCGCGAATGTCACAGGGCCGACACTGTGCATGTCCTGCCCTTGACTTGTTGGCCTTCACAGCTCACAGCTGACTTGCATTACGAAAACTGCGCTAGAAATTTTAGTTATTTATGGCACGCTGTAACAGACAGTAGCAGGTATTGCATCGCGTTGATACGTTTCGTTTTTTGGTATTCGCCGTGTGTTTAAATAACTTTATAAATATTAATAATTATTAGTTGAGGGGAAAAGTGAATAAAGTGAGGTACCATGCCAAAGATGAAAAGAAATAGACGGGGGAGTATTTCAAACGTGGTTTGACAGTGATCCCGAGAGCTTTAGGGACATACGTATTCAAGGAAATGACCTTTTTTGTACTGTGTGTGAACGCATTATAAATTCTTCAGATAAAACTAAAGAAACAAGACATCTGAAAAGCCATGCCTCGTCCAGCGTCGACGACTGTATTTTTCTATGAACTTACAGAAGCCTTTGTTGCAAGCAATATATACGACGCCAATAATATACGCCCAGTCAGTAATACAATAAAATAAAAAATGCAAAGCGTGTTAAAAATATCCAGGATATTTCATTTTGGAAAACATATGTACAGTTTTAGTTGGTACATATCAGGAGTTACCAGAAAATATATTATTATATAGTTCATGCCTCAACAATTACTCATACCATCCATTGTCAACAGTAGACGTTGAACGGTCCTTTTCCATACACAAGTTAATATTAAGTGGGAACCTTGTCTCAAGACTGACATTTATCGGGTAAGTCTTGCCATTGTTACGTGTTATTTTAATTTATATAGGTATTTTATGCTTGACATAACCGTACTATTTGGTAAAAATAGTACTATGTTGCTACATAATTTATGTAAACATATTAATATTTTCATTCGTTAACTGACTACGGTCCTGTTCCGGTCCTGTCCTGTTATGCTTTGGTTATACGAGGTGTGTAAATTAAGTAAGGAGACTAGGTTTTTATTTTTTTTATTCTAATAGAATTACAATTCCGTATTGTCTCCTTTAAAATAACTTCCTTGGGAAGCCACACAGTGCTGGAGTTGGTTATGGATGGTTATGGATGGAACTCAGGAACTCATATACTGGAATAGCCTTCAGCTGGTCGGTTACAGCCGTTTGAATGTTTTCTATGGTCCCAAATGACGTCCCTTGTGGTGATTTTTCAATCTCGGGAAAATAAAAGTTACAAGGCCTCAATGAGGAGATTGAGGAGCTACACGAATGTTTTTACTGGCTAAAAACTCGTTTATTGAAATGGTTGTGTGACAAGGCGCATTGTCGTGATGAAATCGAGTTGTTCTTGATGTTTGGTCTCACACGCATGACCCATTTTCGAAGTCTTTCAAGAACCTCTCTGTAAAAGTGTTGATTTACTGTTTGGCCTGGAGGCACAAACTCTTTGTCGACAATTCCCTGGCTATCAAAAAAAGCAAATCAGCATGCATCTTCGACTTGCTCATTCTTGTTTTTTTTTGGGTATTGGAGAGCTTGAAGTGTGCCATTCCATGCTTTAGCGCTTGGTCTCCAGGTCGTACTCAAACACAATGGTAAGGAAGTGAAAATTTGTATCTGGGGGTTTTCGATGATGCTCTACACATCTGAAATAGCGGCTTTTTGGCACTTCCGGATATACCGAAAGTTGTTCTTGTGAAGAATGTTATATATGCCATATGCCATGGTTTCTACTCATTAATTTAAAGTCCCTTTAATAATCACTGTATATCTCTAAAATGTACAGTTTTAAATAAAAAAAAAATGTAAATCCGTGTAAATTAAAAAAAAATTAATGAACTCGCTGGGGTAAAATTCAATATTTAATTTTTTTACCCTATGATTATGTATGAGATTACTGTCAAACATCATACCTACTCAACGTATTTTAACAATCTGCTTGGTACGGGCGTCTTGGAGAAACTCCTCGGTGCTATCAACATATTAACATTGGTGCCATTTACATTTTCCATCTTAATATCGTTTGCATCTCATCATGAAAGCTATAAAAAAATTAATAATCTTCCGCGGCAGTAAATGAGAAAACTTAAGATTTGTTACTTGACCTTTTCAACAGATTAATGCTCTCATATTGCACAATATTAAAACGTAATTGCAGCCCTCAACGCCCCCAGTCCTCCTAATAAAAATATTAATGTTATGGTAATACAAGACGGGCATACTATGGTAAACATTATTAATGAATTACAGCGAAAAAAATACCAGCATTATTTTGTCAAATATTGAAATAATGACGAATGTTATTCATGGTAATGGATATGTTCAAGAGATTTCAATTTTATGTGTAGGTATATTACAATAGCGTAGCTAACTGACTCACGAATTTTTTTAACCACGATATGAAACAGAAATGTAGGATGATGACGTCATTAACACGTTTTTGAAATTGTTAATGACAGTGAATCAGAGAAGTGTTTGAAGATTATACAGTGTGGAACAGCCAAATGGAATAAATTCAGTAGGTCCATTATTATGCATTTTTTAGAACATTCTGAGACACGTCAATTTCTAATTCTACAATGACATCTTGCGACGTAAAAATGTCATCACTAAATTCAACCCCCTTCAGGTGACAGCTACAAACCCAAAATTTTCAAATTAGAGTAGGGGCTTCTGATACTTCATTCGAAAGGTCTTTTCATTCTCTATTCAAAACTGCTATGGTTTTAAATTTTATTGCAGAAATTAACAAGAAAAAAAGTTTCTCCAGCGTACGAAATTCGTTATATTAAAATAGAAAACAAAACATTATTAAAGCAGCAGATGTTCAAAATGGCATCTTCTCCAGCATCTTGGCAGGATCCTAGAAGTAAATAGAAATGTCTTCTAATGTTAGTTAACATCTGCGGGGTAATCGAATCGAATCTAATTGCAAGTGTTATTCTTCTTCTTAAGTCAGCTAAATCGTCGAGTTTGGTTTGTAGACCATACTTGTTACATATGTATCCCCAAGGAAAAGTCTAACGGCGTGAGATCAGGTACAGAACCACGTCTCCCTATCCAGCGATTTGGAAAGATTGTGTGGAGATATTGCCGGACATTGACTTCGTAATGTGCTCGTACACCATCCTTGATGGGACTATATTGCATTACCTGGAAGTTTTGGGTTTGCCTTAAGCTGGATACAAGTTGCCATAGTCGGTACAACATTATTTTGGAGGAGCTCTGAATAAGTTTCTCCATTCAAATTGCCGTCAATGAAGAAGGGACCAATGATATTTTCTCCAATTATTCCTGCCCAAACATTAACTTTCTCAGGGTTTTGCTTGTGTGGTTCCCTCATCCAATGAGGATTTTCTCTCGACCAGTAACGACAGTTTTGGCGATTAACATGGCCGTTGTAAATGTAGATTCATCCGAAAATAAAACTGTAATTTTTTCAACTATATAAAATACATTTTTAATGAATTTATGATTTCAATATATACAAAATATATTTTTAGGTACTTGGATATGCCGAATTAATCACCTACTTTTTTTAAGATGTCACAATACTAAAAAAAACGCATATGTTGCGAATATTATGCATACGGTTTTCAAACCGTATATTTTTTGTTAGGATACAATGGAAAAGGTTTATCTTCAAAGAATTTTATTTTCAAAGCTTTATCTTAGTTCAGACAGTTAACAATTTTTTTGTTCTCAGAAAACACTTATTATTAGAGATCGACAAAGTGAGGCTTATACAGGGTCGCACTAGCCCATAGAATTCCCTACGTATAATAAATATACATCGCGTTAGGATCATAGCAGATTAACCGACCTACCGAACTGGAAAAGACTGGGCAACATGCAGCTGAGATGGGGTGGGGGTCATAAAACACGTTTGCCATTACGTTTTAGTGTACGTCACGCTGCCGCAGTTGACTCCACCTCCCGCAACCTATGCAGGAAAGAAACATGTGTCGTGAGTTTGGTTGGCGTGGAAAATTGCTTCATATTTAAAAAAATAGTTGATCGGTTAGAGTAATATGGGACTAGGGTACATTTTTTTCATACTATTTGCAGGCAGCCGTCTACAGAAAAAAATTATCCCTATCCTGATTGGTGGTATATCATTTTGTGACGTCATACTGTTAATTTCTCAAGTAACTCGAGAATGGTTCGATAGATTTTCGGTTTGCAAACGGATTAATGCCCATATTGCGTACGCTCCGTTATTCTAGCAACTTCTCTAATTTGTATTTAATACCCTTCAGGTTAATTTATTTTTTGGGTGTGACAGTACTTTTCTTCAAATCATCTGTGTAAAATCTTAGAAGTACATATAGCTAAACCGCGCATATTACTTGCTGTATTATTTACAGATAAGCAATCGGCCGCATTTCGAACTAAACACCCCGTTATGGACGCGGGTACGTGACTGGTAGAAAAAATCAAATATTCTTAAACCTGTGAGTCATAGCCTGTGACCCCAGAATGACGCCACAGTTGTATAAAAAAAACCGATGTCTCAAGTCGAGTATGGTATGCAAAACATATGCCCAGAAAAAAATATCTTCACTTTTGATTGGTTATTTTTTATAGGTTTATTTTTATAGGAAAAAAATCCTTATGAAAAAAACCTTATGACTGGATTAATGTTTGGGACGAATTTTTCAAATAACTTAAGAATGAGTCGATATATTTTTAATTTGCAAACGGATTAATAGCCATGTAGGATATGTCTCTTCAATATATCCATGTTTCAAATTAATATCTAAAGCCTTTCAGGTTAAATGATGTTTTGGGGGAGATTAATCATTTTCTTGGCGGTAAATTAATTAGTAAATTTATTTGTTAAATGTAAAATCATTTAGAAGGAATTGTTTTCTACCTGTAATGACTTTTCTGCGCCATTCAACTTTGTTAACAAGCATTTATATGGAGGTAAGTCGCCGGTTCGTACGGTTTATTACACGTAGATAATTGTATGGGTTAGCGCGACACTGTAATGAACCTCACTTTGGCGATCTCTAGCAATATGATCACCATAAAATAACTATTTTGAAACTGGAATTTCTAGTTACATATGTCATTATCGTGTAAATATTTTACAGTTTTTATAACAGGTACAAAAAAGTTTCGTATAAAAGTTGCAGCGTTTTACTTGTACTTTTTTAACATGACTTGAAAAAAAACATTACAAAAAACAACATGCGATACAGAATACAGTTTAATTTTTTCAATGGAACACCGTATATATTGATTCATTTTTGGGTAACACTTTTTTCCCTAAATCTAAATATATAGGGTTTTGTAGGTTTTTTCTTAATATTTCTTGACATCAAAATTGTAACAAAGCCACTTTGTTCCAATAGGTGATACTTTAGATTATTACTAGGTTATACTTGAAAAAATGAAAGAAATAATCGGGATGAAAATATCAGTTATTGTAACTGTCAAATAAACTAATTCATTTGTTGTCATTTGATATACAATTGCTTCCTCGATCATAGCCTACCTCTGATTGAGGATTAATGTTCATATTTTTATTGTCAAATACCTCAATAAGTATTAACAATAAATCCATATAACTTGATAGGTATACACAGATTCAGAACAAAAAAGGGTTGCCGAAAATGAATCAATATATAGGGTGTTTCATTAAAAAAAATAAGTTGTATTCCGTATCCCATGACAATACATCCATGATAATACAGTTTGGAGTAATTTGAAAAAAAAAAGTAAAACTGCAAATTTTATACGAAATTTTTTGTATCGCTTATAATAACCGCAATAAATGGGGGTCAAAATATAATGAATAACTTTAACTTGAATACTTGAAGTGTGTATCTGTATGCACGAAATAAACTAATCCCGCAACAATTTATAGATGTCCTATAAAAATATTCTCAAAAACAGTATAAAAACCAACTCGCTGCACTGAAATTTTCCTTCAACCGTTTTTTCCTCAAATAAAACCCAAATATTATTCCAGATCAAGGTGAACTTTCTCTATTAAATTGTCGTTTATGGGATCTGGTAATTTCCTTGGACGTGGCTGATTCATAATAACGTCGTCAGTTAAATAATACTGTTGATAGTAAGCAATTGAAACTGAGGTATAGTAATTCGTTCATGCGCAATAAATTGGTGCTGCGAATAAACCAGCTCCGGTCAGCGTCAGTCGTGACTCCGTCGAGGTCCGTCTAGCCGACTTGGCAACACTGGTAGAACATGTAGATAAACGTATGATTAACAAAAAATTTAATCGAAGAAATATAAAACCAATTAAAAAACTTAACTGTGTACGATTTAGTTATAGAATGTACTATGTTTAAACTACACTGTTTCCTGTTACTGAAAATTCCTCTGCTTTGAAACGATTGTAGTAGGTAAATAAAGGCGGTGAATGTGGTATACCATTTTGTTTCATATTATAAAAAAAAATTAAAAAGTGTAAGAAATGGTCTCATTTATAAAACTAAAGTGGTCAAAACTATTTTACACATGTGGGCAAGATCATACATTAATTTAATAGATCATACATTTTTTTTATGTTAGGTATTCGAGATATGTGCAATTTTCTCTACCATAGAAGTGATAGGGCAATGTGGAATATACAAGCATGGTAATGTGGAATAGGCGTTTCTGTATAAAAATTATATTCAGATTTACTTAGAAATAAATTTATTTCGAACATAATATACAGAAACAGAAAAGACCTGAATTCTTTCCTTCTCTGAACCGGCACAAGCTTCGTGAGCCCAACACTAATTTTTGAAAATTTTTTCGCAAACTTTGCTGACAGTTTTTCACTATAAATCCTTTCTGTAAGAGGTGTATAGTCATCACCTAAAAAGTGAAGTGGATCCCATGCGTCGTTTTCAAGATATGGCTAACTGAAATATCACGCACCGCCACTGCCTCCATGAAGGAGGGAGAACGGGTGAGGTAAATTGTTGCGAACTGCCAGTTGATATGCCAGAGAACGTACATCTATTCTTGTTAAGCCAAAAGTTTTTGCCTCCATAATAAGTAGATAACCCAAAAGCTCTTCCTCCAATTCTGGAGGTAAAACCGGTTTCCTACATAGAGGTGCTTGTTTCATGTGGTCAATGTTTTTTATTTTCCTACAGTATCTGTGGAGACTGGCGCGAGGAACTTTAAAACGTTTAGATTCAGCTAAATAGCCCATTATCTTCTGCTGTACGGTTCTACTGCTCATCGCATGTTTTCTAATGACCACTTTTGCTCTTTTACGTTTTTTAGGGGCATGTTTCTGTAACAAAACGATACATAATATTTTACACCATAAAGATCTACTAATGTGGAATAGTTCACATTAGCATACGGACTAGTATTCCACATTACTGCACTTGTCACTTTAAACTAACCGTTACTATAAAAACTATTTGCCATTTTGATTTAGCAGAATGTATGATACATATACATGCATTCATCTTTTTACTTACCTTAGGTAGTAATAAAATGTTTAAAACCAAATCTTGGAAAAGATAGTAAAAAAATTTGGCACTACAGTGTAAAAAATATCAATATCTGTCTATTACATGTTCACGGTTTTTTTAAGGTTATGCTAAACTCAAGAAGTCTAGAACTAAGGAGACCGAACTGTGACTTTTCGCTGTATAACCCGACGGGCTCGAATATGTCCGCTTCCAGAGGCGCTGTAAACAGTTGTGTACCACGGTTGCCACGGTATACAAATAGAAATCTATACGTATATCGTGGTTCTGTACTAATCTGTGTGCGTTAGAGGTTAGAGTCCGTGTGGTTAGGTTATGTGAATGTCCGTGGTGCGAATATGGCAGCCACTCGATATTTTTCGTTAATTTGTTGTTATCTTTGCAATTACAAATTTTCGTAATTATCATTATGAAAATGTACTCAAAATAATTCATGTTACGTGCTACAACGTTAACAATACAACAAAAGAAAATATTTCATTTCATACATACATCAGTAATTTGAAATAATGTCAGGTTATTCTGACGCTTCGGAACGCTTCTTGTATCACATAATGCAACACAGCACTTTCGAACCATATTTATTTAACATTCGAATTGTATTTGTCTTAAAGCCAAACGGCACGTAAGCATACTATGACATTTGTGAAGTGTCATTAGTGACAGCTGACAGTTATTAAGTTTTATAGTTTACATACTTAGTCTATTTAGTTTGTACACTAACTGTTAGTAAATAATTGTATGGAATTACATATTAAATGTTCTAGATGTCAAATTAATTATCTAGAACATTTAAAAACTATAAACAGTGTTGTTGTTGCTAGAATAGAGTTAGTTGTGCTTCAAATTTTACACAGTTAAGATCGACAAGTTGTAGAGTATTCACATGTGGTCCGCTGCTCATCACGTGACGTCGAGTACACCACTGTTTACAGCGCCTTCTGGAGGCGGACATATTTGATCCCATGATACCGAACGAGTTCGGTCTCCTTAGTTCTAGTCTTCTTGGCTAAACTTAACAGCATTAATACAACAGCAAAGTAGTTATCTTTATATGCCGGACATACTTTGGCTACTGCAAAATAGGTGGCGCAAATAGATACTGCAAAATGGATGCAGTAGTTTTAGAGAACTACGACTATTCCACATTACCGGATCTATTCCACATTCACCGTCTCTACTAATTTAACTGCGATAAAAATACACTAACACAAAATCGGTAAAACTTAACGCCCGTTTTTGCAGCGGCTCCTTTCATTCGAAAAATAATTCTTTTGTTTTCACGTTTTTGTTATAACGAGTCCCTTTAGGTTCGGTTTGTACTTCCTTCATTCGACCCGAGCGTTTTTTTCTCCCGCGCGGCAATGTATTTTTTGCAGCTTGAATAAATAAACATGCAAATATTTTCTCTTAGCAGTCCGTATTTATTTTATGTCTCAGAAATGTTACTTTCGCCGGGAGTATTCTGATGTATTAAATTATTCGTCCTCGTTTCTCCATACACTCAAGGTCTGCGCTCGATGGAACATGCCTTGTTTGATTTTTTCCCTCAGAATGGAAAAATTGGGGCAAATTTGTTATTGAGCTTGAAAAAAATATATCGTACCCGTTTCTTGTAAAATGTTTCGACTGTATAACATGGTTTCATTCGGACCTTCATTAAACTAGTAGAAAGGTTCCTTCACAAAATAGATCGATCTTCGACTCGTTCGACGAATCGTTCTAACGACTAGCGCAGGTGGTGAGAGGGCCGGCCTTATTCCCTCACTACCTTCGATGCGTATGTGGTTGCTTCTTATCTGTCGTCTCACTTCTGTTTGTTCTTTTTCATAACTGGCCGATGTCGGCTTCACACACGGTATACATAACACCTTTTGACTATTTGTAAGTGAACAAGGCATATTATGTATGTACTATGTATGTGGGTATATTCGTATCCTAACCTAAGCTAGGTCTTTCTAGAAAATTTTGGAATGGATTAATTAAACTCATCTTTATATTAATATAATGGATTATAAGATTTGATGATTAATAAGTCATCAACTGAGGGGTGCTAACATACTTTTATTAATGTCAGCATAACAATCTTTCGGATTTTCTCATAACTATCATTAGTCCATCAATGGCGTTACATCAGGCCATTCGACGTCATACTGCACTACCACACCTACATTATTATCCGTTATTATATACTTAAATAAATAAATAAGGATTACAACGACACCCTGTATTTGTTTTTCGCGTTTAGCTCAACGGATTTACCGTTAGTGGTGTGATGCCAGAAACGATGTCTAGTGGTTGCTGATCCTGTCAGATCCACTGGAATACGTTGAGTCCTATTTAGGCACACTAGAGGCAGTCCTTATATGTTATGTAACCCCTATATTCTTCTGGCGAGAAAATAAGTCGAGGCTCTCGTTCATTGTTGTACGTCCAAATAGAGGAGTGTTATTTGTGAGACCAAATAAGGTCGAAATCCGGCTCCATGATTTCTGATGACGTATAACACTGAACGGGAATTATCTCGTTAAAGTTGTTACTTAGAAAACATAACATACATTGTTTAGTTATGTATTAATATGATTATATCACTATTATAATATTTCCGTATTCATAAGTATCTATTATATGTTCGTCAACGTATTTGTTTAATTAAATATAATTTACTAATATTACGTACTATCGACTCCCTCTTAAGTCACCTTCGCTTAATTCACATTTCCTCTTATGTCACCACGTTTCTCCCTTTTATGTCACGAAATCTTTCTCTTAAGTCACCGTCTGTAAAAGTTTTAGAACTACGTTTGGAAATTGATTTCCCCAATAAAACAATTTTTAAAAAAAAAAAATTGGTTATACAAAAAAATAAACACACAAAACTTAAATAAAAAAGGGGTGGGGGGAAAATATTTAACCTTTAAAATATTCACTCAAGTGGAAAATGAAACTTTGTCACGCACGACTAGGTATACTTACGTTGATTTTTTCGTTCAGCTGGCCCATTTTTCATTATAACAAGTGCTGTGGTACATGTCTAAATTTTTCTTTTTGCAACTAAAAACACGAAAAAGTTATGATTGCTTTTAAACGTGACTTAGAGAGAATAAATTTCGTGACTTAAGCGAGAAGATGATGCACGGATTTGGTGACTTAAGAGGGAGTCGAGTGTATCTTATTTATTAATGTCACTACCTCGTAATATTTTGAAACAAAGACCATCAACGTCTGAATTTAATTAGGATAATTAATTAGACTAAAAGTGACTAACCGCGAACCTTTTGCAAAAAAGAATTCCACCTCTGGCTTCTACGTATGTAGCTTGGAGAGGCAGAATATACACAGCAATGTTAGCGACCGACATTACGTAGTTGAATGTATAACGTATACGGTACACCAAAATGTCAGGTACAGCTAACAAAGAGGAGGGTAAGGTTTCTCAAAGGAATATAATCTCGTCAGTTCAAAGAGATAGTCTCTAATATCCTCTCAACGAGGCACCGTAATCTTGACGATGATGTATCAATGCATATATAATTAAAGGATGGAGGATAAGGTGCTTGAGAGCTTAATGATAAACTGTGATTTCAAGTGACGTACCAATTTATGTACTTATTGAGTTACGCGTTAAGCTCTGCCACACATTTATTAGTCGAAAATTCCTATTTTATCTTCTTACCACCAGAAATCTTGATAGAATATTAATTTCGTCATATACAATGCTTTAAATGTCACCGTGAAAATATCTTTCTTAGTTTCTTATCCAAACACCATACTTATATAAACATTATGTTCATATCAAATAAATACAAGTATTTTATAAAGACAATCGAATTTTCATACATTATTTATACCTTTGCAACCCTCTATAAGGATATGGAGGAATTTTATATCCAGAAACATAAGATGTTTATGGACTCTGGATTCTGGAAGTGTGAGAGAGCAGCCTTCAGAAGGCTGCAGCACTTGACTCCCATTGGATCCCTTGTTCCCCCCTTTCTCTCTTAGGAGTTCATCCCAAGCCCTCACCTATCTAAGCCATCAGCCATCTTAATGTTTTAAAAAAAGGTGACGTTGATTAGAGGGATATGCCTTATGTTGTCCAAGCATGGTCAACATTCGATATAGATTATTTTGTTGACGAGACGGCAATCGCATGGTAGATGTCGGACGGTATTTTCTTCATGCTAACAGCCTCTACAAAGGTGTGTTCCATTTAGCCTCAGGTTGTAGGGGTCTGTTCTTAGCTGACAATGTCCAGTGGGAATGCCTGTTCCAAAAATATTCTTCCTAATCATCGCCAGATATACCATTGCCGCTTTTTTTGCTGGGGTACCCTGGGCAGTGGCGGACTAACGGGGGGCGGAAAGGGTGGTCCGCCCCGTGCCTCTGGTCCCAGGGGGGCCTCCAGACGTCGACAAGTTATTTTGATCAAATCTTAAACAAGGCTAAAAAATATGCTCAGTACCTACCTAAGTAAGAGGCAGTTTGGAGTTGGAGGCCCCGTAGATATAAATATATACCGGTGATTTATAATTTCTAAATTAAAATGACTTCTACTACTAATCGTTACCCTGTACATCGCTTAAGGGGGTCCTCTAGTTTCTCGGGTCGAAAAAATCGATTTTTTTTTCATAAATCACATCTACAACATGTGTAGAAAATGTGTGCCAAAGGATTTTTCGATATTCGAAGTGATTCGATATTCGAAGAAGAACAAGTTATGGCCCTGGAATGGAGCAGGTATACGGAGCGCGCGCAACGCTGCTCCGCAAAGCCGAGCGGCCCTGACCATTATATTGATATCCCATTATATTGAATCGCGAAAAGGGAAGACGGAGCAACTCTGCGTGACTTCCAAGAAGAAGAGGAAGGCCTACTGTATGGTGCAGGCATAGCAGATTGACGGTGAGATGAAATTTTTATTATACTTTGAAACGCGTTTTTCTCGAAACACTATTTTTCAAAACGGTGACCACGATATTTCAGAAACTACTGCACCGATCTTGTTCAAATTTATACAACATCTTTAATATGTTATAAGCCAGCGATTGAACCAGTTGCCAGTTGCATCATGAGAGAGAAGTCTTTCCAAACTTAAACTATTAAAAAATTATCTTCGATCTACAATGAATCAAGAGCCAACGTAGCCACACGTTATATACATAGAAATTTAATTTACTACTAAAATAAGAGTAACCATCAAGACAAATCAAACGAGCCCAAACACGATTGGTATATCATGTGTACTTAGGGACTTTCTATGGCCATCTTCCGTCTCCATGATACCTTAACATTGCATTATCACCGACTTTACATAAGTATTCAAAATTTCAGCAAAATTTGTTGAGAGGAACATGAATATACACTCGTACATACAAATGTGAACTGAATAAAAAGCTTGTAAAAATACATCAACTTCTAAGACCGGGGGACTTCATTCAGTTTTGCAGCCCCGGGCCCCTGACAGGCTTAGTCCGCCACTGACCCTGGGTTTCTGGGCTGTCCTCGTAACCTATCAGCTTCTTTGTTACCTCTGCATTTGTCCTGTCTGTCCCGTTTCTAAGGACATTTTAATTAATAAGTGTGGTTAATTTAATAATTCACCTTAAGATAAACTTATAACTAAAATTAAAGTAGCAAGATCTACTCCTTTGCTGTTAATGGAAAAGAAAGATTGGTGCGGGTATTGCACTTGACGATTACAAAAAAAAAGTTTTTTTGTTCGTCAGCTGTTAATATCTATTGTGTTAAAAATTAGCAGCCCCCCTTCCGTCTTCTAATTTAAGACAGCCCACCTCAGCTTAAATCGACGCTTCACCACCGTGTTTTTCTATTTTCAGCGTCAAGTGTGTCCTTAGCAATTACTAACATTTGTAATATATACAGTTTAAGTATATTTTGTATCATTCAACAAAACAACACCCAGTACATGATAACCGTGAACAGGGCAAAACGCGTAGGTAACAAGTATTTACGGAGGATGGCGGTAATTTAAATAGGAAGAGTTAATGAGAGAGAAAGGGTGGAAGGGAAAACGGTCCTTTATCATCTAAATAATATGGCGCTTTTATTAAAATAGCCCGTGGCGGACATCTTTATGTTAAATATCGCTTCGGGCGCGAAGGACGGGGGTGGGTGGGGCGACGGGGAGGCAACACAAACGAATAAGCCCCATGGGTCGTCGACACCGTCATACTATTTTGACGTTTGCCTCGCCCGTTCCCGGTTCCGTCTAGAGGGATCCTTTTGATCCAGATTAAAATGTCCTCCGCAAGCTTACGCATGAAATTATATCAATTTTCGCCAGCCGACGCGGAAAATTCTTCTGGAAGGTCGCAAAGGGACGGAGAGGCCTCAGCAAAACGCTTTACCTACAGACGAACGGCGGTGTGTGGGAAACGGTCTCACCTACACCTTATTCCATGCTAATAGACCAAGTGCTCGTGACTAAAAACTGGAAGTATTTTGTAAAGGCTCATACAGTATTATAATAAGGGTGTAGATGAGTCAGCAACAATGCGCAAGTTAAGGTATAGGCGTCAGAATTTAAGAAGTCAGCGCCACTGCGGAAAATTTTAAAACTAATTACTGTGCCATTGCTAGAGTCCGGAAAGTGTGCTACAACGCAGGGTCGGACCAAAGTCCGTCATGTAATTGACCGAAGGACCAAAATGATATGAGAGACCAAAAAAGATAGGAGTAAAAATGCGTTAATAATGTACATACCAGTGGCGGCTCGTCAGGGGCGGCAGAGGAGGCAGTGCCTCCCCTGTGAAAATTACAAATAAGTTTGTTTTTTAATAAACCTACTATACTTTAATTTCATTTAATAAAATTTAATATACTACCTATAATACTTTAATTACCTTTCATTTTTATATTCATGTCTCGGGTAAAAAATTAATTTCTAAAAATAAAAATATTAATAAACATATGTCAAAGGAGTTCCTGCACTATTATTTTTTGCAACATGTTAGTCCTCATAAACGACCCAGCGCCTAGTCTATCGCCGTGGTGGCAAGCCTCCGATGCCAATGTTTTCACATATGTATTTATACGGAATAGGAGTGGAGTTTATACGAGAATACTCTTCGCGATCCTGCGTTGCTAAGATGCGTGGCTAACAAATTTAACCCTTAACTCCAATGGCATTAAAGGTCATTTAAAAAACTGCATAGCGGAGGCAAACACGCCCGTCTCCCACTCCTTACACGTGAGTTATTTGATTTCGTGAACCTAACGACTCAACCTACAATTTAATTTAATATGTTTTATTGTTCTGTATTTTGAAAGTGTTTGTTAGAAAGTGCCGTTATTCTTGCTGTTTTTTTTAGTGTTAGTGGTATAAAAGGGTAATAATTATTGAAAGTGTTCCATATTACTTACGTAAGTCATTATTTGAACATTTAATTAACTATACACAATTATAATGGAGGTAACTAGCGAGTGTATCAATTTGTTTCATAAAAATAACAATACGAGTTGTCATGACACTCAAATAAATATTTGAAGCTGCAATGATACTGTTGAGTATCATATAAAGTTCTTTAATCGCCTGTCTTATGAGGATAAATTATTAGTTAAAGATTTAAGAGTACCACTGCCAGATCTAAGTAAAACTTAGAGGGTTGGGGGATTAATCATGGTAAGCGGGCTCGTAGTTTTGTTAATACGTGTTATGATAAACGCATATGGCTAAGAGGTTCTTTCACTTTAAATAAATTATTGTGTTGACCCTGTGTATTATTTTTAAATCGTGGTAAAGATGCTTGGACAAAGTCTTGATTTGATAAAATCTTAAAACTTTATCTCGTTCAGTTAACACATTCAAAAAGTCAGGAACATATTAGTTGTGTTTGTAAATTATATCTTTTAGGCAAACAAAATATTATGAAAGTGATCAATTCAGCCCGTCAAATCTAAACTGACGCAGTCCTGGCCACAATCCATATTTATTTCACTGCATTTTTTAATTGTAAAATAATTTGACGGAAACTCTACACCTTCCCGATGGTTTTGCTGAACCAATAAAATATATTAGGTACATTATATTAGACAAATGTACTTAATATATTTTATTGACTAAGTAGAGATCCTTCTCCTAACTATGCGGCATTGGCTGTAGAAGGAAAATGATCGTTCCACATCTATTGTGCAAAGTTAAAGATGCAAATTCAAAATAGTTCACGTGGACAGAGTTCACACCACGCATATTATTTTCATGAATTTCGCACTGTTGTTGTATCATTAACAGTTGTTTGTTGTCACTAACATCATTACATTATAATTTTTTATATCTACAGAGGACAATGCACGTGGTACTACTATTTCTATACTTTTAGCTGTTGTTTATTCTTATCTGAACATTAACGACCTTATTACCGTAAAAATCTGTTGTTTCGTCCACTGTCAGCCACAGAAAATTGCGTATGTCTTCTTTGATATTTCCTATGACACATTGATATATCTTCTGTAAATATGTTTTACGCACAGTTTGTAGCAAACCTTGAAATTGTTCTTCACTTTTAGTTAAGTTCTGATTGTATTTGGTAATAAGTGCAACTTTTCTTTCGGCAACGTCGTTCACTACTTTAAATGTACTGAAAAATTTAGCATTCTCTTGAAAGCTTTTATGTAGTATAGAATAGAATAGATTTATTTAGATATATTTTTTTGATCTACATTCTGTTAAAAATTTACAGATTTTTATTGTAAAGTTGATAATAGTGGATATTTAAGTGATATGAATCGATTTTCTTGCATTTATAATAAATAAGATTTTTATTTTAAACAGTTCTTTTTTTGAGGCTTAATAACTCCGAAACGGCTTGCCTCACGCAAATCTTCAATCAGACCTTTTTTATAGAGCGTTCAATTTCCTGCAAAACACTATCTTGAGTATCCCTATCCAGCGATTCTTCCTTGAGTAATAAAATTCCAAAGTTCAGAAAAAAAATTTCCCATGTTATTTAAATGGGAAATAGAAAATTCAGAATCGCCACCTCTAAATATTAATATTAAGGGCTCATATAAGATTTTTCAATGTTCTCTGAGAAAAAAATAGTCGTTTTTTTTTTAAACACTAATATTTAATAATAGTGCATAGTGTTATACATCGTATTTTTAACATACTGCGTATATACTACATACAGAGCAAATCAATATTTAATACATAGTATAAAATATTCACATGACTGCTGAGACCTCCTCTGTTAAGAGGTTATAGTACATAATAATGCGTTTCTGCTACGCCTACCTTCTCTTTGGTGTTTCAACCAAGTATAGCACTTAGAAATGGCTATCGTACGCATTTTTATATTGCCTCTGACGCATTTCAGTTCAATTCCATGGTATACTTTGAGGAAGTTCTTTTTAACCTTGGTTCATTGAGATATTTTTCATAAAAAAAATATATCTAAAACTTCTATTTCTTAGTGTCCAAGTTGGTGTAACCTTTAGCGATCCCTTAGACAGTGACTTTTCATTTCCACTCGGCTTTCCAAAACTACCTTTCGAAATTTCACGAAATAAAAGCTTCAACCTCGCCACCGAACGGATGTAACGAGTTCAACTTGCGGCATTCCTCCAGGCGGTATTATCCTGCGCTTTAAATACGACTCCTTTGTGTACCAGAACATGAGAATTAATTTATACACACGTTCCAATTAAGGAACGTAATCCGCGTAGAGTCCGATTTACACCGAGGGATATAGGTCGGCCAGGCCCTCGCTCCGTTATATTTACACGTCAATTAAGAGTCAAAGGGTAAAGCTCGAACATATTGGATTATAATTGGAGATAATTGTAAAGTTGTCCCAGAATGTACCAGTAGAGTTGTGGCGTTATCAATGTGTAATACGGGCATTACACATTGATAACGCCATAACGCTACTGGTACATTCTGGGACAACTTTCAATTACCTCCAATTATAAAATTCAATATTTTCGAGTTTTACCTTTCGAAAAAGGGATAATGGAGAAGATTATTATGGCTATGTTTGGGACACGGATTTTAAAAAGGCATAAGACGCTTTCAGTAACGGTTACCCAGATCAAAGTGATAGAATCAGTGTATGTATAGTATGATATATATTTGCAATCTCAGTTTAAAATACAGTGTGGAACAGCCAAATGGAATAAATTCAATAGCTCCATTATTATGCATTTTTTTAGAAAATTCTGAGACACGTCAATTTATAATTTTAAAACGACATCTTGCGACGTAAAAATGTCATCCCTAAATTCAACCCCCTCAGGTGACAGTTACAGTTACAACCCCTAAATTTTCAAATTGGAAGTAGGGACTTGTGATACTTCATTTGAAAGGTCTTTTTATTCTCTATTCAAAACTGCTACGGTTTTAAATTTTATTGCAGAAATTAACAAGAAAAAAAGTTTCTCCAAAGTAGGAAATTCGTTACATTAAAATAAAAAACAAATCATTATTAATACAGCAGATTGTCAATCCTAGACATAAATAGAAATGTCTTCTAACGTTAGTTATCATCTGGTAATCGGCCTAATTGCAAGTGTTATTCTTCTTCTTAAGTTAGCTAAATCGTCGGGTTTGGTTTTGTAGACCATACTTTTTACATATCCCCATAGGAAGAAGTCTAACAGCGTGAGGTCAGGTTATCGTGCAGGCCATTCTACAGAACGATGTCTCCCTATCCAGCGATTTGGAAAGATTGTGTGGAGATATTGCAGGACATTGACTTCGTAATGTGCTGGTGCACCATCCTGCTGGAACCATATTGCATTATCTGGAAGTTGTGGGTTTCCTACAGCTGGATATAAGTTTGCCATCGTCGGTACAACATTATTTTGGAGCAGCGTTAAATAAGTTTCTCCATTCAAATTGCCGTCAATGAAGAAGGAAAATGAAAAAGGATGATATTTTCTCCAATTATTCCTGCCCAAACACTGACAGTTTTGGCGATTAACATGGCCGTGAAGTGTAAATGTAGATTCATCCGAAAATAAAACATTTTCTATTTGTAAAGTATTGTCATCTATTATTTGCATCATTTGTTCACAAAAGAGAATTCGTCTATCAAAATCGTCTTCCGTGAGCTCATTAGTTCGTACCTATTTATATGGGTGCATCTGATTTTCTGTCAATACGCGGAGAATCGAGAAGTGGCTAATATTTAATGCTGAAGCTGTTTGACGACTCGACGTATATGAATTTCTGATCATCATTGAGTTTATTGGGAGGATTTCTCTTTAGCTGCCGTACATGTCCACGTTCCCGAAACTGCTTCTCTATTTTACGTACGGTACCTTGAGATAGCTTCTTTAAGGGTTTGGAATATATGTATATTTTAACCTCTTGTGGATTACGTTTTTCATGTACCGTCCAGGACATTGATTTATAGTATAGGGAAATTTAAAGAAGATCGAGACAATACAAAAATCACACAGAACCACAAAAAAAAAAACGTAGGTTGCCTTTGGTTTTACGTTAGGTGAAAAGAATCTCAACCACAACAGTCTGAGCAAACATAGATCTTGTGCATCAGACTACCAAAACTATATATCTCTGAGTTTTCAGGCTCCCACACCTCCGTAACCCCATATACCCACAACTTCATAACCACAAAACAACAGAAAGGAAGAAAAGAGAATATCTCAGATTCGTTTTTAGTAGGTCCATGTACAAGAGATGGATTTTCACGGTTAATAAATAACAATCAAGTTTGAAGTTTGCTTTTTCAATAATTTATTTATAACGTAGTGATATATAATACATAGATACGAGACTATATAGGTTCACAGTTGGGGTCTCCAAGAGGGAAACATTTTTATTTTTAATTTTACCGAAATAAGTCATTCTTGGCAAAAAGTTTTGCTTGTATTTAGAATAAGATTATCATCGACAACCATGTACTGGATATTGGGTGTTTATAAAATCGAGAAATATTAAAATGTTAAAGAGTAAACTGACTTTATTTCAAGAAATAACTATTAAGTTATTAGGAAAAGTTGCCTAGAATACTTTGTTTATATCTCAATTTTTTAATAAATTAGCATACTCGAATCATTTATATTTTTTTATATAAAATAATCTAGCGCTAGAGTAGTAATTTACTTTGACGTTTCACTCATGCATAGTAATTTCAGCGGTTATCATTAGTAAATAAAAAAAATGTTTGCCCAATATACTTTTGATCACAATCTTTACAACTTATTTCGTATATTCCTGACTTTTCGTTATTGTCGATTTTGTCTTTGGGGTTACCCAAAAGCGTCTGTAGTTTATTTTTAGAATTATAAACCAAATTTATATTAATATTTTTAAAAATTGTATCTAGTCCGCGAGTGAATTTAGGTTCATATGGTAACGAAGCAAATTTCTAATTGTCAGTATCTCTACGAAAAGTCGTGGAATTGTATAGGGTTCTCTTAAATTTATGCTTCCTTATTAACTAATCTATTAAATGGAGTGAGTAACCGTTATTCTTAGCTATATTCTTAATTAATTGTTTCTCATGCTCAAACCTCTCTTTACTGAGGGGGAAATTTAACAAACGGTGAATTAGAAAATTAAAACTTGCCATTTTATGTTGAAAAGGGTGGTGTGAATCGTTGGGAATATATCTAAGAGTCGCGGTTTCTTTCCTATATACATCAAACTCTAACTTATTTTCACTATTTCTAATAACTAATACATCTAAAATGGTAGCTGTTCATTGTGTTCCATTTCATATGTATGTAAATTGTATGGTAGGCAATCGGTTATTTAATTTAGCAACACAATTATCTAAACTAATTGCTTTTGTATCAAATACCGCGAAGATATCTTCCACATACCTGAACCAGACTCTAGGGACATACTCGAGTTTATCTCTTACTTCTGTCTCAAATTTACTCATAAAAAGATTTGCATTGAAAGGTGACAAGGAGTTACCCATTGCAGTTCCCTCATGTTATTGAAAATATTCACAATTATACTGAAAAAAATTTTTATTCATACAAATTCTAGTAAGCCGAATGTATTCCTTAATAATTTTATCGTTTAAATTTTCTAATTTACCGTCTGTTTCCAAATTTCCCCCTCAGTAAACTGGGGTTTGAAAGGAGAAACAATTAATTAAGAATATAGCTAAGAATAACGGTTACTCAGTCCATTTAATAGATAAGTTAATAAGGAAGCATACATTTAAGAGAACCCTGTACAATTCCACGACATTTTCGTAGAGATACTGACAATTCGAAATTTGTTTCGTTAACACATGAACCTAAATTCACTCGCGGACTAGATACAATTTTTAGAAATATTAATATCAAATTGGTTTATAATTCTAAAAATAAACTACAGACGCTTTTGGGTAACCCCAAAGACAAAATCGACAATAACGAAAAGTCAGGAATATATGAAATAAGTTGTAAAGATTGTGATCAAAAGTATATTGGGCAAACAAAAAGATCTATTTTGACTAGATTTAAAAAAACACATTGCCCATTTGAAATATGGCAGAACAGAAAAATCTTCTGTTGCCCAACACACTTTTGACAACAACCATAGGATAGACATAAATAATTTAAAATTAATTAGAAATGTAACAAACAGTAGACAGTTAGATGCTTTTGAAAGTTTAGAAATCATTAAGTGTAACAGCAGTATGAATAAGGACAATGGTCCGATACCCACCAGTCCACTGTTTGCTCTGATAAACAAAGACAGTTACGGTTCAGTGAACCGTGGCAACAAATTTAGTGTAAATAGTGCAAGTGTGTAGGCTCGAATTTAGTTTTAATCTTCTCCTGAAGATACCAACTTAGTTGGCGAAACTCGCGTCGAGAAAAGTATAGTAGTTCGGTGTTTCGTGGAAAACGTCCAGTTTTTTGTTTCTACGCCGAAGGTTCCAGTACTCACTCCAGGATAAATAAAAAAGTTAATGTGATCGAGTAGCTGTGTATAAAAATATGTTGTAAATCCTTATCTTCCTAAATCCGTGACCTAGTAATTGCAGGAGGTAGTATTTACACAAGTAACAGAAGGAGACTTGAACATTACGAGTAAACAAAAACAATTGACCAACAATGACAAGCAAACACTAAAAAAACGATATGAACAAAAAAAAACGATATGAACAAAAAAAATTGGGAAAGAAATGTACACTACGATACTTCCTTATTTTTAATCAAATTCACTGTACCGCTTTCGTGGTTTTCAATAGAACTTGCCTATCACCGGCGACTCCGCCCTTTTTTTATACCTGACAGTTTCAATACCCAAGCATTTACAAAAATATTCGGACACCCACCTTTTGAAGGTTATTTAGACTTTGATAATTTTTATATTACAGTATTGATTTATACAGTTTCTGATGGAATCTCAGCTTGTGAATTTCCGCGTCTAATAAGCTCAAGTTGAAGGTGATATGCCGATTGTGTGAAAATATCGGTAAAAAATAACGATATCTATTTCAAATAACTCCGAAAATATTATATCCCTTTCAAAAGTCTTGGCCTCGTTTTAAATAAAAATCTGCGGAGTATATATCTGACTAATTGAGCCATTTTTGAAACATTTTTCCTTGATATAAAAAAAGTTTCTAAAATTTCTAAAATTTCACTGTTCATGAAATTTTAATAGATTATGTTATTTTTTTGAGTTAAGTGTGGCGTATAGGACATTCTGAATTTGTATGATTTTGTTGTATTTGTTGTATATGTATATGAATTTGTTATATTTCTTATTGCAAGAATTAATGTAATTAATTAGACCTTTTATGATCATTTTGTTGCTACTTTCTTTTTTTAAAAATAAAATCAGTTTACTCTTTACCCCTTGGCATTTACGAATTTCTTATTTTCTGTAACCCAGTACGCGGTGATTATTTTATAATCACCGCGTACTGGATTACCTGACCAGTGACCACCTTATTTTATGAAAACTGTAATCTGTGAAAACTACATATTATGTTTCTACTATCTGAGATCAGAATTTGGCATGTATAGAAGAAAGAAAATTTAACGACACCAAATGTTGATTTTTTTTTACGAATTAACTATTTACGAACCCTTTAACGTCACAGTGACATTTTTATGACCCCTACTTTCGGCTTATTGTATCTCTTATTTTCGACTTGGAAAAAAATCGTGATACAATGAATTTTGTAGTTTAAAGGACGCTCTTTCCGATGGTGACCATAAAAAAATAAAAAAAACATCGACATTAAAAAATTGCATTTTTTATGCAAAAAAAGCATGATTTGTTTAGTGATTTTTTTTTTAAACTCAAATTTATCAGACTTTTCACTATGCAATCAACTTTAAATAGTTACAGAGCGCGTCCTCAATGTCTGAACTTAAAATATCTCGGGTTGCGATATTATTTCCTAACCCATCAAATCCAAAATGGCGGCCATCGGACACATCGTGATGTCGATGTTTTGTGTATGTTAACGTAGTTTAACGTATTCTTTGATCAATTCGAAACATTTTTTATTCTTATCATTTTTTCCGTAAAGTTAATGGTTTGCGAGAAAGAAAATTTAAAGTTGATTGCACAGTTAAGAGTCGGATAAATTTGAGTTTAAAACAAATTTACTTTAAAAAAATCATGTTTCTTTTGCATTAAAATGCAATTTTTTAATGTTTAGTTTTTTTTTTTTTTTTATGGTCACCATCAGAAAGAGCCTCCTTCAAACTATAAAATTAATTGTATCACGATTTTTTTCCAAGTCGAAAATAAGAGATACAATAAGCCGAAAGTAGGGGTCATAAAAATGTCTATTGTGACGTGAAAGGGTTAACGAATTCCCTATATTTTAACCCTAATTGAACCGTACTATTTACCGCTGTTCCGTTTAATATAATCGACTGTGTGGGGAGTGGGGGCATCGAGGAAGCGCTTTTTTCGGGAAATGTTTCGGAAGGAGATAATTATTAGTCTTTGTTTTCATCAACAGATCGGGCCTTTGTGATGCGCAAAGTAATTAGGCGACCGAGGATGAAGTTTTGACTTTTTCAACTGCGTGCGGCGTTATTCTCGGGCAGATGCCGAGGGTTGGGCGCTCGCCGTTACCTTTGGTGATTTTGACGCAGACGAAAGTTAGCTGGAGCCGAATTAAAATTGGATGCCGGAAGCTGTTACCTTCTAGAATTAATTATCTATACAACTGTATATCTGAGTAGGACGACTCATTCACTTCCGGGTAGCTTTATCTGACGGATAAGTTAAAAAAAATCAAATAGGTACTGCGTAGGTTAGAGACTTGCGGTTTTTAATTTTCGATAGTACGAGGGGTGGTTTGATAAGTCCGTGACTTTTAAAGGAAAACATTTTTTTCGGCGAAAAATCATTTTATTTTTCTACATAACCTTCTTTAGGTCGATATATTTAGTCCAACGTGTTTCTAATTTTTTTATTCCTTTTATGATGACTTTGTTGGCCGACAGACCCATCTTAGCCTTCTTCGGTGCACCTTCACCTGTAGAAACCCACTGTTTTGATTGTTGCTTGGTCTCTGGTGTGGTGTGATCGATCCATGTCTCATCTACGGTAACGAAACAGCGCAAAAACTCGTTTTGATTGCGGCTGAACATCCCCAAACATTCCTTTGAAGTTGTCACACGGTTGTGTTTATGGTCGATCGTGAGCAATCGCGGCACCCATCGCGCGGATAGGTTTTTATATCCAAATATTCATGAAACATGTGATACACCCGCTCATTTGAGACGCCTACAGCCTCAGCCAACTCATGCATTTTCAATCTTCGATCGTCCAATATCATTCCATGGATTTTATCGACAATTTCTGGCGTAACGACTTCTTTCGGGCGAACTGAACGTTTAGCGTCACTTGTACCGGTGCAGCCACAACGGAACACACAAAACTACTTTTTAACCCTTGAAATTGAGAGTGCAGAGTCCCCATAGTATTTATTAAGCCTCTCCTTGGTTTCGGTATTGTTTTTTTTTGCGCAAAAAGTGCTTAATCAGCACACGAAATTCACTTTTTCCCATTTTTTGTGGACATTAATGAGGTTAGCTGCTTTCAATGGCTGTCAATAAATGATGTAGCTTGCTCAAAATTTTACATTAGTCTACCGATATATGGCAGTTGACGGGAGCACTGTTGCCATTAAAGTTACTGCGCGGGAAATTCAAAAAGTATCGGACTTATCAAACCACCCTCGTATATAGAGTTGGTTTGAATGCCCTGAAGGCGTTACGTTGTGACTTAAACGGTTTGCCGTCCACACCCTAAAAAGCAACCCCATGTCGAAATTTGAATTCGCAAGATTTTGATAGTAATTTCAGAGACATATAGATGGACTAAGAAGAGCGCTGTCGGGTAAAATCATCATCCTGGCACACATTAACCACCTCAATAAGTTCTGTGTATTTGGCCACTGTCCCATTTGTTCAACCCATTTCCAGACTCCCTACGCCACCCCTTTGCATTTATTCATGGTTTTGTGTGGTTTGACCTCTGTGGAGGCGAATCCATTGATCTTAATGCTGCCTAATAAATTGGTGTGGGGTGCAACAACTTTGCTTTCACCCTTTGACAACTCAAGCCACACCTACTCCGACCCCCTTCCACCTCCACTGGTTTCGCCTGTGTAGAAGGCTGCGTGGGATACCTATTTGTCTCGAACTCATGTCACGGCATTACTTGAAGGCTCTTGAAGTTGACGGGACCCACTGTGAACGGCCGATTGGGTGCCAAATGTGATATTCCATGTCCAACCCACACCCCTGAAAATTCAGGAATATGCGAAATAAGTTGTAAAGACTGATCAAAAGTATATTGGGCAAACAAAAAGATCTCTTTTGACTAGATTTAAAGAACACATGGCTCATTTATAGACATCAGACATAATCATTCATCAGACATAAATAATTAGCAATGTAACAAACAGTAGACAGCTGGATGCTGTTGAAGCTTTAGAAATCATTAAGTGTAACAGTAGTATGAATAAGGACTGGTCCGCCATGTCTCTAGGCCAAAAAGTATAAATAGTGCAATTTTGTAGGTTAGAATGTACTTTTAGTCTTCTCCTCGCCTTAGTTGGCGAAACGCACGTCGAGAAAAGTATAGTAGTTCGATGTTTCGTGGAAAACATCCAGGTTTTTTTGTTTTTACGCCGAAGGTTCTAGTACCCATTCCAGGATTATGACAAGTAGCTGTTACGGTTGTAAAATAAATAATGGCTGTCACATAATATAACAGTTTTGACTCTAAAAATTAGGTTATAAATATAAGATTAAGAATAGAAATACGTTTTTTTTGCTCGGTCAACTTTGATGACGTTTTTTTTGGATAGCTTTTGACACCTAATCAATAATAACGAGTCATCAAAAAAAAAACGTCATCAAGTGGCTGTCACATAATTTAACAGCCTTGAAAATTAAATAAGGTTATAAATTTAACATTAAGAATAGACATTCTCTTTTTTTGCTTGACCAACTTTGATGATTTATTTTGGATGGCTTGTTATTATTGATTATATAATAGTTTGGGCGACCATTTTTAAATAGTAATAATTTAACCCGTCTTTAAATAATTTATTTACAATTATCTATTTTTTTTGTATTAGGTTATTGTATTTCTACGTTTATGTTAGTAAGCATATATGTATATAAAATAATGTTTACTAGAGTTTTATCCATCTTATGATGATGACCACATACACGTGTGGGTACAGTGATTAAATGTGTAAGTATTTTTTTCTGGTCAGTCTTTGCAGTCACAAGATTTTGTGTAAAGATGTCGGTTTCAAAGAAAGCCTTTCACGAAAATCGAAAATAAAATTATAATTTTGACATTTTGAAAAAATGTGTACTCTGGTTTATTTTTTTTTCAGTAGACAAAATTTTTTTCATAATACGGATCTGTAAATTTTGAAGTCAGGAAAAAGTTATGGTAGCAAATAACTACAGAGTTTTTTCATCAGTTAATAGTCCGACCAAATTGAATAATACTGAAAACTTTGCTTTTAAGAAACTTTCAAAATTTAAGGAGGTATGTAATATCCTTCGAGACGATTCCGGGAGCATACCATACCGGGAGTTTATGTATTTTTGAACCTCTGCAGCATTTAGATAAAAAAACATGAGTTGGGTACATTTTTCTGTATCAAATAAGAATTAATAATTATCATTTGTAAGAAGTAATAATTATAATTAAAAAAAAATATCAAATAAGAATTAGAAATTTTAGAGCTACAGAATATTAAAAAAAAACTTTAGTTAGTTAATTAACGTAGTGAAAAAAAAACATAATTTACTTTTTGCCACACATTTAAAGTTAAATGACTTGTTCTTAAAGATTGATGAATGATGAGGTATGGGGATGTTTTGTAGCAAAATTAACAAAGAAGAATATCACAATCACAGGTAATTTGATCGTTAAATTTAGAGCGTCTCAATTAACAATTAAATAAGTCAAACAGAAGCGTGTGAAAGAGACCAACTGTTTAGCGACCAGATTGATCTTTCCACACCCTTCTCTTTGTACTATTCAAATATTAATTATAGCACTGCATCAATTCCTCCCCTCTGTCTGGGTCACATCTTGAAACAATTTCTCCCGACAGGACTCAATCTCTGTGATGTTATACATGATTTAATTGAATTTAATATGCGGTATTGAATATTACTCGATTGTTGATTGAAGTAATTTAACTAGAAATAATTTTTTATACAAAATTATTTTCTTGTGGGCAGTAATATTTAAGTAGTCATTTAGCATCCTTTTAAACCCACATTTACATTTAACAGAAGGGCCATTTGATATTTTCAAGGTAGTATCTGAGTAACTTTTTTATGGTGGTATCTGAGTAATTTAAGTTTATAATGGATATTTATAATTGATGTACTTATTTTAACTTTCTAAATATTCGGAATTAATCTTGGAAATGGTGCGCTGAACTTTTCGGTTACTTAAAAGGGGTCATTGAGTGAACATTACCGTTTCATCTTATTACTTAACGTGCAACTTTGAACCTTTTAGGCTCTTGAATCTACAGGATATAAATGAAAGGCAAACACAATTTTTTCTATATTATATGAAGGTCAGGCAAATGCTATTTAGTACGTTTCATGTTGTTATTTTATCGAAGTCACTTTGTTTTGATGAAACTCTCTGAATCTTTGTCTACTTTGTCTACTAAAAAAAGTGATATTTATGGAATCTATTTCATTTCATTTGTTTTCTTAAATATTTTTCTTCTTATGGTCTTTTATGTCAACAATCCACTCATGTATGAAAATCTCTCAGTGTACGAAAATAAATACATAAAAGAATTAAAAATGAATGCTTATTTTATAATCCATCCACAATTTTCATACTGCTAGCTGCATTGTTGCTAGTTATAACGAGTTTTTAATCCAATGTAGGTTACCGAAGATCATATTGTTCGTGTTAGTTGTCTGGTTGGCTCCTGCCCTTTGGTTTTGAATGGATACGCCATTTTTGTTACCTATTGTATTCATACAAATAATATATACACTGTGTTGAAAAAAAGGTCGGTACCCCGGAATAACTTTGTTGCAAGGCATCGCAGCGGAAAATGTCAAAGGGAAAAGTTATTTGGTTTCAAAACGGAAATAGTTTGCAATTTAAGGATGGTGACCCTGATCGCAGAATCGAGTTCTGTGAAGTCATGATGCAGATGATTCATGAAGATCCAGGGTTGATTAGCAATATTTGCTTCTCCGACGAGTCCACATTCGTGTTGAATGGTGAAGTCAACAGGCAGAATTGTCGCTATTGGTCTGATGAGAACCCTCACTGGATGTTGGAGTCGTGCACGCAGTATCCTGAAAAGGTAAATGTTTGGGCTGGAATCTTGGACGATAGATTGATTGGACCGTTCTTCATCGAGGGCAATTTGACAGCTGTTAACTACCAAACAAAAAAAAATCAAATTGTGCCAGCATTGAGGCTCATTAGAGGAAGAGGACTGAATGAAGTATGGTTGCAACAAGACGGTGCTGCCCCACATTATGGAAGAATCGTGAGAGATTACCTCGATCAGGAATTTCCAGACAGATGGATAGGCAGAAGAGGAACCATTGAGTGGCCTGCACGATCACCTGACCTGACTCCTCTTGACTTTTTCCTTTGGGGTTACATTAAGAGCAAAGTGTATCATACGAGGCCAGAGAATCTGGAAGATTTGCAACGGAGGATTGTTGATGAATGTGTGTGATTCCACCGGATATGATCCGGAGGGCAAGCAGTGCATTCTATCAAAAGCTCGCTTACTGTCAAGAGGTCAACGGGGAACAATTTGAACATTTGCTTTGAAAATAGTGAGTGAATGATCTGCCGAAGATGCCAAAAACGGATCTTCTCAGGGCCACATGATGTGCAAAATCCAACTCGTGACCTCCTCATGGTGCACATCGGGTAATGCTGATACGAGTGGTGATTGTGGAATTTTCAAACGTTATCTTATCTGCTCCAGTTTCGATGGTTATTCTCAATCGAAGGCCGTGATAAGTCGATGAAAAATTCTGGTTTCCATTTGAAAATTCTAACTCAACAACTTTTTTTCCGCAATTTTTCGGTGTTCAGTGAAAGTCAATTTGCGCACAGATTTTATTTTGGCTGTTTATGGCAAATATTGGGCAAGAATGAACTTGTACAAAAAATTTTTTCAAATAAAAGATTATCATTTTTTATCGGAGAATACCATCCGCGAATAAAAAATATGGGTTTCTATTTAAAAAACCGAACTTACCCCCATCCCCGCAGAGGGGGTGGAGGGGGTGGGGGGTGGTTTAAATTGCAAACTATTCCCCTTTTGAAACCAAACAACTTTTCCCTTTGACATTTTCCGCTGCGATGCGTTGCAACAGAGTTATTCGGGGTTACCGACCTTTTTTTCAACACCCTGTATATAATCAGCAACGAAAGTTTAGATATACCCAATTTGCTTCAAACTTTAAATTTTGATGTAAAGCTCCAGCGAAAAATGGAACAAAGAACTTCTATCTAATCTATTTTGGGTTATCAGCGTCTAAGGAGAAATTGTGTTAATGAAGTAGGTATGAAACTTCATGAAACACTATTTCGCTAAGATGCCGTACGTCTCAAAAGTTTTCGGAAAAAAATTCTAATAAAATTAATTTATAGTCCGATCAAGTTGCCGTTGGAAACAAAATTTAGTAAATTGTTCGTAGTTTACCAAACATTTATCGAACTCATCTAAACTAAACTAAATATCTTGCTTCTTGGTAAGTTTTGTATTTATTGTTTTATTTACACTGTTTTTAGAATATAAGAATAATTTTAATTTTTTTATGAATATCAAAGTTTCTTTTTTGTTAAATGACAATGGTCTTTTTGAACATGTATTAAACAGATCACTGTTGTTGCGTTTTCCTTTTACAAAACGTCTTTACTATTTCATCATTATTTCTTAATTTGCTTCTTAGTAGAGACCACGGAGTCAGGTATTCATTCCAGGTCAGGATTCCACAAATACCCACTGGCACATACAGGATGATCAGTTTATTTTGAATATAAAGAAATATGTCTGAACTAACGCGCAACATGTTCCTCGTCAAAATGAATTAAATAAAGATATAATAGCATTGATTATATCCTGATGTACCCCAATTCATAAGAAACTATGTCGGACGCAAAATAATAAATTAAGAACAATGTACCTTGTTATTGTGTTTACGCTGAATTTTGATTTAGCATCAGAAAAAACATTTGCCCGTTGTAATAATTTTCTTCCATAATCTAGTCGCTTACTGGACGAGGTGTGTAAATTAAGTAATGAGACTGGCAACGTAGCGCCCGATCTAGCAACACTGCGGTGACGGGACTTGGAAGGGCGGTAGGTTAACATGTAATGCACCTTCAGCACAAGTTTGAACTTGATAGAGTCATTTGTTTGTCCTTTGTGATTGTTTTCATAATCAGGTTTTTTCGAGTGCGTTTTAAAAATGAGTGACATATTTTGAGCAACGGTGTGCTATCAGGTTTTACTTCAGACTTGGACACAGCGCAACGGATACTTTTGCAAAACGTCAACACGCCTACGGAGAGACAATGTTTTTTCAAGAATCTAGGTTTTTTGGTGGTTTCAGGCATTCTACGAAGGATGAGAGTCGATTGAAGATGAACCACGGGGCGGAAGGCCTTCATCTTCAAGAACCGATGAAAATGTCGATATAATATGAGATATTGTGCATTCAATCTTCGGTTGACGAGAAGAATGATCAAGGAAGAGTGAAATTTGAATCATACCACTGTTCACCAGATTTTGACTAACGAATTGGGGATGAGAAAAATCTGCACAGAAATGGTTCCAAAAAACCGTTCGCACGCGAACAAAAGGACATCAGGAGAGAAAGGTGTCTTGACTTTTGGAATCGAAAATAATCCCCATTTTATGGAATGTGTCATTATTGGTGATGAGACTTGTGTGTTTGAGTACAACCTGGAAAACAAGCGTTAAAGCATGGCATGGCACACTTCAAGCTCTCCAAGACCCAAAAAAAGCGAAAAAGAATGAGCAAGTCGAAGATCAAATACATGCTGATTTGCTTTTTTGATAGCCAGGGAATTGTCCACAAAGAGTATATGCCTCCAGGCCAAACAGTAAATCAACACTTTTACACAGAGGTTCTTGAAAAACTTCGAAAACGGGTCATGCGTGTGAGATCACGACAATGCACCTTGTCACACAGCCATTTCAGTAAACGAGTTTTTAGTCAATAAAACATTCCTGTGGCTATTCGCCTGACTTAAGTCCTTGTCACTATTTTCTGTTCCCGAGATAGAAAACATCAAACAGCTGTAACCGACCAGCTGAAGGCTATTCCAGTATACGAGTTCCAGCACTGCTATGAGAAATGGAAGAACTACCAACGCTGTGTGGCTTCCCAAGGAAGTTATTTTGAAGGAGACAATACTGAATTGTAATTCTGTTCGAATAAAAAAAATAACTGTTTAATTTACACACCTCATATAAACTATGAGTATGAAGACATATCTGAAAAAAACTGTTCAGAAATATGTAGGGGAATGTCGTCAGAGTTGAGCCACTGTCTAGGTTGGGCCACGGTTATTTCTCGTATATGGCACGCACTGCCTCTGTGTTTATAGCGTGGAATTATTATTCTCGATGACAGAAAACTTCTCAGAGCGTCGCTTGTTACGGAGATTGTCTGTAAAAAGTTTTGTGCCTCCGTCTTGTTTTCGGTAGTCCGAAAAGTTTTGTAATAACCGTGAAAAACGACTCAAAACCTGGACAAAAACGATGTCACCGCCAAAGTAAGTATATATTTCTATTATGGGGTTAACCATTAACAAGTTCCCAAAGGAAAAATTTTATTCTCTAACCTCTAACCTGTTTGCCTATAGTGTTTAGCGATTGAAAAAAAAAACGTTTATCGTCTAGGTTGGGCCACTCGTGTAGTCAGGGTTGGGCAACATTATTTTTTTTCCGACAAGTAAAATAACAGTCGTGAACCAGTTTTTCGCACCGCAGAACATTAAAATAATTCATTGCAGCAATAAAAGTAATGTTTTATCAATAAAAAATCATTAATATAATGATAAATAATATGAGATTTTAAGAATAAATTAAAAAACAAAATAAACAAAAAAAAAAATCATAACAGCAAAATAACAATAATAGAATAAGAATAATAATAATCAATAAAAATTAATAACAAAATAACAACAAATATAAACATTTTAATTCAGAATTGAATATGGATTCCGATTAATGTTCTCATGAAGATTTCTCATCAAAATTATGTAGAATTGAATGAAACACAATAAAAAGCAACATATTTGTTCATTAAAAAATATTTTAGTATATTTTTCGTCGATATTCACTAGTGGCCCAACCTAGACTGCAATGACCTAGACTACTTTTTTTTTTCGTTTTGTCAATAACTTTTTTTTATAACGCGCAATAATTCGCCCTAATTAAAAGTTTCCTATGACCGTCCAAACTTTCAAATAATACGTCAACATTGAGAATATTCGAATATAAACAAAAGATACAGGGCAAAGTTAAAAAGTGGACCAACCATGACGACATTCCCCTATATGTTTTTCACAACTTATAATATTTTTAAAAAATTCTGATTCTTCTCAATTGTCATTCTCAATAATTGTCGATTTGACGATTTGAAGATCCGTCGCGCCTCTCCCAGCAGTCCCCCTCTCGACCCAAATCCGCATCAAAAGCATCTTGCTGAACGCATTTTTTTTAATACGCCGCGCGCCTGGAAATCGATAAATTAATATTTCATGCGTTTTCCCTTTACGCAGTATACACGTATTCAAGTCGGCGGTTGCGATCGTCGCGGTGCGGGAATGTCCACGAATCCAGGGATCTTCGGAGACGAGGAAACAGAAAGCTGCCGAGCTATTTTTAGAACTCACGAGGCACCTCTCACCCTGCGCGACGAAAGCCGACGAGCGCGGTCGGTGGCGACGTTGACTATATGGCTCTATTTTCAGCAGCTTTATGAAAAAATCAGAAATGCTTTGAATAGTTGATGTGATGTGATGAGTAGGGTTCGGAAAGTGTACCACAACGCAGGGTCGGACTCGTCATCCGTCATGTCATTGACGGAAGGAGATGTGAGAGACCAAGAAGACAGGAGTAAAATGTGTTAATAATGTATATACATACCAATAGCTTGTGTCATTCAGAAACACCGACTGTTTTCAGTGCTCGAGCGTAGGTTGCCACAACCAGTAGTCTTTCTGCATTTCTTCCAGTTAAACGTGAGCGATTTGGCCTGTACATATGGTTATAAGTACAAGGAAAATTATCGTTCCACATCTATTGAAGTTAAAGATACAAATTCAAAATAGTTCACACTGACAGAGGACGACACACCACGCACATTATACTCACGAATTTGGCACAGTTGTTTTTATTACTGACAGTTTTCTTTTGTCACTAACATCAGTCCATTATTATTTTTTTACATCTACAGAGGACACGTGGTAAAACCCATTTACTAGCTATCAATATCGGGGCTGAAATATCTCAAACACCTAAAATTCGTATCAGTAACATTAACGACATTATTACTGCAAAAATCTGTTATTTCGTCAACTGTCAGCCACATAAATTTATTGCGTATGTCTTCTTTGATATTTCCCATGACATGTTGATATGTCTTCTGTAAATATGTATGGCTATTAGACAATGAAAAATCGGATACTTATTTGACAAAAAAACTTCTAAAGGGAATATTGTCGACCACGTTCCACGAAAGGCTACATGCACAAACTAAAATTCCTTTTTTCTAACAGTACCAGTAGTATTTTGTTGATGGATATTCAAATCTAAATCCTGGCGTATACGAAATATATATCGACGATTGCAGGGTATTCATAATCCATCTGTCTATCGTAAAATCCTCGTAATTTTCAATAATCTTTTTCAGTCTATTCACAAATGGTAACGACTGTGCCATTATTGCAAAAAT
Organism: Aromia moschata; assembly: GCA_029963805.1. Taxonomy (NCBI): domain Eukaryota; kingdom Metazoa; phylum Arthropoda; class Insecta; order Coleoptera; family Cerambycidae; genus Aromia; species Aromia moschata. The sequence goes on from JAPWTK010000083.1 coordinate 523,041, forward strand.
CCTTACAAAACCAGACTATATAAATGCACTACACGAACTCACGAGTTAGTCACTCGCAACACATTTTAAAATCTGCGTTCTACCGTCCATCCGCTCGCATCGAGCTAATGTAAGACACTACGGAATTTCGAACACAGCGTGGTTAAACTGCATTTAAGTATTCCGACCACCCGCACAGGAGTGTGGTACTAAAGTCCCAGTGCGCGTTACTATGCACGGGTCGTGGCTTACGTATGCACGGGCAAGAGATACCCGCGTATATAATTAATAAGGCGCTTAAAGAATACGGTTTATACTTTAATCATAGAGTTGTATAATGCCGACCCTGCGTTGTGGCAAACTTTCCGGACCCTAGTGATAAGTCCACCTAGATCTGGAAAATATACTTAACTGCTCCCCGAGAAGAGTCACTACTTCCTCATTTAAGTTGTCCATAAATGATTATATTGAATCTCTAAATATAAAGAAAAATTGAAGTATCAGATCTGGTATGTCTTGATAGACTTACTGTTAGATTGATAAATTTTAGATTTATAGATTTTTCAGATTTCTAAATTAAACATTATTATGAAATTATATCACACTGCTCTGCTACATATAGCGGAGGTTGTACAAAAGCACTAGCTATCACAAGACTACTGAAAAAAAAGTTTTTACTTATAAAGATACACAGGATCTTTACAAAAAAAGATACACGGTATCCGGCATAATGTATGCAACATACCGAAAAAAATAGAAATTGAAACTGTGAGGTGTCCAAGAGTTTTATGGAAATAACTGCAGCTTCTTAAACTATAATTATATTTTAATAATTGGTGCATATGTAGATTCAACTTAAGAATCAAAGTAATAATCATTATACATATCTCGGCACAAGCCATCGCTCGGTACCTCGGTTAATATAAAAAAGTATCCTATAAGAAAGTTAAAACAAATAAAAAGTTGTAATAAAAAAACATACAATATATACATAGGCGTATGCAGAACGATATACAGTGAGTAAAATAAAATACTAATTATAGAAATACATTACAGAAACATTATTTATTGGAATTGAAAATGTATTTTAACATCAGTCATGTGATCGGTGGTATGGTGGTGAATTTAAAAAAAGACAGAAACATTAAACAAACAAATTAGTTAGCTGTAAAACATGATTTTTATTATAAAAGTTTTCAAAACATGTAATATAATCTTGAAAACATCCTGTTCCTATCTGCTTATTTCCTTATGTTCTTGTTAAACCATACCAGGATAAAACATTGAAATGAACTTTTACGAAATTATCCCTCAGAGTTTCGACAAGTACCTATGTATCTATACGACAGGGTGTTCTAATTGAAGTTGATTGAAGGGTGCGGAGTATGGACCCATTCCCATGAGAACAAAAGTTAGCCATATCTTGAAAACGACGCATGGGACCCACTTCACTTTTTTAGGTGATGACTATACACCTCTTACAGAAAGGATTTATAGTGAAAAAACCGTCAGCAAAGTTTGCGAAAAAATTTTCAAAAACACTGGAGCACTCCCTGGGTTCTCAGTAACGCTCTGTGGAATATTTGCAGTATATTTTTTTCATAATCTAGAAACAAATATAAGGAGACGTTTTTCGATTTGTTACAAAATATTTTTGTTTCAAAAAAGTTATGGCCATTTTAATTTTGGGAAACAAAATGTTCCTATTAAATTAAAATTAAAATGGCCATAACTTTTTGAAAAAAAAATATTTTGCAACAAATCGAAAAAACGTGTCTCCTTATATTTGTTTCTAGATTATGAAAAAAAATATACTGCAAATATCCCACAGAGCGTTACTGAGAACCCAGGGAGTGCTCCAGTGTTTTTGAAATTTTTTTTCGCAAACTTTGCTGACGATTTTTTCACTATAAATCCTTTCTGTAAGAGGTGTATAGTCATCACCTAAAAAGTGAAGTGGGTCCCATGCGTCGTTTTAAAGATATGGCTAACTGAAATATCACGCACCGCCACTGATCACACATACATACGACCTATATTTTTCTTTACAAAAATGTAGTTTGTCAGTCCCAAAAAACTAGGTCAATACAGCGTATTGGTATCACATTTATTTTAATGATCTAACAATATAAGATTGTATTGCTATCTAATATATGATAGCAATAATGACTATGATAATGATAACGACGTCAGACAATTGACTTCTGGTTTCTAATTCTATGACTGACAAATTGTTTCCCTTTCTTATCTTGAATCTCTGAGAGTACATATTAACGTTATTTAAATATTCTACATGCAATACCTGTTGGGACAGGATTTGTTGAGGATAACTTCATATTCCAACATGATAAAGACACCAAGACGTTTGGATCGCAAAGGGTTTTTTAAATGGATGATCTGAGCAAAGCACAACCCATACAATGATTTGGCAACCCCCAGAGTCAAAATTTTAATATTATCGAACATGTCTGTTTGGAAAAAGCAAAACAAAAAAGACAGCTAGCTAATGTAAATGAGTTATTTACTGATCTAGAACAGGAATGGAAAGATATACCGGATGATTTCATTGCCAGATAGTTCAGCAGTTCACCTAGACGAATCTGCTCTGTAGTTACGACCAAGGGTGGTCAGGCTAAATATTAAAATTAACAAAAAAATTTGGGGCAACAATACATAGCTATATAGTCAGATCATTAAAATAAATGTAATATACACTGTACTGACCCAGCTTTTTTTATATTGACAATAAACTACATTTTTGTAATGAAAAATATAGGCGATCTCTTATTTATGCACAGTAGTGTATATTGGTCGAGTTTCAATGAACGTAGCAGATGACAATCGACAGTATCGAATTACTTTTTTTCTCCTCTAGACATCTGTACAAATCCCAGCTGGGCGTCCCCGGACACTTTGAAAACCCATATCCGGAGGACTCTGGACATATAGTAGAGTAGGATTAGTCGATTTGTACCCCTAAACGAAAAGTAACTGACACTTCACCAAAAAAAAATTGCTTTTTGTTGCGGAGGCTGAAAATATTAAATATCGTTTTTTGGCAACAATTTAAAATTATTGCTATATTGTTTAAATAATTCGCAAAGGTGCGAAAATCAGTTTTTTTTTTAAATAAAAAAGAGAACCGTAAACTATACAAAAAAATGTTTCAGATAGAAAATGTAACTAGTGAAAAACCCTACAAAACCCATCAAGAAATTTGCAAATCGGTTAATTTGTTTATCTGTAAAATTGAAAAAAACCGTCAAAATGGCCCCTTATTTCAATTGTTTATAACTAATTATAAAGTAAGCCTTGTGACTTTAAAAGTATTGGAAAATGTAGGTATCGGTGTACTTAAAAAACGCTGAAAATTTCAAATCGATATATTTTTAAGTTTTTGCAAAAAGTAAATTGTTTATTAAAAAAGGTGCTTTCATAAAACAGCTCTTATTTTTTTTTTGTAAACAGCATTGAGTAACGATTCAAAATGGATTCTCTTCTTGATGAGTTGGACTATCAAGTATTGAAAAATTAATTGAATTTCACAAATTTAATTGTTTAATAGTAATGGTAATGACAATCGTTGAAAAATATTATTATATATAAAATAAGTCGCTTGGACTAATTTCATTAAAGTTGTGAGTATTCCCAAAGTCATTCTTTTCACGAGCTACCCCAAATTAAAAAAATATAATTCCACGATGTATACTTTCGGAGATAATCCGATTTTTTTTGTGCGCTGTGATTTTGAAGCGGCCGAAAGAAAATCTGCGCGCAGGAGAACCACACTGCTGCCGCTGCCGTGCCGTCATCACTCATGCATCCACGCGCGTTACTAAAATAACGATGCACATTATTATAATGCTGTAAACGAAACCGACTATTACATACTTTCGAAATTCTTACATAATACAGAGCAAGATTTGATCTTATTACTGTGTGAATTAAAAAAAAAATAAATAAAAAAATTGAATAAGTTATGAGTGCAAGAAAAAAAAAAAACTCGGCTCCCAAGTTACTTGGAGCATTTATTTTGTTTTAATTCGCAGAAAAATCGTTGCTGTAAAATGATTCTAGTCTCAACATTGTACGATAAAAAACAAACGAGTTATTTCATTTGTTTATAACTTTAAAACGGACGTACTTTTCAATGTAAATTTTATACAATTAAATTTGTGAAATCCGATTAATTTTTCGATGTACTTGATAGTCCATCTCATCAAGAAGAGAATCCATTTTGAATCGTTACTCTATGATATTTACAAAAAAAATATACGAAAGCACCTTTTAATAAGCAATTTACTTTTTGAACAAACATAAAAATATATCGAAAATATCTCGAATATTTCAAAAAAAAAAAACTGATATTCACACCATTGCAAATTATTTAAACAATGTAGCAATAATTAAACAAAAACGATGTTTAATATTTTCAGCCTCCTCTACAAAAAGCAATTTTTTTTGGTGAAGTGTCAGTTACTTTTCGGCTAAATCCTAATTCTACTATACTAATATGGAAACACTTTCTTAACAGCTTCCTTCTGCGACACGTCGAAGATATTACGTCGCAAATGTAGTTACGTGACGCCCTGCCGCGAGCGTGGCAAACTGGCAACTCCGCCCGAGACCCTCTGACGTCACGTCTTTAGATATATTTCCGCAAATCCCGCCGCCTATGTTATCAATCCGGTGAGGCTTTAGGAACAACTTTTGCGCGGTCGCCCTCTTGCAGATCTCGTTATCGTCTCGGGAATATCTGCGGGGTGTATCAAGATCGCACGGTTGTTCTCGCATGACTGTGAGTCCTCCGTGCTGCAAAAAAAAAATGATTAGGAGATCAAAGTGCCCCGCGACTAGACTAGGCTCCGAATCGAAAAGGAGGGACTTTTTGCTAATTCGGATGAACATTTCGCGAACTTAGGTAGTTCTTGGGTCTTGGGCACGGTATACGTATTAGGGATTGCAATCCGGAAAACCGGATCCGGTGATCCGGCGGATCCGGCATCATAAGACATCTATCGGATCCGGCACCAATTTGCCGGATCCGGTAAATTAAAAAACAAATACATAAAACATGAATTTATTGACAATATAACCGACTATTGTACGAGTAGAAGCAGAAAGGGCCTTCCCGGCCGCCGGTTACATTTGTAGCTCTGTAAGAAGTCGATTGGAAGATGATAAAATTAACACCATTTGTTTCCTAAGATAATTTTTTCAAAAACCAAGTGATTTTTTTATGATTGTTTTACTTAAAATAATAATTTAAAGTAAGTTAATGTTAAAAAAAAAAGAAGTTTTGAACTCATTATTGTGACGATTGTGCCATTGATTAAACTGATTTTTGGTGACTGTCATAATTATAGGAATGAAACTGCCTAGCGTGCCTAAATTACCTAATTATTGTGATCGCAGTTGATAAGCTTGATTTTAGTTTATTTAATATAGGTTACTTATAACGAGCCGTCAAAAAAAAAGTCATCAAAGTTGGAAGAGCAAAAAAAGACGTATTTCTATTTTTAACCTTATAACCTTATTGAATTGTCAAGGCTGTTACATTATGTGACAGTCATTATTTATTTTACAATTCTGACAGCTACTTGTCAAAAGACAAAGTTTCATTTTGAGCTTAATACGCCAGTCAATAGAGCTCGAAAAGGGGTGAGTTTATGACACGATTGATACCTGAAATCCGACTACGGGATACTTTTGAAGTTCAGTCCTTAGATGAAAACGTATATGAATTGGACTAGGGAAATAGTTGCACTTTTTTTTAATAACAAATTAGTGAAAAAAATTGAGTTTTTCAGTTTTTCGCTTATAGAAGAAAAGCTATTGAAGCAATTACATCGCATCAGAGTAGATCATCGCAAAGTTGTAGAGAATTCAAAAACCTTTAAAATGAAAAAAAAATCAAGTCAATAGGTACATTTTTCGCTGAGAAAACTCGGAAAAAACGCAAAAAATTACTTTTTCTTAATAAATTCGTAATTCGAGTATTTTTGCATTAGAAGAGTCAATCCTGTGGGAAAATGTAGGTAATATCACGAAGAATGCGTATGCAAAAACTGGATTATGTCCGATGAATGGTTTTTGCACAATAGTCGAATAAAGTTTTTTACATCGTATTTTGAATATTCCATAACACGTGGAGCGATTAAATAACATTTTCTCGACGGATTCGGAAACTACAGAGTGTAAACTACAATTCGTCCATTTACTTTGTTTCATTTAAATGCCATTAAATTGGTGTAAAACGCCTCTGAACACCGCGCGAAATTTGTTGGTCGCTGCCGCCGCTTCCCCTCGCTCCCCCGCCACCTCTACCTCGCTCGGCTGTCAGCGCGCCGCCGAACATTTTGCGCGGTGTTCAGAGGCGTTTTACACCAATTTAGTGGCATTTAAATGAAACAAAGTAAATGGACAAATTCCAGTTTACACTCTGTAGTTTCCGAATCCGTCGAGAAAATGTTATTTAATCTACCGCTCGACGTGTTATGGAATACATCAGAATACGATGTAAAAAACTTTATTCGACTATTGTGCAAAAACTAGTCATCGGACATAATCCAGTTTTTGCACACTCATTCTTCGTGATATTACCTACATTTTCCCACAAGATTGACTCTTCTAATGCAAAAAATACTCGATTAACGAATTTATTAAGAAAAGGTAATTTTTTGCGTTTTTTCCGAGTTTTCTCAGCGAAAAATGTACCTATTGACTTGATTTTTTTTTTCATTTTAAAGGTTTTTGAATTCTACAACAACTTTCCTATTGGATGTGATGTAATTGCTTCAATAGCTTTTCTTCTATAAGCAAAAAACTGAAAAAACTCACTAATTTGTTATTAAAAAAAAGTGCAACTATTTCCTAGTCCAATTCATATACGTTTTCATCTAAGGACTGAACTTAAAAGTATCCTGTAGTCGGACTTCAGGTATCAATCGTGTCAAGTCAAAAAGCTCTATTGACTGGCCTATCAACACAACCGCTATTTCCATCTCTCTCGTTCATAGCCAGATTTGACGCCATTTTTTTTATGGATATATAATGTAATGTAAGTCTAAGATATCATTGATGTTATTTGTGAAATCTAGTAAGTGAAACTGAACTTAACCGCCCGTCATTATCTAATTATTACTAAACTAATATAACAATTACAATTCTAGTTACACTACATCTACGAAATTTTTATTACTGATTCATACGTAAATGTTGATTAATTATAACAGTGTAAATAAAGTTGATATCATAAGACATAAACGTTTTTTTTTTATATATACTCTGTAGTACATTCACTTGATCATCTTTTATACAGTTGATTTTGGAATGAAAAGGCAAAATGGTTTTGATGGAACCAATACGACCGGATCTGGCTGGATCGATGGAAATCCGGCCGAATCCGACCGGATTGAAATTGGTGCCGGATTGCAATCCCTAATACGTATAGACTACATACGGTATCTAAAGGACCTTTTAGACGGTCATTTCAGTCGTCAGTTCAGTTTCAGTTTCCGTTCCCATTTCATTTCAGTTCTCACACTATTCCTAGTCGTTTCAGTTCTCTGTAGAGTGTAGTTGTGAAAATTTGAGTTGCACGCAAAAGTTCATCAATTAAAAGTGTTCAACATATAATATATTGTTCATTCTGGTTTAAAAGTGTACATTCGTGGTATTACACAATAACTCATGGATGAAGACTGTCTCATTGCAATAGCCTTAGTTTTGGTTCTGAAGAAAGAGCGGAAGAAAAGGAAGCAATGGAGTAAAGCTTGGCTTCTGAAAAGAAATTCATTGTCGCATGTAAATTTAATGAAGGAACATCGCTCTGAACCATGTGATTGGTTGAATTATTTACGTATGAATGAGGATTCGTATCCTGTTATTACGCCTTGTGACGCCTATTATACAAAAGCAGGATACCAATATGAGGGAGGCTATTACTTATCATGAAAGGCTAAGTGCGACATTGAGATTTTTAGCAAGTGGAAGCACTTACCAAAGTCTTAGGTTTCATACAGTGATATCACCTAAGCCTAAGTAAAATAATACCTGAAACTTGTAATTCCATTATTGTGGTACTCAATGATTATATAAAGGTAAGTAATGGGTTTAAAGTTTTCATTTGGAGATAATGAGAAAAACAAATACTTTTTATCAAATCAGATTTTTGTAAAAGTAAGCACAATATTTGTCAGCAAATTGAGAAAAATAGTCTGCAACAGATGCATGGTTTCCTTGTATCTCAAGAGGTGATATATTCGTGAGAAATTGGCCTTGCATTGGCTGCAGAGTGGTTAAATGGGCTTGGTATGTCTGCGAAGTTGAAAAATGCCCCGGTGCCGACAGTGGCAGCAAAAAATATTGTTGTGATGGCTGCGGTGTTGAAAAGTGGCTCTGTGGTTCTTTCAAGAAAACTGACGTGAGAGAACGGATAGAGGCATGACGCCCTTGCTTATACATAGGAATTATGAGAACTGAAATGAAACAAATAGGTCTATCCATCCCGTCAGTTCTCAGTCTCCGTTTCAATTCTCCTGTCAGTTTTTACTTTTTACACGTAGGAAAAACTGACCGTTCGACGGAAACTGAAACTGAACTGAACTGACGACTAAAATGACCATCTAAAAGGACCTTATGCGGTTAAAATTCGAACCGTTTTGCGCATGACGTCACCTTGCGCTCACGATCCCAATGTTTGCCGTGGGAAGTCGTATTATTTTCCTTTATAAGTGGTGGATTGAAAAATTTTTTCGTTATTTTTCATAAAACTTATTATTTCATGTACATATGTTACATATGTGGAGATAAGTTTTGATGAATATCGACTGTGGAATTGGAACGATGACATAATTTATATACAATAATTTATTGAGTGTTTTGTTCATGAAAGGATGTTTACCCGAGTGAAAGATATTCGAAAATTTAATTTTCACTATGTAAACTATTTTCACTAACAACTATGTAAAACAAATGAGGGGGTCCGTGGAAAAGTAATACAAGTGATGAAGTTATGCTTTGGAATAAATTAACGTCAAAGTATATTATTTGTAGGAAAACAACTACATTAGTAGGAGGAAAATTAATTGACTGTAGTTAATAAAATAAAGCTGATAATATTGGACAATGTATTATTTAAGGTTTTCGCACTTGTACCATTTTCCCCCAAAATAATAGTTAGATTAAAACTGGTACAAGCGTTCTTAAACTTTTATTTAAAACTAACGACATGTACATTATTCATGTATAATTTATACTTCTTATAAATTCTCATCAGTCATCATCATCGGACTCTATAAAAAATCTACCACCATCTTCAAGAATATCTTCGATATCATCCACATCCTCGTTATTATTTTCCACTTCCATGACAACTGACGACAGGCGTGTGTTTTTTACAGCACTTTTTGATTTTGTTTTTGTTTCGCACTTTGTTTTGTTTCGTTTAATGCAATTGTATACTGAGGCACCAAAAATTAAATATTTGAAATGGAAAATTTTACAAGAACTATTAGAGTTTGTACCTCCTGTTTACCATAGTTTTTATATAGAGTTACCCCATGCAGATGTAGCGAAAGAAAGCTGCATCTTTTTTCTATCACTTTTTTATATATCTATTCAACACTTTCACAGTAGACCGATTTAAAGAAATACTAATTTTCAAATAGGGAAGGTTTTTTGACGGAACAGCTTCTTTCTTCAAAGATCTAAATCGTTTCGGTTGATATCCGAGCAACTCATGTTTTAGATTTCGCTCATAATCTTCGTCAACAAATTCTGGCATTTTTAACGTTGAATTTATCTTTGCGTTTACACATATGCTTCCACTTTGCTTTCATATTCTCATCCTTGGGAAAGCCAAAAAACTTAAAATTGTTTGTAGAATGATTGTTCGTATTACAACCATATACATCACACCTCATTTTAACAAATTTTTGCTCAAAAAAATATAAAAACCGGCATAATCTTATCAAGCTGCCTTCAGAAGACACTCCTCGGCTGACAAAAAGTTAACAAACTGGGCACAAACTGACGTCACACTCATAGCGCCCGGCTATGCGATATCATTCATATATCTTCTATTTGTACACCGTGGGTGTTGGGTATTCATCAGAGATCTGTGTCACTACACCTATCGGAAAGATTAATCAGAAATACTGGAGGAGAGTCTTAAAAAGAGGAGGAGGAACAAATTCATACTTGAACACTTTTCCTCTTAACACTGAAACACTTTTTTGCACTCAACTTGCGTTTCGCCAGCTATGTTGTCATTATCAGGAAAGTACTAAAACTGATGGCTGGATTTAGAAATCAAATATTCATATAGTAATCGAAGTATGTTACAAATGCAAATGGAATACATGTAATATCTCCATAAAATATGTACCTGTCAGTCAATGAAGTATCACAACACGTCAAGTGCTTTGATGTTGATGGTGGATGGTGATGATGATGGATATGTAGGGTTTAAGATATCCCCACAAGAAAGAATCTAGAGAATTAAGGTTTGGTGACCTTGCTGGCTGTTCTAACGGCTCTCGCCTCCAAATTCAATGATTTGAAAACATTAGGGCAATGCACTGATGGATATTAACATGGTAATATGGCGGTACTCCATCTTGTTGGAACCGTATTGTATCTGCTGGTATTGCTGGATTTCTTCTGTTATTGGGATACAGGTTTCTTAGTGACGCAATTATTTGATTTTGAAGAAAAGTTAAGTGCACCGTTTATAGTTTCCTTTAAAAAAGAATGGGACAATGATTTTGTCTCCTATTATACATGCCCAGACATTTACCTTTTCGGGTCTTTGGGTATTATGCATGCATCTCCCACATCCAGCGAATATTTTCTGAAGCCCAATAGTGGCAGTTCTGACGATTTACTCGTCCGTTAAGAGTAAACGTTGCTTCATCAGAAAATACAACATTTTCTATTACGACGTTGTTGTCTATTTGTTCGTAAAATTCCACTCCCTTATCAAAGTCGTCTTCACTGAGCTCATGAACTAGAATATGGGCTTGTATGGGTGCCTTTTATTGACCTCAGTGTTTTTGCATTGAATGAATGACTAGTATTGTTTTCTAAGGTAACTTGTCGAGTTGAGGCATTCGGGTATTCCTGAAAGAAGAACGAATGTTTCTTAATTGGCCTTACGCGTCCCAGTTATCTAAACTGTTTCTCTATTTTCCTAACTGTACTTTGGGACTTGGGATATGGGCGGTAAGTCGGAAATTGATTGGGATGGTCATTCTATGAGTTTCGTTTAAATACCTACGCCATGTTCACACGAAATTTAAATCGGCAAAAAGATTTTTAAACAGACGTAAGGCAAACTTTCAAATTGACAAAAAAAATATAATGAAAATAATTACTTTTTGTCGTACTTTTTTTGCGATACCTTAATAGAAACCCATTTATTTCTGGTTTATTTTCTGGTTTCAAATATGTAATGAGATATTCAGAGTGCGCATTTCGGGCGTCTCCTATTATTTTATAACATATAGTTTTGTTTACAAATGAAAATGCGTTTTATTTAAAAAAAGAAATTCCCACCTGCCAAATCCATTTCATTCTATTGCCCTCATTTTACTATAACATATTCTCTAAATTTTATATAATATTAATAATTTCTAATACCTCATCATAACGTAAACATTTTTTTTATATATAAAACTAGCGACCCGCCCCGGCTTCGCACGGTTTACGACATCACATTAGAAACCTCTAAAATTATCAGTGTTTCTCTACTATATTATGCATGTATTATACATATTAACCTTCCTCTTGAATCACTATATCTATTAAAAAAAACCGCATCAAAATCCGTTGCGTAGTTTTAAAGATCTAAGCATACATAGGTAGGGACAGACAGCGGGAAGCGACTTTGTTTTATACTATGTTATGATTATGATACCGCTAAAATAGAATCTGACTGTAATTACAACCTGATCATAAATGACCAAAAAGTAATTTTGTTCCGACTTAAAATACTATCTTTAAAATATCTCGACTACTAAGGCCTTACTCAATAATAATCGTTGGACTTAATATCTTGACTCCACTAAAGGTAACACTTACAGTATAACTACCCTTTAAAACTATACCTTCCGGTCTGCTCTATATTGTTACTTCACTGGCTACGTATCTGTTTATAGATAAAATAATTGTATTGAAGATTGACAGGTCAGAATGCCTTCTGACTGAAAAAATGCTCTTGACAAAATTGGCTGAATCGATTAACTGACGAAACATTTAGCTTTTAGTAAAGTAGAACTCGATGCTCCTTCTTAAAGCAAAAAAAATCAATACACCCCATTCGCAACTTTGGCTAAAGTTGCGAAGTATATTCCCCGATTCCAGTATTTCCAAGAAATTTCAGTAAAAAAAACTTTCTGCATGGCCTTGAATAAAGGCCCGAGGCTTCAGGTCAATGCCAGGTTGTAGGTCCCTGATTTGTAAGTAACTAATTAGTGCTTACTTTGGGAAACTGCTTGAAATTTTGGAATAAGAGTTTCGGAACTAATTCTCAAGTACACTTCAGAGGAGTTCAACGAGTAGGTGACAACTTCCTTTACAGCTCAAAACTTGCGAACAACTTCCTTCTGCCTTAGCAACTTTGAAATTAAAAATTGTATACAGTGGTGACTCGTAAAGTGGTGACTTGACTGTAAAAACGTCAAGGATTTTTTATTACATGTAAATTGCCATTTTTTTATCCGGGTTTTGAACTTTTTCGGCCACTTGTCAAAAGGATATGTCTGAGATTTTTTTTAATGAAAAATCTCATTTTTTTATGACAGAATGGGAAAGAGCACTTTTTTTTACGTAGAATCAGATAAATGTCGGTACATATGTCGGACATTCTACTACAAATGAAAAAAAATTAACAAGAATGATCAATTTCAGTCTTCAAACTGTGCACCGTTGACAGCCTGACTGTAAATAACACGCCGAAGCAACATTGTTGAATATTACCATTATCAATAACTGCTGGAGGTATGCGTCATGTTAAATTCTGGATAAAGTCCTATTTTTAAATCATCTACTATAAGTTCATGAATCGAATAATGTATACTTTACTTCTTAAATATCCTCATAAAAAATAAACTGGAGGTGTCAGACCTGGCGATTTGACTGGCCACGCATTTATAGAGCTGCGTACAATAGCGATGGTAAAGTGGATTATTTTTGTTGATGAATCCTCCTTTACTTTACAAGGCCAGGCTAATAGGCATAATAAAAATTGTTATTGGGCTATGGACAATTCCATTCAAAAAGTGAATGTTTGGTATGGTATAGTTGACACAACCTCATCGCTGTGCTGATTCCGTTGTATCCAGATCCAGACGAATCGGATCATTCGGGAACTAAAGTATTCTTTCAGCAAGATGGAGCACCTTCTCATGCAGCAACTATCCAAGCGTATTTCATAAATGTTGGGAAAGAAGAAGGGGACAAATTGAGTGGCCTGGCCGACCGCCAGGTTTGACCCCCACCAGTGGGTGTAAATAACATTTTGAATATAGGAGGAATATATTGAGCCATTCAAAAAAAAACCTCATCAAAGTTGGCCTAGTAAAAAAAGACGTATTTGTATTCTCTCTATCTTAAATTTATAACCTCATTTAATTGTCAAAGCTGTTACATTATATGACAGCCATTATTTATTTTACAATTGTGACAGCCACTTGTCAAAAGTTTGACATAACCGAAAAGTTTCAACATGACCGCTATTTCTATCTCCGTTTATAGCCAACTTTGATGACGTTTTTTTTTATGTATTTATTTAGGTTTATCTATTAGTGTTATTTATGTCTTATTTTTAACATTATTTTTGACTATTTCCTGAGAACTAGTTACTGGGAACTTATTATTAGTTTTATATTTAAAAAATGATTTTCCTATTTTGCCATTTTGTCATGTTTTAAGAATCATGAATGGATTTTGGAACACTGTATTCTATACACTATATCGTGCGTTGGTTAGAATAACCCTATGAAAAGGAGCGCCTCTCTCCCCCCCCGGCCCCAAATTTTTTCCTTTCCCCCCCCCCCCCCCCCCCCCCCCCCCCCCCCCCCCCCCCCCAAAAAAAACCCACCCCCCCCCCCCCCCCCCCCCCCCCCCCCCCCCCCCCCCCCCCCCCCCCCCCCCCCCCCCCCCCCCCCCCCCCCCCCCCCCCCCCCCCCCCCCCCCCCCCCCAAAGGGGGGGCGCCCCCCCCCCCCCCCCCCCCCCCCCCCCCCCCCCCCCCCCCCCCCCCCCCCCCCCCCCCCCCCCCCCCCCCCCCCCCCCCCCCCCCCCCCCCCAACAACCCCCCCCCCCCCCCCAAACAAAAAACCCACTGCATTGGCATTTTTACCAATATTGGGAGTCCAAAACTTGTGATGTGTATTTACCACATTAGAGTAATTTAAAATAAAAATGCAAAAGTTTTATCTCATAACTAAATTTATTTTTACTTCTCTTTTTTTTTCACTGTTTTTTTTTGCCCACCAAATCATGCCTACTACTTTTATTCTTACAAACGTCTCCATTTTCATTTTTAAATTACTGTAATTTGGTAAATAATAACGTGAGACCCCAAGTGTTTTATATCGTTATACTCGTAATTGATTGTACCATCTAATAATATCATAATATATTGGGTGTCCTATTTAAAAATCTCACAATTATTTCACTTCAAGTTCTAAAAAAATCAGTTCATCAATCAGAAAGAACCTGGAGTGGGTACTGGAACCTTGTAGAAACAAACGGAACGGTGTAGAAACAAAAAACTGGACATTTTCCACGAAACACCGAACTACTATACTTTTCTCGACGCGCGTTTCGCCAACTAAGTTCAGATTTGAAACACAGAATAATTGTTTGCGTCAGATGATGAGTACGAAGAAAACTGTCTCTTAACATTATTAATACGTTGAACATGGTTTATTTTATAATTAAGGGGTAAATAAATTTGCAAGCGGCAATGAAAGCGAGGCAACACCAATTGCCCCACACGTCTAACCTAACTGAAACTCATTTTGTAAAACAATGTAATAGCTTTTAACTAGTCAGCATGTAAGAAGGAAGATACTCCAAATTATTAGGTAATAAACGGAAACTGATATAAATGACAGTTTTTACGATATATGTACTTATAACGAAATAAGTTGCACCTTCACGTTTGTTCACAAACTTGTGAAACTCGAAATATGATTTTTTTAAAACGACCTTGCCGATTGCATTCTCACTGCGTATATGGCTGTGTCTTTTAAAATTTTACAACAAAGAGATATAGTTGGGTGGCTCTCATTACCCCCCTTTCCCCCACCTTTACGGGCAAGATATGGGGATCGAAATTAGACCCACCTTCATTTGTTACACTATCGCTATACATCAGAAAGTTCAGGAAGTGTGAATAAAAAAAAGAAAATTCACTTGTTGGACAATTTCATACAAAGTCGTATATTTTTCAAGAAATTCTAATTATGCAGTATAAATAAGTTTAAGCATATTTACCTATTTAAACTGGGCAAATAATTGCGAACCATGAACGTCAGTTCTGTTCACGACCCACTGCGCTCTCTTGTTTTTTTCCGCCTCGCGGCGATTAACCGGTACCGATTAGTTTTCTGAAAATCGCTCGTTTATGTCGCAAGAAGTGGCAGGACATATCAGTTTACGTATAATTGCTTCGCTGCTTCGAAAAATCGGATAAATTCAACAGACATGACGATTGTGTTGTTTGTGTCAAGTCAATGATTCCGGGGAGGGATTAAAACATAAGTGGCATTAGAATGGATTAGGTTTGACGATGTATGATTATGTTGTCATAACGTATTCCACAAGGTAACACGATTGGGACACTTGCTTATTCCAAGTAGCGTAGGCTTCTGTTTCTTTATCAATTTATTTATACATATGTGATGCGGCCTGTGAAAAGGTACCAGATGTTGGAAAAACTGTTTTCGGGTGGGGGTCAGATTTCAATAGCGCATAAATTTCGTTTCATTTAAAAAATGAAAAATGAAGTCTCTAGCGTTAATATAGCTCGAACTGGAAGCAGGTAAAGTTTCAATACGTAAAATCGTAATTTTGAGAAAAACACACGTAAAGTTTTGGAACAGAACTGTACACGATAAAATCGTTCGTATACTTGAAATATCACGTCGTAGACGACTTATTTCTACTGTACATGGTTGCCAGATATGTCTAGCACCTATATCCGTTGAAATCCGGAATTAGTATTTTTTCGACTTGAAACTGCGTTTTGGGCTGTAGCGGAAAATTCACTTTTGGTACCTTTTTACAGACCGCATCACATATGCAGAATATATCGCCTGCGTAAAGGTAAAACTCATTAAGTAAGATGAAGCCAATTCCTAAAAACCTGAGACTTTCTAAAAACAAAAAACGAAAAAGTTATTTCAGGAAGTTCCAAAAATGTAATACTACATTTTAACTAGCCTATGACCCATTTTATTGCAAATTTTTCGTCTGTTATGTTGTTTTGTTGTCTTGTTGTTGCATGATCGCATTTTTCTTACAATTGGTTTGGTGGCACTTGAAGAGTTTTACCTTTAAACCGACACACAGTAGGGCAGAATGACTAAAAAGGATTGTTGGCAAAAATATAAACACTTATTAAAAAACGGAATCATAGTTTTTCATTTGAATGAAGATATAGACCATAAAAAATAAAGAATATAGAAAGACAAAGTATAATTTACATTTTTTTTGTGTTTTTCCAGTTTTATTTAAATAAAAATTATGAGAGGCTGTTCAAACTTCATTAATACTACTTGAATTTAATCACATTAATTACATTGTTTACATGTTTATTTTACGAGTAAACAGAGATATACCTCTGTATATTGTTTTTGTTAGTTGTGGAGGATTATTGCGTGACAAAACTTCTATTTTTATATTGTGAAAAAGAAACCGGTTCATCTAGCTCTTGTAAGTACTTATTAATATTCTAGTAACTTTTGTTCACAAAGTCAGTTATTTCCTAATTATTATATTTGTTAAAATTTTGAAAGAAAATGTTAAATACCTATCCAAAAAAAAATGTAAAGAAAACCGGCGAATCAGGCCTGATTAAGCTGTAAATTTTATATATTTTCAATGTATATTCATTCTAGATTTAGGTATGATTTGAAAATTGTTGCTCATATTTGAGTTATGACTTCATCAACATATTTTTTAAATTGTAATCCCTACTTTTCCGGATGCGCAGGATGTATGAAGAACATTTTTTTCTACATATAACCATATACTCTATTTCCATTTTAAATTGAAAATAGGTAGAACAAAGCAAGGTTGTAAGATAAATTTTCTAAAATTGCTAAGCTCACTATACAAGTATACTTCATACTTCAGTAAACTGTTAGTTCGTGACGTTCTTAGAAAGCTAGTTTGGAAATATTAAAAAAATATATAGATATAAATTTAAAAAAATAATTATAAATTCAAACAACTTTATGTATATTACTATACTTAAGAAAATTTTGAAGAGCCGGCAACGGCGGCTCAGGCGGCTGGCCGCACAGAGTAAAACCACTGGCGGTAACACCAGTCAACGAGATTATTAGACTACTTTGCATTTAATACATTGCTAATACTTCTTCGGGCCACTGTGCCATAAAATTTTTACGACGTCGTTAAAATGATTTACGACTTAGGCACTCAACTTGTTTAAGACGCCAGTGACGTGTATTTCAGATAGGTTTATTAACACAGACAATTTTTTCAGATTGTCTGGTTAAATGAGCATTATTTACAGCAAATTATATTACAAATATTAAGAGTTTTGTATGCAGGCTAATTTTAATCTCCTATATTGATTTGAATGAAAAAAATTATTTCACAATTTTCTTATTTATAAAAGATATATGCACGCCCATGGAATCATAAAGTTGCACCGCTTTTTTTGTTCCCCAGGTGTATTTATCATTTTCAATTAAAATTAGAAGGACTATAATATTTATGGTGTCTAAAATGGACAGTTGTTATTATAATAATAAAAAAAAATAACTATTCAGTTTTCAAATTTCTTTTGTAAAAATCAAGAAATGAATTTACAGTAATTATTAATATATTGTATTAAAAAATATGAACAAATAATTTTTTTGTTTTTGTCTAATATTCATTTCCTGATGTAAATAGGACTCTATGTATAATATGTTGCATGTTTGGCTATATTTCTAATGTGTATTTATATTGTATGTAATTATTTATATTTTTGTGCACTTTCCAGTCTCTAGTCATTTTCGAAGACAACCTACTATTGAAGAAAAAGAAACATTTTGCTAAAATGCCTGCAGACTTATAAGTAGGGTTGGCTGATCGTGCCGCAATTTAGCGGCGCGCGGCAGGCGGGTCATTGACTTCAGTCATTTCGCCCGACCGTCTGGCAGACTCTAGTATTATTATTAGTGTGTTTGAGGTGTTTATATCGTCGGCATCGGTATTACACATTGATAATAAAATGTCACACGTGCAAACACCTAAAAAACTACCATTTGCTGAAAAAGCGAATAAATTCATCGGTGAATTCGAAGATTTATTTGATAGCGTGACCGTAATGTGTAAAGTCTGTAAGGAAAAATTGCTGTGGAAAAACAAACGCGATCGTAGCCGTCACATAAATAATGTGAAACATAAAAATAAAAAGAGGGTATGTCTTTGAGAACTTAGTTTATGTTCGACTTACTTTTAAGGCTAAGTACCTGTGGTGTACCCCAAAATGTACTCGATAAACAACCATTTCGTGAGTTCTGGAACAAACACGTTCCAGAGATGCCGTTATCAGATCGCACAACGTTATGTAACTATCTACCAACTATACGCAGTAATACTAAAGTGGATTAAAAGTGCATTAAAAAATACACGGCTGTGGCTATGTATTGACAACACCTTTACAGCAAATAAAAGCAGTTATTTAACAATTCAATCCTGCCAAAGTTGCAGCTATTTAGAAGAGCCAGACCAAATTTCAAGGTATGCCCATTGAGACAGCTTTAAAAACTATTCATAGTAACTATAAAGGTTTGTATGGCACCATATAAAAATTACAGAACAGTGAGTTATTGTTAGCGGAGTCAATACAAATAGTGGACGAACTAAAATGGGTGACGCAATAAATGAGTCAGTTCAAAAATAAGTTCGAAAACGTATTAAAAAAAGACACCGGTTTTACCAAATGAAGGTGCATCTACAGATCAGTTAAGTGAATGCAGATTATTTTAATTAAGCCTGTATTACATTAGTAAAAGTCGAACGGTCGTTCTCCAAATAAAAGCATATATTTTCACCACAGCGAACAAGAGTCTCGGAGACAACTACCTTATCAGATAAACTGATGCTACAAGTTTTTACGAATCTTCTCCAGTTTGTGATAGTACTGTTAACCCAACTACGTCGTCAAGCTAATTAAGAGGGTAAGTTTTACATACATATATGGTTGTAAAGTGTGAATTTATTGCTTTTGTTACTATATTTAATATTAGTTGATTTCTTGTATTACATGTATAAAAAGTATCTACTTATGCGTAGTCTTCTTACAAAGAACATTGCGAATTTTGTTTGCAGTGAGTCCACACACCTTGTCTTATTCAACCTTTCTTTTGCCAGATTCGTTAAATCTTTTGTTACAAACTTGCCTTACGTTGTAAGGCAATGTGTCAAGAACGCTCAAAACGGGAGCAGCTATAGTAAAATGATGCAGGCATCACTTTAATTTACTACGTTCAAAAATAGTAATAAATCTTTCTAAATAATGTGCTTAGAATAGGTCCTCTTTTCTGTTGTTTTTACAACCAGTTCATTTAGATTCAACTATTCAGATCTTTTAGGAATTATTAGGGTCTATTACGACCTTTCTCTTTTTCGAACAGGGTATAAGAGAACTGGCTGAGAAAACGCCAAATGGGATCGCGATGGAGACAAATTAATTACTGTATATCCCCATATATCCCTTGTATCACATGTGTTTTAGAAATGGAATAAGGTCCGGGTTCAGCGAAATGACCGCGTGTAATCGGATTAGTAATCTAAATGTTAATCCGGGATCTTGTATTTTGTCGGTATATTTTTGGAATGGGATAAGAAACAACGCTTATACTAGAATAGGAATCCGTAATGGACTTTTCAACTTGTTGGCTCGACCACATTTCGTTGAAGTTTGGTTGTAGACACAGCCATTCAACTACGGATGGAGAATTAGAAAATTAATAATTTAACATATCAGTTGCAGATGAAACGCATTATAAAATGAAGTTATTAACCTAGCATTTGAATATAGCATTTGATAATCCTTGTTACAACGGCAACCTCTTGGAAGAATCTAATTTTTGAACCAGATGAGTAGTAGCACCTGCCTTTGATGATGTTCACTGGGGTAACTAGAGGTGATAAGGAGGGGGCTGAACCCCCCCCAGACCAATTGACCTCCCAGCAATTGAAAAATGTGTATATAAATTGAAACCATCAACCCCCTAAATTTTGTATAATGAGGGGTCATGACCCCTTCTAGAAAGTCAGCCTAATTACGCCTCTGTTAATATCGGACAAACATTGGTAAATCTGGCAAAAACGGGATGCGCCACAGAGGCATACGCATCATACGAGGTGTGTAAATCAAGTAATGAGACTAGCAACGTAGCGCCCGATCTAGCAACACTGCGGATACGGGACTTGGAAGGACGGTAGGTTAATATGTAATGCACCTTCTGTACAAGTTTGAACTTGTTAGAGTCATTTGTTTGTTCTTTGTGTTTTCGTAAACCGTTTTTTTTAGTGCGTTTTAAAAATTAGTGAGATTAATTTTGAGCAATGGTGTGCTATTAGGTTTTGCTTCAATCTTGGGCATACCGCAACGAATACTTTTGCAAAACTTCAACACGCCTATGGAGACAGTGTTTTTTCAATAGCCCAGGTTTTTCGATGGTTTAAGGCATTCTCAGAAGGAAGGGAGTCGACTGAAGATGAATTACGCAGCGGAAGGCCTTCATTTTCAAGAACCAATGAAAATGTCGATAGAATACGGGATCTCACATGAATACACTCATTCAGATCATCGTCGGTTGATGACAAGAATGATCCGGGTTGAGTTAAATTTGAATCACATCATTGTTCATCAGATTTTGAATAACGAATTAGGGATAAGAAAAATCTGCGCAAAAATGGTTCCAAAAAACCTTTCGCAGGAACAAAAGGACATCAGGAGAAAAAGGTGTCTTGACTCTTTGGGATCGATTGAAAATTATCCCCATTTTATGGAACGGGTCATTACTGGTGATGACATATTTGGGTGTTTGAGTACGACCCGGGAACCAAGGGCCAAAGCATGGAATATCGCAGTTCAAGTTCTCCAAGACCCAAAAAAGAATGAGAAGAAGACCAAATGCATTCTGATATGCTTTTTTGATAGCCAGGGAATTGTCCACAAAGAGTTTGTGCCACTAGGCAAACAGTAAATCAATACTTTTACAGAGAGGTTCTTGAAAAACATTTCAGTAAACGAGGTTTTAGCCAGTGAAAACATTCCTGTGGCTCCTCAGCTTTCTTATTCACCTGACTAGAGTCCTTGTGACTTTTTTCTCTTTCTGACATCACATCAAGGGATGTCATTTTGGAACCATAGAAAACATTCTGTAACAGACTAGCTGAAGGCTATTCCAGTATATGAGTTTCAGCACTGTTATGAGGAAAGGAAGAACCGTCTACAACGCTGTGTGGCTTCCCAAGGAAGTCATTTTGAAGGAGACAATATTGAATTGTAATTCTATTCTAATAAAAAAAGCAGTCTCATTACTAAATTTACACACCTCGTAAATGCAATACACGAAATTAACTAGTAGCCTTTCACATGTTTGCCATACTTTATTATGTAATTATATCACACTATTCAACGTAATACATATAGCGGAGGTTTAAAACAGCACCAACTGATACGGAACTACTGCAATCAAATAAAATTGATTCAACCCCCATCACATACTACACGAGTTACATATGTGTTGCCGTAAGCCAACTTCACTTATGGTACTCCTAAATAATTTAACATGTGTTCAACAACATTGAACACTCAAAGTAGGCCCTCCCAATTCAAAAGTACATATGTGTTTGATAGTTTCAGGCACAAAACTGTAGTGTTGCGATCTGACATTTGACAGCCTTTAAACTCTCAACGTTAAAGTTCTAAACTAAACCAGTTTGTATAGCTTCTACCAAAAACTCCTTAAAACGACGTTAAAGCATTTATGGCGGAGTCCTAGAAACGGATGAAAGGTTGAAGGACAATGAACGTATTCTCTCGAAGACTGTTATCTGGAATTTTAAGAACAGTTTCCTGATGTGGCTGTGAATATCGACTACAACACACAACAAGTTTAGGGAAACAGAGAGTGTGGAGTGTGGAATGAAATAAAAGTAATGGCTGTCATACAGTACGAACGAAGAAGGTGAAAGAAAATGTGCGTCAGGATATGGCAGATGCTCTCAAAATTTCTAGTGTGTTCTGTCGTAGCTAATTGGTTAGTACCTGCCATACTATTAAAAAAACATTTACACTTGTTTTCAGGAACTTCGAGAAGTCAGTTATATACAAAAAGGTCTCAGAAATGTATAAAACAACGTTGGCGTCGTTTTCAACATTTCTCTTTAAACAATATAACGATTCAGTATAAAAAAACGTTATCAAATCTGGTTATGAACGAGACAGATGGAAAGAGCCATTATAATAGAAGCGAAAGTTTGTTATTTTCAAACTTTTGAAGTGGTTATAACAACTGTAAAATTATTTTAGAAATGGTAGTAGAATCAATGGAAACTGGATATATTCGATGAGAGCTGCGTATAAAGACTTCAGGAGAGTTTTTCCAGATGTAGTTATTAATTTCGACCATTTTAGCTGGCCAGTAAAATGTTTATTATATTAGTGCCGGCAAAAAAATATTATATTAGTACCAGCTCCATCCATATCGTCTGAAATTCACACATAAAATTCTCAGAGCGGACAAACCACTAAGACTACAGTTCTGCCAATGGTTTATTAAAATTTTTTTGCTAAAAGTTGGACCTATTTTTTTAATGGAAGTGAATGCAGAGAGGTACCGTTTAGAAATCTTAAAACCTCTTGTTCAAATGTTGCACGACGACATATTGCAAGAAGGTTATATTCAACAAGATGAAGGTCGAGCGCTTACTATTAGGAAAACAGGAAAACAGGAAAAGTTAATTATATAGGCGAATTTTTCGAAGATCGTATAATTAGTTTGAACATGAGACCATATTATCCCCTAAATCTTGCGATTTGTCCACCTTTTTTTTCTCTGACCTTATCTAAAAAAATTTAATTTTGGAACACCCTTTAGCGATATGGAAGACCTTCAACATTGAAGAAATTAATGGAACCCCGTGTATACTGCATCACGATATTGACTCAGTTAAAAGAAGAGTGTATAAATAAGTTTGTATAAATATGAGTTGTGGTCATTTTTTAAATAATGTCTTTTTTTTTCATTTTTGTCTTTTATATGTATACCCGGTAAAACACATAATATATCAGCACATAATATGATAGCCTTAACAATTCAATAAAGTTATAAACTTAAGATTAAGAATAGAAATACGACTTTTTTTGCTCGGCCAACTTTGATGGCGTTTTTTTAATGGCTCGTTATATTTTGAAATATTATTTCAATTAAAATATGTATATATTTCTATCTCACTTCGTCTTTCAATTAACCCAAATTAAAGGCAAACTGTTTAGTTTTTGTTTCAGTAATAGTCAATTTTATATAACATTATTCGCGCATTGCACTTACTCATTCTGCGCATGCTTCACGAGAACGCGCCGAAGACACGTTAGTGAGAAATAAAGTGATAATTATGCTTAACAATCCGCAGTGAATATGTATATTGATACCCTTTTCGCAAATATTTCTTTTAAAATCTGGTGCGCCAGCTGCAGCTGCCGCAAGACGTCAGCGTTTGCTATGATATACTCGTAAGCTATGCTATTTATTTATTTATGATAGAACGTGGAAATGAAAGACCTTTTTAATGATTAATTTTATTTTTATTTTTCATAATTGTTAAAATTTCAATTATTTTTCTATAAAATATTTTCATACAGTCCATTACGCAACACAAATAATAAGAACATATGGAATAGGTACAAATTTTGAAAAACCTTCTGTATTATAAAAAATGGCTAATACACACGTTTTTTTCATAACTAGCTTGAGGCCAAAGTAACGAAATCAATATAAATATCAATATAAATATAGCTGAAATGTTTGTGACTAGATTAAAATCTGTAATAACACTAATAATCAAAATAAGAAAAGATTTCGTTTACACGTGTTCGAATGGGCTGACTCAAGGCCAGGAAAATGATTACAGACGAAATTGTCGTGTTAATTAAATCGCTTGTCAATCAAATAAACAATAACTGAACTTGATTAGGTCGCTGTTTCAGAACAGATATTTCCCTCAAATTTTTCTAGCGAACAAAATAAGTAGACAGTAACAAAATCACAATATTTATTTTATATTATCCAGCTTGTACCGATAATCCACTTAAAACTGACACACCCACTTATCGTCTGACTTCATTATCGATTTGGGTCATTAAAAAACAGTGGGGCATGTTTTTTCATGAACCTCAAATATGCTGAAACATAGTTACGTTAAGAATTTATATATGAATGGCGAAAACATATTGTTTTTTAATAGAACGCCCTGCATATTTGCCTATTTATTATAATATACTGCATATTTTTGGACACAGAGTTGTCACAATTTTCGGATTATTATTAAATATCGCCAAAGTGAGGTTCATTTAAGGGTCGGATTAGCCCATACAATTACCTACATGTAATAAACCTACAATTTACCTATAAATGCTTGTTAACAAAGTTGAACGGTGCAGGAACTTGATGGGTAGAAGAACAATTCGTTGCCGAAAGTTTGTCGCAAGCTATATGGTAGGTGTAACACGCTAAACTAACACAACACAAATACTGTCAAATAGTGTAAACTGTTCGGCACTAATTCTAGATGACTTAAATGAAATGTAGGTAGACCTATGCATTAATCCGTTGTTAGATTGAAAATCTTTCGAACTATTCTAAAATTTGTAAAATTTTCCACAAAATATTTTTTAACCAGAAAGGTTTCATATATAAATTTGGAACGTGGATAGATTGAAGAAACATGTCCTACATTGGTATTAAGTCGTTTGCAAATTGAAAATCTTTTAGCCGTTCTTGAATTATTTGAACAATTCGTCACAGACATTAATCCAATCAGAAACGAGGACTTTTTTCCTATAAAAAGAATCAATCAAAGGCGAAGACATATATTTATTTTCTGGGAATATGTTTTGCACAGCATACTCGACTTGAGATGAGACATCGTGTTTTTTATACAACTGTGACGTCATTCTGGAGGTCACAGCGTATGACTTACAGAACACAAGCCTATGACTTACATGACACAAAATTTTTTTACCTGAAGGCCTTTAGAAACAAATTTGTAAATTTGCTAGAACGACTTATGCAATATTGGAATTGAACTGAAAATTCATCGAAAAATTTTCGAGCTATTCGAAAAATTCATAGTATGACGTCACATAATGATAGTCCATCAATCAGAATTGAGGGAGCCGTGAGGGAGCGATTTTTTCTGTTATTTTTTTCGTAACTCGCACAGTTCGCGCGAGTTATGAACCGTAATGTGAAAAAAATTATTTTCAATTATTCAGTTCAGTTTTCTGTGCTGTTGCAAAACATTTTTTGAAAATGTATAATGCGTTTGAACAACACACAACTAACATACTAACTTACATAGGATAAATGCCAAATACTTTGTAAAGCATAATTAAAAGAAATTTTATAATCACACATACCTACTATCAGTTTTTACGAATTTATATTCACTGTTGAAATAGGACAATAAGAGTTAATTTTTTTCCTTGATAATCGTTGCATATTGGAAAAAAGATGAAGGCCTTTTTGTAGGTCTATCCTTTCTACCTCTACTATTACGTACTTAATAATAATAATAATAATAATAATAATAATAATAATAATAATAATTACGCACGGAGAAGCAAGGTTGGTGAGAGCAACTTTGTTTACGGATGTGGCAAACCCGCGTACTCCGGCTATGCATGGGGGAGCAAGGTTGGTGAGAGTAACTTTCCTTTCGGCCAGGCAACCCCGCATACCCCAGCTACGCACGGAGATGCAAGGTTGGTGAGAGCAACTTTGTTTACGGGTGTGGCAAACCCGCGTACTCTGGCTATGCGTGGGGAGCAAGGTTAGTGAGAGTAACTCTGTTTTAGGTGTAGCAATCCTGCATACCCCAGCTGCGCATGGAGAAGTAAAGTTAGTGAGAGTAATTTTGTTTTCGGATATGGCAACCCCGCGCACTCCAGCCAAAGCACGAAGGAGCAGGCTTGGTGGCAGCTTCCCTGTTCTCGGGTGTGGCAAACCCGCTTACTTCAGCCGTCACAGAAACGTGGCTCATGGTGTTCCGAAGTACCCCTGGGGTTCGCCTGCCGTACGACGGAGGGCTGCCCGAAGGAGAGAAGATAACAGAAGGTTGAAGTGGACCGTCGAAATGAACACAGAAGTTATGAGGACGTTCTACATCATCAACCACTGCAGAGACGAGCCACTCCCTGGATGGAGACATTCGCTACATGTTGAATTTTTGCGCAGAAATCCCACCTTCAACATCACTGAACAAAATATTGTCGACAGGAAAAACGTCATCGTTAGGAAGCGCTACCTCACAGATCTTCAACTACAGGAAGTCAAGAGAGAAGTCGGCCAGATCCTATACCAACAAGAGGAGTTCCAGAATCTACCGGATGTACGTGCGGAAGAAGAAATCCAGCCACAGCAAAGACGTATCTCCCTAACGCCATCAGCGTCTAGATCAGAGGGAAGAATTAGTGATGTACACCTACCGAGACGCCAAGAAGAACATGAAGAACGACGAGAACGATTCCTACAACTTGTGACCCACTACGAGCTCATAAATCCAATTAATAGACCCAGAATACCTAAACTCAGGAATGTCAACAAAGCACGTGGCATAATATCCAGTGCCAACAGTATTCTACAACAATATTTGGATGGCACCAATGATCTACAAAAGGCACATTTGGGTCTGTATTGTGCATCAGCACAGAATTGAATGGACAGCAAGTATATACGCCGAACCCCAACCGAAGGAAAAAGGACAGTGATACCCCGATGTGGAGGAAGAGGCTTGAGAAAAACATCGACGAGCATAGAGCTGACGCTGATGTCCTCAACGAATTTCTAGCAGGAAACAACTCTCGAAGGGTCATGGCGACAACAAGGCGAAAGCGAAGGGTGCCAGGCTACGTAGATACAACAAGCTAACAAAAAGGAAACAACAGAATGCTGCGTTCGAGAAAACCAAAAGCAGTTTTTGAGGAGCTTGGAGAAACAGGATGAAGAACAACCTGCAGAAATCGATCCAGCGCGATTCACAACATACTGGAATTCTATATGGAGTGAAGCCGACACATACAACGAGAACGCGCCATGGATTGAGGAAATTGAAGCACACAACGAAGATCTCAATCAAATGGCTGTCGGAATCATTACAGAAGAGGACGTAACCGTGGCAATCAAGAGGACCAAAAACTGGAAAGCACCGGGCCCTGATGGGATTCACAATTTCTGGCTCAAGCACCTGCCTGCATCTCATGGCATTCTGGCAGATTGTTTCACGGAGGCGATCGACGATCCGCATGTCGTACCTGATTTCCTGATGACAGGCAACATGTTCATGCTTTTCAAAAAGGGTGATGCTGCACAACCGAAGAACTACAGACCCATTACATGTCTGTCAACAATATATAAGCTCTTGACGTCTATTATAAATGAAAAAATCTATCGTCACTGCTTGGAAAACAACATCTTTGAGGAAGAACAAAAGGGATGCATCAGAGGCGCAGCGGGGTGTAAACATCAACTGACAATCGATGCTGTGGTATTGAAGCAAGCCCAAGTAAGAAGAAGAAACCTGCATATGTGTTACATCGACTACAGCAAGGCGTTCGACTCGGTACCTCACGACTGGCTACTAAAAGTCCTAGAAATTTACAAAGTCTGCCCTCGGATAAGAGCTCTTCTCCAACATCTTATGCAGTCTTGGAAAACAAACATTTGGGTCTCTGGAGGGAACACAGGCCAAGTTGACATCAAGAAAGGAATCTTCCAAGGTGATTCACTCTCGCCGGTTTGGTTCTGTTTGGCACTCAACCCATTATCAACCCTACTGAATAAGACAACAGCTGGGTACAAGATCAACGTGAGAAACCGAGCAACACTCACTCACCTGCTCTACATGGACGATCTAAAACTATTCAGTGGGTCCAAGACAAATCTCCAGGCCCTCATTGGAACTACTAGGACCTTCAGCGACGACATCAAAATGTCCTTTGGCCTAGATAAGTGCGTCACACTGAGTATCGTGAAGGGAGCACCTCATAACAATCCAGAGGTGTATGCCGACATTCATCAACTACCACCGGAAGAGCAATACCGTTACTTGGGAGTGTGTCAAGATGGCAGGATCAACCACACACAATTGAAGAAGGAATTCCAAGAGAAATACAAGAGCCGTGTGACAAAGTTGCTGAATACGCTTTTATCTGGAGGCAATCTTATCAAAGCCATCAACTCGTGGGCTGTCCCAGTGCTGACATACTCTTTCGGAATCGTCAAGTGGTCCGTTACTGATCTCGATGAGCTCGACCGACTTACCAGGCGGCTTCTGACTAAATTCAGACAATTGCATACGAACTCTTCAGTAATTCGACTCTACCTGCCTCGAAGATGAGGTGGGAGAGGTCTATTGAACATCAAGAATCAGTGCCTTAACCAAGAAGCTTCCTTAAGAAGAAAAATACTAAACAACAGGGACCCGCTAATAACAGCAGTAGCAAGAGAGGATGCTGGATACACGCCTTTGAGCCTGGGATGTGAACTTATTCCGGTCGACGTACCAACAGAAGAGGAGCTCTGGACCCAGTGGATGGAACATGCTTTGCAGGGACGTTTTCCGAAAATGTTACAGCCAGACCACATCGACAAAGAAAATTCGTTAAAATGGCTTACCGACGGCTATCTGTACCCTGAACCGAAGGCTTCTTGACTGCCATTCAGGACAGGGTTATAAAAACAAGGAATTACCAGAAGCATATCCTGAGAGACGACGTCGAAGATATATGTAGGAAATGTGGATCTGCAGGCGAAACTATAGAGCACGTAATAGGAGGGTGTCCCGCGCTAGCAGAGTCAGCATATCTCGGCAGGCACAACCAACTTGCGAAGATGGTGCACCAACAACTGGCACTTAAGTATGGCCTGTTAGCGACGGCTCCGCCATACTACAAATACACCCCGGAAGCTGTGCTGGAATCGGAAGTAGCAGTGATGTACTGGCATAGGCTAATCATCGCCGATCGAACAGTGGACTTCAACCGACCAGATATTGTGCTGATCAATAAGGAACAACGAAGAGGGATCATCATAGACATCGCTGTGCCACTTACCCACAACATTCAGAAGACTGAACGGGAGAAGATCGCGAAATACGAAAATCTATCAATGGAGCTGAAGCGCCTATGGAAACTGGAGAAGGTGGAGACGTACGCCCTAGTAATATCGGCAGAGGGCGTGATGACGACCAGATTCGCCAAGAACATCGCGGCATTAGGACTGTCTTATAATATTATTCGAAATGGCCAGAAGGCAGTTGTACTACAAACATGTCATATTGTAAGAAAGGTTTTGGGACAGGATGAATTTCCTCCCCTCGCCTGAGCCTAATTTCTGCTGGAGGCGGGGATGAGATATCAAGCCATCACTGTCTGCAGCAGGAATGGGTGAATGTTTCCCAGCGTTTACGCTGAGAAGTGTGACTATAATAATAATAATTTATACAAATTTTACGTAGATACAACAAGCTGACAAAAAGAAAACAACAGAATGCTGCGTTCGAGAACAACCAAAAGCAGTTTTTGAGGAGCTTGGAGAAACAGGATGAAGAACAACCTGCAGAAATCGATCCAGTGTGATTCACAACCTACCGGAATTCTATTTGGAGTGACGCCGACACATACAACGAGAACGCGCCATGGATTGAGGAAATTGAAGCACACAACGAAGATCTCAACCAAATGGCTGTCGGAATTATTACAGAAGAGGACGTAACCTCGGTAATCAAGAGAACCAAGAACTGGAAAGCACCAGGCCCCGATGGGATACACAATTTCTGGCTGAAGCACCTACCTGCATCTCATGGTATTCTGGCAAAGTGTTTCACGGAGGCGATCAACGATCCACATGTCGTACCTGATTTCCCTTATGACAGGCAATACGTTCATGCTTTTCAAAAAGGGTGATGTTGCACAACCGAAGAACTACAGACACATCACGTGTCTGTCCACAATATATAAGCTGTTCACGTCTATCATAAATGAAAAAATCTATCGTCACTGCTTGGAAAACAACATCTTTGAGGAAGAACAAAAGGGATGCATCAGAGGCGCAGCGGGGTGTAAACATCAACTGACAATCGATGCTGTGGTATTGAAGCAAGCCCAAGTAAGAAGAAGAAACCTGCATATGTGTTACATCGACTACAGCAAGGCGTTCGACTCAGTACCTCACGACTGGCTACTTAAAGTCCTGGAAATTTACAAGGTCTGCCCTCGGATAAGAGCTCTTCTCCAACATCTTATGCAGTCATGGAAAACAAACATTTGGGTCTCTGGAGGGAACAAAGGTCAAGTTGAGATCAAGAAGGGAATCTTCCAAGGTGATTTACTCTCGCCGGTTTGGTTCTGCTTGGCACTCAATCCATTATCTACACTACTCAATAAAACAACAGCTGGGTACAAGATCAACATGAGAAGCCGAGCAACACTCACTCACCTGCTCTACATGGACGATCTGAAACTATTCAGTGGGACCAAGGCAAATCTCCAGGCTCTCATTGGAACTACTAGGACCTTCAGCGACGACATCAAAATGTCCTTTGGCCTGGATAAGTGCGCCACATTGAGTATTGTGAAGGGAGCACCTCATAACAATCCAGAGGTATATGCCGACATCCACCAACTACCACCGGAAGAGCAATACCGTTACTTGGGAGTGTGTCAAGACGGCAGGATCAACCACACATAACTGAAGAAAGAATTCCAAGAGAAATACAAGAGCCGCGTGACAAAGTTGCTGAATACGCTTTTATCTGGAGGCAAACTTATCAAAGCCATCAACTCGTGGGCTGTCCCAGTGCTGACATACTCCTTCGGAATCGTCAAGTGCTCCGTTACTGATCTTGATGAGCTCGACCGACTTACCAGGCGGCTCCTAACTAAGTTCAGGCACTTACACACTAATTCTTCCGTAATCAGACTCTACCTGCCGCGAAGACGAGGTGGGAGAGGTCTATTGAACATCAAAAATCAGTGCCTTAATCAAGAAGCTTCCTTAAGAAGAAAACTGCTAACGAACAGGGACCCGCTAATAGAAGAGAGGACGCTGGTTACACGCCTTTGAGCCTCGGATGTGAACTTATCCCGGTCGACGTACCAACAGAAGAGGAGCTCCGGACCCAGTGGATGGAACATGCTTTGCAGGGCCGTTTTCCAAAAATGCTACAGCCAGACCACATCGACAAAGAAAATTCATTAAAATGGCTTACCGACGGCTATCTGTACCACGAGACCGAAGGCTTCTTGACTGCCATTCAGGACAGGGTTATAAAAACAAGAAATTACCAGAAGAATATCCTGAGAGACGACGTCGAAGACCTATGTAGAAAATGTGGATCTGCAGGCGAAACTATAGAACACATAATAGGAGGGTGTCCCGCGCTATCAGAGTCAGCATATCTCGGCAGGCACAACCAACTTGCGAAGATGGTTCACCAACAACTGGCGCTCAAGTATGGCCTGTTAGCGACGGCTCCGCCATACTACAAATATGTCCCGGAAGCTGTGCTGGAATCGGAAGTTGCCGTGATGTACTGGGAGAACAGTGGACTTCAACCGACCAGATATTGTGCTGATCAACAAGGAACAACGAAGAGGGATCATCATAGACATCGCTGTGCCACTTACCCACAACATTCAGAAGACTGAACTTGAGAAGGAAGAACTGACTGGAGAAGATCGCGAAATACGAAAATTTGTCAATCGAGCTGAAGCGCCTATGGAAACTAGAGAAAGTGGAGACGTACGCCCTAGTTATATCGGCAGAGGGAGTGATGACGACGAGATTCGCCAAGAACATCGCGGCATTAGGACTATCTTTTAATGTCATTAGAAATGGCCAGAAGGCAATATTGTTACAAACTTACCACATTGTAAGAAAGGTTTTGGGATAGGATGAATTTCCTCCCCTCGCCTGAGCCTAATTTCTGCTGGAGGCGGGGATGAGATATCAAGCCATCACTGTCTGCAGCAGGAATGGGTGAATGTTTCCCAGCGTTAACGCTGAGAAGTGTGACTATAAAGTCGGCGAAATAATAATAATATTATTATTATTAGACTATACTATCGAAAATCATGAAATGGGGTAGGTCAAAAGTTTCTTTGTTCAGCTTAAGCTGTTCTTCCACAAAGTCCTAAGAAAATGGATACATTATTTTTTTGTTTATACAAAGGTAGCAAAGAAAAACTGTAAATTTAAACTGCTATACAAGTACAATTTTGTACAAATTGTCCCTAATAAAAAAAACCTAATAAGTTGTTTCCGGTTTAAATAAACTAACGTCAATTTAACTTTGCACATTGGTCATTGAAGATTGTATTAAAAAGTTTTCTTTTAAATGAAGCTAGAGAGATACCATGAAGAGAGACTGGGATGTTATTGTATTCTTGGGATATTTGATATGTGAAGGAATTTTTAAATTGTTGTGTTTGGTGTTTTGGTATATCGATTGCCCTTTTTTCCGTGTGTTTCTGTTGTGAATGTCCGTGCGGTATATTACTTTATCCCAGAGGTAAGAAGGCCTTCTATCTAAGAGAATTTTGTGGTATAAAGTTAACGCATGAAGTTTTCTGCGATTTGACATGTTCAACCATCCGGCTTGTTTTAAAGTGTGAGAAATTCTATCGAATTTTCTGATTCCATAAACAAAACGCAAACATGCATTTTGTAATTTTTGTTGCATCGTCCTGTTGCAGTCGAAAATAGAAAGACAAAATACAAAAAGTCGCAATAATTGGCATTGCTTAATATGAGAGAGTCGCATAGTTGAATCTTTAATTTCTTATCAAATAAGTGTCTGCACTGATACAATGTTTTTAATTTTAAAAAAGACTTTTGTAGGATGGACGAGACGTGGTTGGTGAATTTTAATTTATTATCGAACACTAGACCTAAATTTTTAATATTTGAAGATGGTGACAATGGGATATTATTTATACTAACAGAAGCTTTATTAGGAGTGAAACCGAGAAACATGACACTGGATTTATCAGTGTTAATTACTAAATTATGTTCGGTAGACATTTTCAGTAAAGATCTTAGATCGCTATTAATTTTCTGAAACGAGGTAATTTCATCAAAAAACATATATAGCTGAGTATCATCGGCGTACATATGGCCCTTGCAGTATTTTAGCGCTGATAAAAAGTTATTAGTGTATATAGTGTAACATAAAGGACCCAAGATTGAACCTTGTGCCACTCCCCGTCTTATTTGCTCAAGGCTTGATGAAACGTCTTTATATACTGTTTTTTGTGTTCTACCTGATACGTAATCTTTAAAAAAAATTATGGAAAGTGGACCAAGGCCAATAAAATATAAAATAGCAAGAAATAATTCATGATTTATCATGTCGAACGCCTTGCTATAATCTAATAGTATAAGAGCACCGACTTTCCTATTATCGAGCTTCCTAAAAAAATCGTCATTTATATTTAATAGAGCCGTGCCACAGCTATATCCTGCCCTAAATCCCGATTGTAAATTTGGAAGAATTTTGTATTTATCAATATGGCTGCGTAATTGTTGTCATATTATTCTTTCTAAAATTGACATGGTGGGGAGTATAGTTATTGGTCGAAGTTCATTAACACTTTCAGGAGAGGTTACTTTTGGAATAGGAATAACAAGCCCTTCTTTCCATGCGCTTGGGCAACTTCATACTGCAATAACAGTACGTGAACATGGAAGCAATTAGGATTAAAATGGCTTGTTGACAAGAACTGCGTACACTATATAAAAATATACAGAAAGGAATTCGAAGCAAGATTTTTTTTATAAATGTCAGAAGACCGTTTGTTCTGTAGCTCAAGTGATTTCCCAGATATGACCTTTGCACTTAACAGGGCAATATTTTAACAGCGTTTCCTCGTTTCCTTCCATTCATACGTTGACATTCTGTTTCGTTTCGTTTCAACGGCGGATGGAGAAAACAGCTGGGATTTTGATTTAGCAAAAGAAACGTATAAAATAAATATTCATGTCTAAACAAATAATACTTGACAGAGCTTTACTTGCTTTGAAATTACGGGGCTTTCTTCTCTGCTAAAAGTCAACACATATTCTTTGTTGG
Organism: Aromia moschata; assembly: GCA_029963805.1. Lineage (NCBI taxonomy): Eukaryota > Metazoa > Arthropoda > Insecta > Coleoptera > Cerambycidae > Aromia > Aromia moschata. The sequence continues at coordinate 557,635 of JAPWTK010000083.1, forward strand.
GATCACGCGAATATACCCTAATTCGCATTTTGTACGTGTGTACATAACTACATTGTGCGTTCTGTGGTCGTATTTAGATTTGACGTCAGAGGAATGAGATCACTGATGTTTTTTTCGCGAAACAAAAGGCTGATAACAATTTATTGAATATGACTTTTTTATATTCTTACCGTACAAACTTATACAGTGTGGAACAAAAGTCTGCAAATAAATTCGTAGGAACGTTAAGAACACTTTGCCAACTTCTTCGAACACACTTCGAGAGTTGCACGAGGTCGCCGACGACGCCATTGGCTTTTTCGCACCCGAATTAAGTGGAGACATGACGGTTTTTCCGGAAAATCGATCGTTTTCGGTGTGAAAATCGCCGCCGAAGAACCGTATTGACGGACGAGGTTTTTTCGAAGTCGTGAAAACAACATCCCTCCAGTCTCCCGCGCATATCTTCGCTCCTTGTCGTCGTAGAAAAACGAGCGATCCACTATTCCATTCCTCGTTTAAAGACGCATCTAGCCACGCATGGCACAATGTCTTGCATGTCGATAGTCGTTCGTGAAAAAATCGTAAATTACTAGGTGTCCGCCGACCTGACACTCGCGACGGTGCCAGACCGAAAACCGAGAGTCGCAAAAGTAGCCGACGACGCTATTGGCTTTTTTCCCACCTGAATTAGGCGGTGACACGCATTTTTCCAGAAATCCGATCGTTTTCGGTGTGAAAATCGCCGAAGAACCGTATTGACGGACGAGGTTTTTTCTAAGTCGTGAAAACAACATCCCTTCAGTGTCTTGACCATATCTTCGCTCCTTGTCGTCGTAGAAAAAGGAGCGACCTCTATTCGATTCCCCGTTTAAAGACGCATCTATCCACGTGCTGCACAATGTCTTCCAAGTCGATGATTGTTCGTGAACAACTAGGAAATTGCCAGATGGCGGTAGACACTTACGACTGCGCACAGTGAGTTAGAATCGAAAAATCCTGGCCAAAAATCGAAAAACCAAGTTCGTTATATTCTGTTTTAATTCTTATAGTTTTGTGAAGCAGGGTTTCCTGCGTGTAATACTGAAACGACAGTTACCTATGTTTTATACCTGCCGTTCTACTTCAGTCGGAAGTTGGCCACCTTCGAGTGCGTAACGGTACGAGAATCGATCCCGAAATACTCAACGTTCGTGTGTTGTAAATTTTTGTTACCACAAGGTGTATTTCCGACTTAAAAAAATGAAGGCTACTCTTGAAGGGATGTCAAATATTATCCATGCATTGAAATTCAAATTTTTTGTATTTCTTATTATGGAAAATAAATGTTAACTCAGCGCTTATAATACAAACGCGCATGTTAAGGTAGCGAAAGAAAAGTAGGAAAATAGTTTGTACCTACAGCGTTCTAACACTAATTCACAATTTAACATATGGGAAATACTAGTGGAATAAGAAATTCATAAAAATTGGCTGCTATAAACTGCTCATTTCAATGAAAAATGCAAAAATAGAAAGGCGCGTCCAATAGAGCGTTCTCGGGGCGATTCTAACTGTACCTGCGTCAAAGCAGGTGTTCATCCCCAATACAATAGTAAGTCCCAACCAAGGGGGGAAATGTGTATACCTGGTGTACACTATTGACCAGTGGAAGGAGAAATATAGGGTGCGTGCAATATGTAGGTTCCAAAAAGTACTTACTTTTGGCCCTCCATTTCTTCAGGGAGTTAGATTAAAATCTTGTTAATGAAAAATATAAATAATCTTATTCGAATCAAAATATGTAGCTTTTTAAGAAAATTTTACTTCCGGTTCTCAACCTGTTTTTTTTTTCGGTAAGGAGATTTAGTTGAAATTTTATAAGCAGAAAATATCAATGCTCTAATTTTGATCATAATATGTACCTTTTATCGCGACAAAATGGTTACATGCGGTTGCTGCCAGTCCTGCATTTTGTTTCCCTTTCGAGGAGAGTATTAAATTGAAATCTTTACAGAAAATATGAATACTCTAATTTGGATTTTTAAAAGTTGCTTTTATCGCAAAAAGCGGTTACTTTCGGGCCGCCATTTTGTTTTTTTGAAATATAAAGTACAAATTTGACATCAGCGACCCAAAAAACATTAAATTCGATATAGTTTTGACAAATTTTCTACCTATCTCGATTTTTGGCCAGGATTTTCCGATTCTAACTCACTGTGGGGCAATAGTGGAGACGCCGTTTCATAAAAATAAAGAATGAAAATGAAAATTACGTCCTGAAATATATTTTTTTTTTCTAATACATAAAAGACCAACATTTCATATCCTAGAAGGGTTAGTTTTTAAAACGTTGCTTCACAAAGTTGTACGACTGAGAGGCAAGTTTCGGTAAAGCGTACATTATTACCCAGAACTGGACCCAAATTCAGCAAGTGTATGAATACCTTATATTTGAGAGGTATAGATGCAAAACTCACATGCTCCACTTTTTAAAATTTTTCAGGAAGAAGGAATAACTGATTTCTCACTTTTCAAGTGACTTGACGCTCTGAAATTTTTTTTGGTTTTAGTATTAGAACTTTACAGTTGCTTCTCAATTGGTGAAATGACAGCACAACAATATTTGACTCCAAGAAAGTGAATTCAAATTTGGAAAATGGTCATTTTGCTCCAAATTATTCTACATATCAGTTTTTACACTAAAAAAGGAAAAAAAAGGAAGTTTACAAAAAAAAGAGGAACTTGGAAACAAACTCAACTGTATATCAAGAAAAAAATTATGTAATATGGTAGTTCATAATCAAAATAAAAAGCTGCACAAAATAATTAGAATACGGTTTTATTATCATAATTGACTGATGAAGTGAAATATTTTTATAATGAACCTAAAATTGTAAAGTACAAGAAATGTTGACAGTAAAAAAGTTTTAACATTCTCCTAAGGAGAATGTGAGTTTTGAAACAATTCACTGATTCCACAATTTAAAATAAATAGGAAAATGTGAGTTTTATACCACTTTTTTAGATTTAAAATGGTAGTTCAACACGATGAACAAGATAGCGCCACTAACTCTATTTCGAAAAATTATGGATAATGTGAGTTTTGCATCTGTGCCCCTCATTTATTTAAATACCTAATATTATTGTTCCAGGACGAAGTTTTATATGTAGTTCGAAAGGGCAGTTAGTCTATGCGTCGAATCGTCATACCTATTTGCATGCTTGCTCTAATTCGTTACTGAACAGCAATACATAAGAGCTAACGTTCATATTGACGATTTTAATCATTCACCTAGAGTTTTAACTATCACCTGTAATTGCCAGGAAGTTTTTTTTATGGATATTATAGTTTATGCAAATCGAGCATAAACGAGGTTCTCTCCAAGAACCTTAAAAAATGTTGCTCGTGTTTCTCAGAGCCCTTAAATGCGCAATTTTCTCAAATTTAACCGACCTAGCATCTCTTACTGCTTAGAAGTTACTAATGTAATCCCTATGAGAAAATGGACATACTGTGTACTTTGGATTTTATGTTCAGCACATCGGGCTTGACATTTTATGCCTGCACTTGTACATATTTTGTAAATGCATTAGTGGCAGTCTCTGTACGCTCGCAATATATTTATTCAGACGTATTTTAGAATGGCGATATGATAAGTTTTACTTACATACATATGTACGTATATGTATCTGTGTTAAGCATAATATAATATGTAGATATTTACGGATACCGACAGAAAGAAATAAAAGATTGGGTATCAAATTCGACCAGAAACTGATTAGTTTTTGAATCCTTTGAAGTTCTATATAAACAAGATATATCTAATTCAGTTCTATATATACAAAAAAAAAATGAATGCCTACAAGAAAAAAAGTTATGCGCCACGATGTCTATCGTCGAAATAATAAAAGTGTAGATATACGAGGTTCGGCTATTAAATAACCGAACTGCTGTCATAACACTTTATTCGTTACCAATTACAGTAGCAACTTTTTCGTCTTGGCGATCTCTACACCGCTCCATACAACTTGTTGATTGTCCAATCTTGTCCCCTTCGGTATCACCGTGTCTAACAAGCCTGAATTAGTGTTAATGTTGTTTAGAATGTCAGCGCAAATGTTCTTTCTTGACTCCTTTTGCTCGGGAGTGAGGAGTTTTGGCACCATTTTTGCGCAAACTTTGTGCATGTTGAACGATTCATGCAAAATCTGGCGAACACATTCTTTGTCGATTCCTGTTATTTAAGCCCTCGGATGCTTAGACGACGATCTTCGCGGATTCATTTACCAATTTTTTCAATGTTTTCGTCCGTTTTTGACGTTGACGGCCGTCCGGAGCGCGGATCGTCTTCGGTCGTTTCACGTCCCTCTTTAAACCGTTTAAACCAGTTTTTGAATGGTTTACATTGAAAAACTTGTGTGCGGGATAAACATTCATTCCCGTACACTTCTTTTAACATTCGATAAGCTTGTGCAAAAGTTTTCCCCAGCTTAACAGGAAACTTGAGATTAACCCGTTGTTCCATCTGAAAACTTAACATTTTTTCTCGTCACTTATGCGTACACTAATTTAAACGACTGCTACAGTCAAACTGAGTGACACACTGGCTTGTCCCGTGAGCTCAGGATGGGGAAAGTATCACCAGACCCAGTTCTGTTCAAATTTGTCTCGACACGCTCGCAGCGCGCTGATAGCAGCATCAGTTCGGTTATTTAAGAGCCACACCTCGTACAGAACGGAATTCAACTTTTATTTGAAGGTTTTCTTTGTAGATAACACAGTTCCACAAAAAAAAAATGGTTTGCTTGCAGGGCTCTGACTATGTATACTATATGTTTTTTTGGGTCGCTGAAACCGAATCCGAAGTCCAAATTGCTCCATCAGATCCGGTTCTTTTCCATACCTCAAAAGTTAAAAATTATATTTGATAATAAAAACTTAAACGAAATCCCATAATCATATGTTTCATCAATTCCATAACCATATAATCTCAAAACTCCATAACCTTAGGCCCCATAACCTCAAAAACCCAATAACCTTATGATTCTAAAACCCCATAACTCAGTAAAAAAGAGACTTATACGCACTTAAGCAGTGTAAATCGATATGTTTGAAACGGATTTGCCCTTCAATTGGGATTGAAGGGCAAATCCCTTCAATCCCAATCGCGATCGCCCCCTCTGGCTACGCCCTTGTTCTCTTGACTCTTATTAGTATTTCACCCGAGAAACTTATATACGAAACTTCCTTGAAAGGTTTTCCTCTTTGAAGACTGTTATCGCCGATTTAGCCATTCATTAAACCTTTTGATAATTCCCATATAACTAAGAGCCATAAAACTCATCGTAGATAAAAATATTTTATTTAATAATCCACTCCGCTGCCCGAAATGTGATCGGGTAACGTTGGAATTGTAAAATTTATTGTCTCTGTTTTTATATCTTCTCGAGACACAAACCAATTTTAAGTGTAATTCGAGGAGCCCAGAGACACGATTACTTACGAAGTAGTAATCATCGTAAATCTTCATTGTGTCTGCAATTAAGAAAACGTAATTCTTGCAAAACGCAATATTACTTTCCGGAATCTGGTGACGCTTCATTTCGCATAGGGAAATTCTTACAAAAGTAAATACACCATATACAGGGTGTCCTAATAAGCTTAAAATTATAGTAGCTTTGCATTAAGATTACACTCTTAGAATACACAGATTTTTGGAACCCAGATTTGTAATAAAATTTTCTTTCGGACACTTTCTTATATTACAAAAGCGTATTGGAAAACCAATTGATAAATTTAGATTTGAGATCAATATTACAAAAAATTCCAGTACCTAATTCCAGTGTTGTTACAAGATTCCTCGTTCTTCTTCATTGCCATGTCAAAAGCTACAGACCCGGATTTCGATCTTATTATAACTCATCAGTGTGACACATTTGACGGAGAATAATGAAAAACTAGCGTGTCGGTTATATCGTGACCAGGAGAGCATACTGTGGCGTTACTTTCACGGTGTCGCCCACTAATGAATTTTAATATCTTTGTGAAGGACACTTGGTAGTTACCCACTTTGTCGGATCTCCGAAGTATGTCTGGTCCCATTGCCCCCGATTTCCTCCTCAAATACTGCTATGCTTTGGTTTACAATTAAAAAAATAAATGTTTGGTTTGGGACAAACACAAAAATATATCTTACGAGAAGTTGTGAATTTATGAAACAGCAAAAAAACATATCTAGCCATCCAAAAAGAAACCGTCATCAAAGTTGGCCTAGTAAAAAAAAACGTATTTCTATTCTATCTTGAATATAACCTTATTTAATTGTCAAAGCTGTTGCCAATTAACAATCAAAATTATATAACAGCCATTATTTATTTTACAATTGTGCCAGCCACTTGTCAAAAGTTTGACACAACGGAAAAGCTTCGACATGACCGCTATTTCTATATATCTCGTTCATATCTAACTTTGATGACTTTTTTTATATCTATTTATTCACTATCTTCACAGAAATATTTCGCTGCACATCACGCGAAATGGATGTTGGCGGTTTAAAGCTATTTAAGCTTGGAATTTGTTACCGTCAATAATATTATGAATGTGAATCATTCATTAGTTGGTTGGTAAACAAGTAAACAAGGACAAAGTTTATGGAACTGGTACAGTTTTATTTACCTCCCTGATTATGCTAAAATGAAATTTTAAATGGAAAACTGTTAAAAAAAAGTGTGAATTTACTTCAAAGCCGAAGGTTCCAAATCCCCCCCCCCCCCCCCACCCCAGTAACTTACTTTACGTGAAAAAAGTACGCTTTTCAGTTGCGTCAGAAAAGTAGGGTGTATCATTTAAAAAATATCGATGTCGTCATAGAAGTTTTCCAAGTATCCGAAAGATTTTAATCATTTATCGAAGGAATCATCTTCCGATGATGCCAACATGATTGGCGAAATACAATAGGTATCGAGTTGTTTTTGCTAACGGAACGTTTTCCGTAACGAAAAGCAGGAGACGTTGTCCAAAAGTTAAAGGAATTCCGATTAATAAATTGTTATTTGAGATAAATAATATAAAAAACAACTTTCGTGGGCACGACTTTGGTTTACAGTTCAGAAAATAAATTTTAATAAAACAGGTGTGATTAGTTTCAAATTCAAAATAAATAGCTTACGAAAAGCGAATTTCCGAAACAAGTCGTAAAGATTGCATGTAAAAGTATACAGGTAGGGAAAACGTTCACTTTGAGATAGTACGTTAACAGCTAAAAGATTCGGTGTGGAAAAGATAAGGTCACACCTTAAACCACTTGTGACAGGTGCAGTGATGCACAGTTTGACCTGACGAATGATACAACATGGACAGCTAAACAAAAGAATTAGAGGAGGAGCATAACATATGCGCAGAAACGCGTTGTCGTTTAAATATAAATATATAACACTATTTATAAAACACTATTATCGTTTACTAACCATGGAATAACAAAACAGAAAGCTTTCGATGCACATTATGTTTTTGATGGAGGTTGGGGATTTAAAACTATTTAAAAATGTTGTAACAAACAACAGACAGTCGGACATATTTGAGAGCTTGGAAATTATTAGATTTGATGATAGTATGAATCATTCATATCAGCCGGTTGGTAAGCAAGGACAATGTCTATGGCGTCAATTTTAGTGTAAAGTAGATATGTACGTTTTACTTTTCATTTTAATTCATCTCCCGATGATGCCAACATGACCGGCCAAATATAGTATCGTTTTCTTTTTTTGGTTAGCGGAAAATTTATTCTGCTTTTCGTTTACGTCTGCGTCAAAGATCTTATTCTATTTCAAAATCGACAAAAAAATTCCGCGTAACGATTGTATTACATTTAACCCATTAAATGGGATTAAAGACGCCGCCGCCGCGACCCGAACCGCCCCCGATGCGGGCAGTGCGCGTCACGTCGACAAACAAATCGAATGAGAAGAGAAAAAAGAAGCGGACGTCACGTAAACAACATCCGACAATGCAAAAACATATCGGACCGCCACATAAATTACGCGCCCCCGAACGGCAGTACGGGCCGGAGCTGGAGGCCGCCGCCGCCGCCGCCGTTGCCGCCGCCCCCACTCCCACCACTTAGCGGTTATTTAAGGCGCGCGGGGCCGAGCATCCATTGATTGCCAGTGAAATGCGGATAACTGGGTCAGAAAAAATGAAAGACGCGCCACTCTGGTTCCCCACTATCCTACGCGATTCTCCTACTATGGCCCCATGGCAGGGTGCCGAGAATTTTTTTGGAGGGCGAATTAAACTGAAATCGTTCGTGTGTACCATAGGGGTTGTTTTTAAGGTGTACCTCCCCTAAAATTAAGGTTCCGAACGTGTGCTGGACTCGATTTGGCGATTTGGCCTGTATGTTCGGTTGTAGAAGAAAAATGTTCGTTCCACATCTACTGAAGTTAATAATGCAAATTCAAAATAGTTCACATGGACAGAAGACGACACAACGCGCACATTATTTTCACGAATTTAGCACAGTTGTCTGTATTACTAACAGTTTGTACTTGTTGGAATGGAATGGAACAGATGGAACTTTTTTAACCGTTTGACCTCATTTTAAAAATCAGCAGCGGTAAATGTCTTCTAAGACTACGAAAATCAGCTCATCCAAGTGGTCACAATGGTTTCCGCTATCTGCTAAAGTTCATGTAATCTTTTAGTTTCGTTTGATCAATTTTTTTTTTAATTACAATAACAATAATGAAAAAAATGTCATTAATTCAATAAAATCACCAGAAACTTGTTTTTTCTTTTACTACCTCATTTTGTTTCTGAACATTATAATAGACAGAGTTTGGCATCGCTCAAATTTAAATGTGATTAAAAATTAATATTTTTAATAAACCGATTTTTTTGTTTTTTTCCTCCCTTTCTTATTAATTATTAATGTATCTATCTCTAATCTCCTTAATAATTATCTCTATCCCGGGTGACACAGAATCATGGTACCTTTCTTTTATTAGTTTTTGGTTTGTTGGATTTTAGGTTCGGGAATAAACACCAACTATTTGATTTTTGAAATTATTATTTGTTTGTAGTATTATTTTTTGTTTATAAGTTTGAAATTATCTGAACCTTGCATTGGCTTTAATAGTGGTTAATGTCTTTTTTGAGATTCAAATTTTCATCTTGCATTAAAAAACCGTTATTTTCAACAATAACGTGTTATTGACTTCCGTTTGCGAAATGACAAAACAGTTAAACAGCCGCTGCCAAGAGTTAGAAGCATCTTTGATACGTTATTTTGAAAAAGAACGAGACAATACTGGTCCAAGTTGTTAGAGAGGTAAATATAAAATTAAAATATTTGGTTAAAACTATAGTCCAATATATAGTTTTTGCGTGTATCAACAGCCCTCAACTTGAATGTTTATACGGTTAGTTCTATTTCACAAAAAAGTAAAAAACAATGAACTTTTAAAATCACCTAGAAAGCGTAATCCTATCAAGAGGGTTACAAATCCTGTAGTATTGAATACAATTGCTATTCGTAACATTTATAATAATAATATTTATGTACAAAAATCTACATTGCATTATTTGTAACCGAATGGTGTTTGTGAGAAAATCTTTATTTTTTTTATATATACATTTTTTAAAAAATTACAAAACTTCCGTGTTCCTCTTTTTTACTAACTTTTCCTGGTCTTTTTTGTACTTACATATATATTTATGGGCCAACAACATATACATATATTAATAAGCTTTTTTAATAGAATTTTTAAAATAATTCATAATTAACTTTTTAATATTGAAAAAATAAGTTATTTAACAACAAACACAATGAATACATGTGCTAGTAAAAATTATTTCTAAATACTGAATAATTATAACAATCTGGCATCACTGCGCTCTACAACTTAAACACGTGTTTGATGACATGCATCGGTTTTTATTTTGTATGAAGCAGTGGCGGTGCGTGATATTTCAGTTAGCCATATCTTGAAAACGACGCATGGGACCCACTTCACTTTTTTAGGTGATGACTATACACCTCTTACAGAAAGGATTTATAGTGAAAAAAATCGTCAGCAAAGTTTGCGAAAAAATTTTCAAAAACACTGGAGCACTCCCTGGGTTCTCAGTAACTCTCTGTGGGATATTTGCAGTATATTTTTTTCATAATCTATAAACAAATATAAGTAGACGTTTTTCGATTTGTTGCAAAATATCTTTTTTTCAAAAAGTTATGGCCATTTTAATTTTAATTTTATAGGAACATTTTGTTTCCCAAAATTAAAATGGCCATAACTTTTTGAAACAAAAATATTTTGTAACAAATCGAAAAACGTCTCCTTATATTTGTTTCTAGATTATGAAAAAAAATTTACTGCAAATATCCCACAGAGCGTTACTGAGAACCCAGGGAGTGCTCCAGTGTTTTTTGAAAATTTTTTCGCAAACTTTGCTGACGATTTTTTCACTATAAATCCTTTCTGTAAGAGGTATATAGCCATCACCTAAAAAGTGAGGTGGGTCCCATGCGTCGTTTTCAAGATATGGCTAACTGAAATATCACGCACCGCCACTGGTATGAAGTATATGTTTTTCGTGGCTTTTCGGCGATCCTGGCAGGAATAAAAGTAATAACAGAATAACAGTTGTGTGTGGTATTTTCAATAGGTACTTTTGTATAAGATCCGAGATCTGTGAATTATTTTGCTTAAAGGACCCTCTACAACGCGTACTTTTCTGGAACGTTTGCTTAATGAAATTATCGGGTGCTAACTGTCTATAAGTGACATCATTCGCGAGACGGGCTAATGGAAAATTCGCAGCGGGGGCGGCTGACCTCCCCGCCGCCCCCCTCGCTGGCGCCGATGCACTGTTTGATCTATCAATGTAGTGGAGCGCGCGCCATTTCGGCCCACGCGAGAATTTTTGGCGACAACATGCCCCTTTCGGCTAGTAAATCTTCGGCGATGTTCGCCCACTCGGACTGGCGCTTCTGGAGATGGTGCCCACACGGATGGCGGCCTCGGATGCCGCAGCGTAATGGGCGGCATTATTCAGCGTTTATGTATGTATTTTTATCGGCAAAGCTTTCGGATTACGTCTGTTGCAGCAAGGCAGCCAGCGCGCAAATGGGGGCTTGCTTACAACTTACATACCGTGCTTGTTTGCGGTCATGTAGGTAGGGATTTTCCAAGGAATCTCAGTAGGAACGCAAACTTCCGGTGTAGGCGTTCACGTACTATATACATATATGCTTTCAATCTTCAGAGTTAGACATTCCGTGTTTTTGAATTTTCTGTTTCATTGTAGAAACTCAGTTCATTTCTTTAGAACCTCCCAAGCTGGAAGTTTTGTGGTGTCAAAGTTTTATTTAATAAGGCTTTATTTATTTTAGCGAATGAATTTTTTGTTACTCCCTTACGTGCCGAAGCGGTGATGGAAATCAGTAAAAAATACTATACTTCCACTCCACTCCACTTTACTACAATACCCTTCACGGTAGCCCTCCTACAACAATATTTATTTGTCAGTGGATAATGTTCTTTGTCCCCTCCCTCCAATAAATGAGACATATTTGACAAGTATGGGTTCCCTTCATGGAAGATGCGCGTTTGCCAATGCTGTATCATAATCATAATCATAACATAGTATAAAACAAAGTCGCTTCCCGCTGTCTGTCCCTAACTACCTATGTATGCTTAGATCTTTAAAAATACGTAACGGATTTTGATGCGGTTTTTTTTAATAGATAGAGTTATTCAAGAGGAAGGTTTATATGTATAATACATGCATAATATAGTAGAGAAACACTGATAATTTTAGAGGTTTCTAATGTGATGTCGTAAATAAACACTTTTTTTGCGCTTACATTGCAAACGCTGGCTGAACCCGACGAGATAGATCAAAATAATGTACTACAGTATTGTACACCTTAAAAAAGGTCTACAAAAAAGTCCGCGATGGTATATGTCTATCTCTTGGGGATAACCCACAATAATCATTTTTTATCCTTTACTTTTTTACGAGAAATATTGGCTTATTTACGAAGCGATTTTAAGCAATACAGTATTAATCCTTATCCAATTAGGTACCTTAAATACATTGTGTATTTAATATAGATCAATATGGCCCTTTACAGCATGTAATTTAAATGAATATTTTCGAAGATATTACAGATTTAAAATGCAGGGACATAGCGGTTGCGGCGGTACCGGCCGGCGGCGCGTGCCTATAAATAGCGCGTCGAAGGCCTGCGTTTTTTTAAATAGATAGAGTGATTCAAGAGGAAGGTCTGTATGTATAATACATGCATAATATAGTAGAGAAACAATGATCATTTTAGAGGTTTCTAATGTGATGTCGTAAACCGTGCGAAGCCGGGGCGGGTCGCTAGTTACTGTATATTAGAGTGGCCCAAAAAAATGGAATATACTTTTTTTCGTGTCTCGTGTGAAAATATATTACCTAATTTATCATGTTATAAACACCCCCTTAAAAAATCAGCTCAAAAAAAATGTTTTTGAGGTCCCTCAAGATTTTTTAAAAAATTCCAAAATCGTCAAAAATTGAATGTTTTATTTGTTTTTTCCTCATGTTATTATTTTTTAGGTTGAAAAAAAAATGTCGATTCTGAAAATTTGAAATCAATATTTTAATTTCTAAAGGCCACTCATATTTTTTTTACTTTTCAAAGTAGTGTACCTAAAAAGTTTTCGAGCAATATAAACGAATATTAACGAATTATTTTTTTTATCGAATAGGACGTACAAAAAGAATAGAAATAAAACACGACACTTAAAAAATTTCTCGAAACAAAATTGACTACCACATTGTAAGTACCAAATATTTATAATATTTTAATTTATTTAATTCTTATAAATTTTTTAAGTGTCTCGTTTTTTATTTCTATTCTTTGGACGTCAAATTCAATAAAAAAATAATTAGTTCGTTAATACATATTTATATTTAGAGATTGCTCGAAAACATTTTAGGTACACTACTTTGAAAAGTAAAAAAATTATTAGTGACCTTAAGAAATTAAAATATTGATTTCAAATTTTCAGAATTGACATTTTTTTCAACCTAAAAAATAATAACATGACAAGGAAAAAAATAATAAAAAAATACAATTTTTGACGATTTTGGAAATTTTTAAAAATCTTGAGCGACCAAAAAAAATTTTTTTGAGCTGATATTTTAAGGGGGCGTTTATAACATGATTAATTAGGTAATATTGATTAATTAGGAACAAATTAGGTAAAAAAAATTTTCATCCTTAGTATAGGAATCCTTAGTCTATTGAATTCAATAATTCGACAGTTGCTATGCTTTTTCTTGTACGTCTGACTTATACGCAATGACCGACGTAATACTTCGCTTTTTTATTACTAATCATAGGCGCAACAATGGGGTGTTAATTTTAAACAAACAATTACGAAATTAAATAAAAAATATTAAAATAATTTCTATCAAATAAATAGCTCGACACTTCTTAATGTTGAAAACAAATTTCAGTTTTCTATAATGTACATAGTAGCCTAAACAGTACTGTATAAGCGAAAACTACGTACATGAATAACACGGAGTGCCTGTGAAGCCCGCCTTTGTCGCAAATCTTCGCTCTCCCTTCCACAATTAATCATTGCCGCCGCGTTGTTTTGTTACGTAATCCGCGGCTTTCCCGCAAATTGAGTTAGCCGAGCGAGCAGAAGAAAGCAGGCGAAGGAAGCGCGGGTCTTCGGGGATCAGTTGATCTTGCGCATCCTAACATAAATTCTAACTAGGTCAAAGCTGGAGGGCTGCTGCAACAAGCTAAAATTTTATTTCTGGGCCGTCGTGGACCGGTAGACCGTTAATCGGTGTCTGGAATATACAGGGTATTCAGTAAAGAATGGGACATGTTTCAGAAAGAGCTTATTTGGAAGACAACAAAGTAATTTAAGCCAAATTACCTTAGTACAATTTTGCTTCCTTAACCTTTAGACTGCCGGCTGGCTCATATATGGGACAGTAATAAAATAATAGTTTTAGTGATGAATACAGATATTATAGTGAAGTTTTCCCATTTAATAGGCTCTCTGATATCTAAAGGATACAACTGAAATTATTTCTAGTCGATCGAGGTACCCAAACTACCCCTAGCGAGGGGGTGAAATATTTAAAAACTCGTTATTGAACTTGTATTCATTATTGAACTTTTTACTGATTTTTTTTAGTAATTAGCCTGTAAAATCTGTAAAATGTATCCTAAAATGTTCCGCAATTGATTGAGACGCCGAAACTACCCCTAGTGAAGGGGCGAAATTTTAAAAAATTCGTTATTAGGTGGGTATTGACTTTTTACACGATTTTTTTCGGAAGCACGCTGTAAAATCTGTAAAATGTACCCTAAAATTTTCCGCAATTGATTGAGATGCCGAAACCACCCCTAGCGAAAGGGGTGATATTTTCAAAATTCTTTATTGAACGGTTATTGACTTTTTATCGGTTATTTCAAATTAAAATTTTTTACATAGAATAATTATTAGTTTTTTACTTGAATTACTGTATTTAGAATAAATAATAATTTTTTTAGCGATACTTGAAATTAATGTGTTCGATTGAATTCGAATGTAAAACATTGAATTTCTACCTATAACTATATAAATATATAAGTATAAAAATATATACGTATGAAAATGCGTAAGTTAGGGATGAAGAAATAAATATTATTTCAGTGTAACTGATCGTTTTTTTCACGTTTTTTGAGCGGTTTTATTGGTGACTAAATATATTTTAGAGTGTTTTTGGTAGCTTCTTACATTATAATATCAAGCACATTCGGTTAAAAATAAATATATAGTAATTTAAACAATCTGAAAATTTTTAATATTGGCCCGACCGTTACCAGCCGGGCTTGGCTCATATATGAGCCACCCGTGACCCCGGCAACTACTCTAGATGTATTAGATATTTATATATATATAAACTTTGCCCCTCAAAAATATCCATTTATAAGGGAAAAATGCCGGCAGTCTAAAGGTTAAGAAGTTATGGAAACTCTGAGAAAATATTCTTTTTATACCATTTTTTTACGATAACTTAAACCGCCACACAAAAAAACGTTGCCTGAAATGTATGTATGAAATCCGGTGTCAGAATTGCTCCATCTCCTTCAATCTTCAGTAAAATGCTGAAGAGTCTTCGGAAAAAATGAAAGTGTTCAGCACTTTGCTAAAGACTGAAGATATATTGTGCAATTCTGATACAAGAGCGGTGTTTAGTGGACATAAATACATCGGAAATTATATATCACACATAAAGTACAGATCATTAGGGAAAATCTTAATTTTTCTGCAGATTCTTCAGCATTTTGCTGAAGATTGAAGGACGATGGAGCAATTCTGACACAGGATTTCATATATACATTTCAGGAAACTTTTTTTGTGTGGCGGTTTAAGTTATCGTAAAAAAATGGTGTAAAAAGAATATTTTCTCAGAGTTTCCATAACTTCTTAACCTTTTAGACTGCCGGCATTTTTCCCTTATAAATGGATATTTTTGAGGGCAAAGTTTATATATATATAAACATCTAATACATCTAGAGTAGTTACGTTGTACGTGGCGGTGTTCTTCAGCGCTTTGCTGAAGACTGAAGGTATGTAGATCGTGCAATTCTGATACCAGATCCGTGTTCAGCGGGAAAAAATACTTCAGAAACAATATATCACACGTAAAGCACGGCTCGTAAGCACAAAGCCTTCATTTTTCTGAAGCTTCATCAGCATTTTGCTCGAAGATCGAAGAGTGATTCTGACACCTGGAAGTTCAGCAGAAACCATATGAAAAACAGTTTTTTTTGGGTGATAAACATGAATACATGGTCGTTTTTTTGCGTTGAATGCGCATGTGCCACTAGGTATATTATTCTCTTCAATTTTAGGAAAATCATTAGTAATTTTGACAGACAGAGGATTTGATTTGCTTTAAAAAAGGTATACTTGTTACATGTCGCTAAAATGCGCCATTTTAGAGAAAACTGCGTTCGGCATAGTCGATGACCGTCTTGTAGGACTTGAAATTCCAGCGTAATGACATGATTACTAAAGCGCGGAAAGTTGTGCTACAACGCAGGGCTCGACACTATAAGACTCTATGATAATGAAAGTATAAACCGTATTGTTAAGCGACCAGTGTATTTCTTACTCCTGCATACCTACGCCACTGACCGATCCTTCGCGATGTCCCGGGGACTCACGTCTGCGCGGTAGTACGCCGAACTCATGCGGGAACGCTGGATAGATAAATGCAGTTTTACATACATGCGATAATCCAAGATTTATGAACTCTAATGATTACGGGAGACTCTGGAACAGTGGCCGCGCAGGAACAGTGGCCACTTTCGTGCTATATTTTTATTTATAAAGAGTAGTGGTTGCCACCCACTGCAGACGGATCCAAGTAACATCCTAAGAATATTAACGAGTAGTATCCTTGAATTACTGTGTATGTGCACTCGTTCACGTTACTATTGAATAGCGGTGAAATTGTGACGTCCGCGTTTGGTCTAGTTAGTCTGTGGGTATCACTTTCGGAGAAATGTACACAAATATTTTTGGTTATAAGCAGTTAGTGCAGGAGAATTATTATCGTTTTAAAATAAAACATATATATGTTTATCTAAAGCTGGCGATGTCGTCATTATACGATTTGGAGTTCGAGAAAAATAAATGCCAATTTTAGTACGTGCCTTTTGTTCTGATTTTAAAAATCGCTGCTAGCAATGTCGGTCCTGGCATTTTTGCCGCCATAAGCAAACACAAAAAATGCCGTCCCTAACCTTAAAAAAAAAAACATTATAATATTTGAATTGGATTATAAAGAAACAATGTAAACCAGAAAAATCACACTTGAATTTGGAAAATTATACTAACAAGTAACACCCAACTGTCACTCACAGATGTAAATGAAACTTTGCACACTCATAGAATAGCACAAAATATTGAACCCCTGTATTTTTCTTCCGGAATATGCTTTTTAGGGGTAGAAACTACCCCTAAAAGGTTGTAAAAGCAAGATTCGCCTTTAATGAAATAAAAAAATACCAAAATATGTCACAACATAAAATTTATTATGATTTATAATTTAATAACATGTATTGAAGTACATAAAACAATTTATTTCGAAAATCTTAAGTGGCTTGCACTTTTTTTCTTGGGGACCGTGAACGAGTTGCACCTCTGCGGCCCGCAAAAGAACTCTTGCAAATCTTGCCGTACTACAAATACTCAAATTGCTTATTAAAATAAATTACATTCTCTAGAGGAGTTTACGAAATTATTCAAAAATATTAGTTTTTTAATTTTTTTTACTGCCATTTTTTTAAAAATTAATATTTTTGAATAATTTCGTGTACTCCTCTAGAGAATGTAATTTATTTTAATAAGCAATTTGAGTGTTTGTTGTACGGCAAGATTTGCAAAGTTCTTTTGCAGGCCGCAGACGTCCCCAAGAAAAGAAGTGCAAGCCACTTAAGGGGTTAGAGCCCTCTGTAAAAAAATTTTTTTTGGATTTTTTTTGCTTAAATGTTGTAAAAACATCCCAAGAATGATATCCAAAAGGAATTATTGATGGGAAACATTTTGTTTACAATTATTTTTAACCTAATTTGTGAAACAACTATGTCGTTCCGAAATGTTCGAAACTACCGCTCTGTTGCGGTATTTTTAGGATCATACATATATAGCCTAGTATTTTGGAGTATCTGTGGCCAGATCGATAATTTGAAAATAATGATATATGATCCTGGTATAGCAGACTAAAGGTAAAAAAAATTAACATGCCTGAAACTTTAAACGTGTTTTCTTCAAAAACATGTTTTTCAAACTGGTGGGCAGTATAATTCGCGCAATTTTTATCCGATCGACTTTTTGACGACCGACGAAATTTTGACTGTAGCTTAAATAAATTATCTAAAGCGGTACACACGATTGTTTTGATTAAATTAAAAAAAAAAATACGGTTTTTATATAAATTAAAAAATATCGTTTTTTTTCGTCAAATTTGATTTCTCTTTTTTCAAACTGCTGGCATTTTGCGGAAAATCAATATTTTACAATAATCCTGTGTAGGTACATAAAAAAAATTTATTGCCAAAATCTTAAGGGGTTAGACCCCTCTGGAGTGCGAAAAATCAAGGCATTTTTTGGGAATTTTTTCTGCTCTACTAATAAAGCGATCAAAATTTCATTTTAGGACTTTATTAAGTACATAATGAGGCATATGCAGATATTTTTTTGTTCAATAAAAAATATAAAATAGTGTCATAAATATACATCGAACACATACGCTTTTTTTGTTGACCATCGGTGGGCAACACAGCAATTTTTTAAGAGCTACTAGAAAAAAAACATTTTTTTCATTATCTACATGAGTTTCTCTAAAGCGGTACCTACTTCAATACATGTTATTAAATTATAAATCATATTAAATTTTATGTTGTAACATATTTTGGAATTTTTATTTTCATTTACGGCGATTCTTGCTTTTACTACCTTTTAGGGGTTGTTTCTACCCCTAAAAAGCATATTCCGGAAGAAAAAAAACAAGGGTTCAATATTTTTTTAGTATTCTATGAGTGTGCAAAGTTTCATTTAAATCGGCGAGTGACAGTTGGGTAGTGTTACTTGTAAGTGTCTGAGCGTTTCGACAGGACGAGTAAAACACATGGCTCTAAATGTGACCGTCCACATTATGCGGCGGTGCCTCATCGACCGGAAGCGACCGCCTCATGTTGTGGTCGGACGGGACGACCGGACGACCGGTCGCGAGAAGAATAGCCCAATTACTGGTCACTAATTGTTATCAGCAAACAAAAAATATGGTCGTATAGAGAAAAAATTCTAAGAAAGATAGCGTCCAAGCGGAGCGTCCCCCATTCTGTCGCCGGCTGGCTAGCGCGTGCCGCACCGAGCACTGTACTTTCTTAAACAATTATGTCAACTTAATTTATGCAAAATGATATGAAATATTTTTTTTTAGAACGTAAAAGTCTGAGATCTATTTCGTGTAAAAATGAAGTCAATCGTAGGGGAAGGTGGGGGAATATCGCGCACCTAACGTAGATATTAAGTTTTTTCATTATTTTATTGTCGTTAGACTCTACAAACATGACAAATGATTTATCAAACAGTATACTGTAAAAGCACTAGACAAATATTATATAATATATCCTTAATTCTGTACAAGATGACATTATAGAAATAGTGTAATATGGGCGATTTTACCCAACCTGTGGGGGAATTCTGCGCAGGGGATAGGGCCAAACTGTGCACCATTAGAAATATTTGTTTAAAATAGAAAACTGAACAATACCTTTAGTAAATGAAAATCAAACATAACTGAAAATATACACATGTGGAAAATGGTTACAAAATTATTATTGATAATACTATTAAAAAAAAACTGGACGTTTTCGAGAAGATTAAAACTAAAAAACATTTTTTTTAGTTTTAATCTTCTCCTGAAGATGCCAACTTAGTTGGCGAAACGCTCGTCGAGAAAAGTAGTAGTTCGGTGTTTCGTGGAAAACGTCCAGTTTTTTGTTTCTACGCCGAAGGTTCCAGTAGCCACTCCAATAATATTATTATTTTCGTTAAATAACGTTCGTTAAATGGTAACTCTTTTTTACATACACATCACAACGATAATTATCTGCACTGTCCCATCCACTATACTCTGACTGTAATGTCCGAATTACATGTTCACATTCAATGCATACATCATCGATACTACTGACTATATCAAGTTCGTCGTCATCACAGATATTGTCGTACTCAATATCTGATTCCTCAGTTTCTTCTGGACTTCTATTCTTTTTGATTTTCGACTAATTTTATTTTTGTTATGGTTTTCCTTTTCTTCTAGAGTAATTTTTAATGGCGTTTTTGTTAATACTTGAGAATGCTCCGGCTTATTCCCGGTTCTATTAGTACCTTTGGGTACACGACGTTTTGAAATAGGTGCTAGTTCAGAAATCGGCAGATAAAAGGGAGTTGTAACTGCATTATCTACTACCTTGTTTTGTAAACCTGGAACAGCTTGAGAATTTCCAACTTCTGGCGTTACAGGAATCACAATCCACTTCGACTTCAGCTTCAACAAATAGTGCTCGAAATTCGTCACCTGGTGCGAAATCTTGGGCAACAGAATTCATTGGGTATATATAATATGTAAATTTAATGAGGTAATATCGCGCAGTAATTGTCTTGCGTGACTTTACCCCATCTATAACGCGCGAAATAACCCCACTGCTACATCACAACACAAAATATGTTATAACCTGGAAAAGTAAAGCAAGAAGGCAAATTGTATTTATACATGCCCTAAAGGGACCAACTCACAACTTACTGCCACTGGGGATAACTGTTTAATATAATTTCAGTAAATGTAGCTTCACTTCTTAGCACTAAACAAATTAATAAGAAAATGGTACCGTTTACCTACATCGACATGACAAGACGACCACAGAAAGAATGGGTTTATAGATGTATTTTCCCAAGTTTGAGCTTAGTCCGCTAAACGACAACACTGATTAAATGTGGTTAATATTTACAAGTCCGTTGCAACACCGATGCGCGATTTTACTCTCTGCGCGATATTCCCCCCACCTTCCCCTACATATACAGCGCTGTCAGGAATTAAAAAAAATATCTCGGCTGCCTGAGGTCGTAGGACCTTCATTTTTTTTTAAATGCGTGTTTTGAATGCCACTTTTCAAATATGCAACGGCCAAAAATGTAAAATCAAAATTAAAAAAGTTATTCGAAAAAAAAAACCGCTTCGAAAAAAATGATACAATTTTACAATGTATTTTTTATGCAAAAATTAAATAAAATCGACTTGGTTTTTTAATAGCATGAAAGTACAAGTCTTCGCGAATAAAATGAGCCCATGATCGTTTCTGTACGATCATTTTTGCCTCTATAAAAGCTGATTTTTGAAAACGTCTTTTTTTTTTAATCGTTATAACTCGAGAAAATAAAACTTTTTTAATTTTTTGAAAAAAATGATCATTTTTCGCTTGTCTTGGGCCATATTTGTAGTTAACAAGAAGTCTGTTCAAACAAAATTGGAATTAATACAGCAAAAAATACGAAAACGCGATTTTTGACGTTTTTTTTTTATTTTTTCTCAAATGTTTATGAACTGATTTTTTTCGTTCAAATTTCATTCAACGCACATTTTTAAGACCTACAACTTTCTAATATAACTTTCTTGTGTAGGACTTGAAGCTTTTTTTTTTATTTGCAAAAAAACGTTTTTTTTACTTTTGCGAATTTTTTGGTTATGTTCGCCATTAAAACTCGAGTAGTAAAAAAAACGCTATCTTTCTTAGAATTTTATTCTCTATACGACCATATTTTTTGTTTGCTGATAACAATTAGTGACCAATTAACATGGGGGCTTTCGCTCGTTGATTGGACTAGAACGCATTCATTCAAATACGAGCGTTCACACTGCCCGATTGTGCCGCGCGTTCGATGTGGAAAAATTTATTGAATGCAGTACAGACTGACCGGTTTCGCGGGATGGTGTGGATGGATGACAATTCATCCCGTCAAAACGCCCCAGCTAAACGGGACCGGCAAAAACGCATAGTGTGTTCAGGTACTAATACAAATTTACGAGAAATTGTTTTACTGAAAATCAAAAAATCACATTTTTAAATTTCTTTACAAGTTTTTGTTGAACCAACGACCATGAACTTACAAACTAATACTAGTATTTCTAGAGATAATTTTAACATATTTTTAAAGCATAACAAAACTATTACAATCATATACCGGGTGTCCCCCAACAAATATTAACAGTGGATATCTACCTTATTGGAAAATATAGGTACTCAAAATCCGTATTTCGTCTTACAATCATTAAAAAGCCTCCCTTAAGTTGTTTAGTGGCACCCTTTGTAACTAAAAAGACCACCTAAACCTAAATTCACTTCCCACATCATTCTGAGTAGGGGCACAATGATATAACATAATATATCTACTTGGTATTTAAGTCATGCACCTACTTAGTATATAAAAAATATATGATTAAATGACATGTGCTTTTGTCAGAACTGTCATGTCGACGTATCGTTTTTTGTTACTTACCTCGAACTTTGTGATTAAGAATGGTGTGAAATATGTCAATTAATATACAGTATAACTTAGATATAATCACTAAATGACTTTTAAATACCAATTATGTTATATTATTCTACTTGGAATTAATTGGGGAGTAAATTATGATTCTTAGTTACAATGGGTGCAATTTACCTCACTCTACGTGGTTTTCTGTTTCGTTTAAAGATTTTGTTGTTCATATTCGCATCTCTTCAAATAACGCAGATGTCGCATATTAACGTCATTGTGGGACACTCAATATACGAAATCTAAATCTAAATTAAAACAATATATTTTGAATTTTTATTCAAAATAATAATAAATAACTTCTTTCGAATCTAATTTATTATTCATTTCATATTCAATGGCCAGTACTGCTAACTTGAAGAGTTGGTTGTTTATTAATTTTAATTCAGAAGAAACATATCTCGCCGGTAAAAAAGAGTTATGGACTGCGATAGTAAAATTGTTAAATTAATGCTCAAACTTGGCCCAATGTTTGGGGAAGTAAGTAATTAAAGAAACCTGTCCATTATTGTTGTATTTTACAACTCATTTAATTTCTAGTAATCTAAGCATTTTTATGGGTTGGGTTTATTTTTATTAGGGGAGACTGTTGTACCTTGATACAGTGTACCTTGGAACACTCTGTAATATTTTTCCTTGTGCTAACATCTATTGTCTAGAAGTATAATTAAGTTATACTATCTTTAGCCAGGGCTCTGTAACCCGATTTAGCAGAAAATCTGTTGTGCGCGCTTCGAACTATGAGTCGCATAATATTTTGGCTTTGAAAAGTAATAGTTTTCAAAATCATATCTCGAGTTTATTACAATTATACTTTGTCATTTATTTGAAATTTGTTTTGTGTAGTAACTAAACGTATATTTGGTGAGTATTTTGATATGATTTGTTTCAATTTTAAAGATAACCTAAAAATATAGTGATGCATTTTTTCCATATATGTAGTGTCGTATACCTTGAAACATTAGTACCTCCTGTACCTTAGAACTGTTCCAAGGTACAAAAGGTTTCACGTTTTTTCAAATTCATATCAGAAAATTGCAATAATACATAATAATACGTAATAATACAGAGTCAAAAAGTTCAGAAAGTTACCCGAAAATTAATGGAAAGCGATTCCGATGACGACGAGGTTCTATCTAAATTGTCTGATGAGTATGATGAAGAAGGTAGAGATCATGATCGATTTAGAAAGTGATCTGGTCGATTGAGGATTTGCAGATTGATGATGCAATTTTTAAGGAAAAAAGAACCCGCAGAACATTACATTGGATAAATACTTGTATGTACTATGCAGGATACTGATCTACAGGTTAAATTCTCAAACGAATTAATGATTCAAATAAGTTTTGGTATGAGTGTCATACAGTCTTTGATGTATCAGACGTAGTATTAAAGCTTCCGAATCCTAAAAAAATGTGGCGGTTCAAAAAGACTAGAAGAGCAATTTGTTTTTGAAGTAAATTTCACTCATTCCAAATATAATGTAAAATAATGTCTACCTGAAATGTAAAATAGTCTTTCATCTTTTTTTACTAAGTGCAATTGCTCTACTTATTTTACTCATTTATTTAACAGCCTCTCAAGGTACAAGAGGTGGTGTTCCAAGGTACAACACCATCATGTACCTTGGAACATATTGTTTTACAATTTCAAGTAAGCTGTAAAATCCAAAACATTTTCTTAAAATTTTTGAAATAACTGGATTAGTTATCTAAAAGTATGTTCTTCAAAATATTGTCTTCATATAGCCTTTAAAATTCATATTCAGATTAAAAAGAAAATAAAAACCAAAAAGTGTTCCATGGTACAACAGTCCATGTATCCGATTTATAGTTCTGGTTATGAAAATTACTGTAACTTTTGGAAGTTGCGGCTGCAAGTTGCTACATCAAATTGCAATAACAGATTGTGTCATGAAAGGAAATCCCTCTTAATGTATTTGTGCTACTTTCGTATCTTTCTTTGACATGTTTGTAATCGCAGTGATTTTTAAGTTTTTTAAAGCTGCGTGGTACTACTTTATTCTTCGTCTAAACTTGCAAAATGACAGACGTTCACCGCGTCTTTTGTTGCAAACTTAATAAAGTACACTCGCGAACTTCGTTCCTTCACAAAGTCCCCGACTTTTCTTAATCATATTAAGTGTATTGCACCTTCCAGTTAACGGCTTTCGAAAGTTTCAGTTGTATGTCGACGATGCGGCCGGAATAGCTAATAGGGGGTCTTTAAACTGACATTTCAGAAACGGCCGCTAAAATGGAGGCATAAAGGGACTTAACGAAGTTATAAAACGCTATACGGGGAAACAATGGTCTTAATTTCATTTAAAAACTTTTCAGTCCCAATATATGTAATAACGGATGATGAATATGAGTCAGCTAACATTTAAATAGTAACGTACCTAGAATATCATAATATAATTTGATATCAGCTTTTATACCCCTTTTATTATGCATTCGTGATCATAACAATCAACTACACGGCCCGAAAATTGTCACTCGAGGTATTTCACGAGGGTCTGTCTTAAGTCCTCTAGTATTTAACTCTCAAACCGCACACTAGTGCGAATTGGCACCAGTAAAATTTTCAACTAGCTTCAACTATTATTACGCGTCTAAAACCGAACCGGATATCGGATTAAGTGAAACCTCGACATGCACTTTTGATAATAATTCCATAGCTGACCTGAATCACCTATTTTTGCTTGCAATAATCATCAACAAGCTATATCTGAATTTATAGAAAAGCTAAAACTGCAGAAAAAAATTGTTGAGACTAATTCTGGTTATTGACATACATTCCGTTGTTGGAGGGTAATTGTTAATTTTAAATTCAACAGGATTTGTGGTATTAGCTGCTGGCTGATGAAATTCCATTGAGGTGAGGTGATCACCAGACTTTGGATAAACGTGGTTTTAACCTTTTACGGCTTTTATGAATGGATTGCTACATTCATAATTTCCAAGAGGCGCGTCCGCGGTTGTTCCTGAGACTGAACAATTTCTGTTCATGGGATGTTTGCATTGGTATGATAGACAAATACCAAATATTGTCGGAGAAGTGCAGTGTGCCTTTTTTGTCAGATAATTATTATTTAAACGAAAGTTGCACTGGTTTTTGAACATAAACCAGTTATTTTAACCACGTATACTCAAATATATTAAAACATTCTCACTAATAAAAAAATTGGGTTTACATCCGATGAACAGATATTCATGTTTACTTGACAGCCGTTCAAGGTTAAAACCACGTTTGTCCGAAGTCTGGTGATCACATTATTTAAATGACCACATAATCATCCATAAATAATGTTGACAATGCCGCTAATATACAATTTTTAGTTGGCAAAAACAAAATTCCATTACTATTACTTGATTCTCTTGATGAAAATTCTATGTTGTAAATCGAAGCGCAACTTTTATCGCACGCAATAAAACTTACTGCAAGTTTTTCGATATAGCGATAACAAGCTACTGAATCAAATTGCAGCAACAAATTGAAAAAAATAGAGCTTTAACAGTCCATTTCCATACAACAAATAAATGAATAAAGGCATTTTGTGCTCTAGTAGCCTTATATGTATAAGTTTATTAAAACGGTGTAATGCAGAATTTCCAGCTTATTTCTTATTAAAGCCTATTCTTAATGTTTTCCATTAAAAGTTCTTAATGAAAAGTGTTTATCTCAGAATTTGTAATTAAAAAAACATTGCTCGGTGTAGGCAGGATTTATTTTTAAAGTATTACAGCTATTTCCATTTGTATTAAGGAATACTTTACATTCGGATTACTGGCAGATTTGTTTTAAAATCTTTCATTACCTGCGCAATAAATAATTATGTAGGAGTAAATGCTGATGAAACATTTGGGTAAATAATTTAATTGATGGTAGCATTAAAATTTAAGTAGTTGTGTTAAACATCAAACTTTTCTTTGTTAATGTGAAAGTTCTTGAATTCTAAAGCAGAGTGGGTATTTAGCTTATACAGGGATATAAAGCGTGGAAATAGGTGAACTAATGATTTTACTGGCACTTGATTTGATTTATCTTACATGGTTGTGACGTCACCAGTTTGTGAGTGATGACATAATACACAATTTTTTAATGGAATTGTATATTGTATTGTTAATAGTTTATTTTCGCGTTATGGTGGGCGATTTCCACCAATGGGTTACCAATATTTGGTGAATACGTAAATAAATCTGAATTTGCATTTATGGAGGACGATGCATCGTGTCACAAAGAGATAAAAACACGCACTAATGAGCTTAATATTTTGCCATGGCCAAGAAAATCATCCGATATGACTCCTATCGAAAATGTATGGCACATTCTACAAGTAAATTTACGCAAAGGAACCAACCGTTTATTTATTTATTGTGAGGTCTACAATAAACCGGTAGTGAGGAAAACCTTTGCCTGAGGAATAGGATAATATTCCGAAAAACAACAGCTTTTTATTGTAATTTTAGATTTTTGGATAATACTTTTACAGGCATTTCCATCTTGACTTATCCATCTTTTGATAGAGCACAGAAGAAATTATCGACTTATAAGACTACAGCACACTGGCTTGTGTTACAGTCGTGCACCCATGATCTACGTTTTGCGACATGGATAAACTGCACGTCTAGCCTTATCGATACGAGTTTTTGAAAGAGTTGCTGAAAACGAATTTTTTAGTATACATATCAGCTCAATTCATGTTATATTACGACACTATCCGACTTTATTACACAGAAAGAAAATTATAACGTTCCAAATCTGGTTATTTTCATCCTATATCGCGTAAACACTAAGAAGTCATCAATATCCTCGACTGTTCGCCAAGTCTCTCTCTGAAATTATGTATATTAGCGTGTGGGTTTCGTACCATTTGGAAGAAACGGAATATTAGTCTGTTGTTTTTCATCGACTTTAATATGTTTTGTTCCATTTCGTTCTATCGACGCCGGATGACGGTCTCCATCTCCATCGGTATTAGTCACTCGCGTCTGGGAGTTGCACGCTGGGGAAATTCTAAGAGAAAATATGCAGGGTGTGCTGGAAAAATTTCACCGGGACTAGGGAAGTACGTGCGCGGTTATGATTCTTGTAAATATAGCGGATCAGTCGACGTAGAGTTACTTCTTTTATTGGATTTTTTTAATGGTCTATCGTAATTACTAGAGCCCGTAGGTTAGTAATAGATTCTAGGATCGGCCTTAACATGACTGAAATACTGTTATATGTGTCACATTAATAAAGTACATCATCGACTCCTGCATATACAGTGCCATCCATAAAGTTTGCACCATATGGGAAGATTTTTTGTGTTAGCATTTAATAAATTCTTTTGACTGTCAGTTGTTTGGGCATGTCTTTAAACTAAAATAGCGCCCATCAAACCTAGTAAAAAGTTCATAATATACGAGTAGCATACGAAAATTTGAAATCGACCCAACAGTAAACTATTTTTTTTTCAACCCTAGAGAAAATTATTATAAAGAAAAATTATTCCTTTGTAAGAGATTAGTCCCAATAAGAAGTTTAATTGCAGAATGGTGAAAAAGCGTTTCCAGATATTTATTCAACTTACCCTCCACTTACCGTACCACAATTCGAAAAAAATCGCTCATCATTAAAATTGTATTTTCTGGAGACTCTTCTCCAAAAAAAAATAATGTTATTATTCAAAACAATTTAAATGGGCAACAAATAACGGGATTATAAAAAAAGTCAGCAAGAAATAAGACGAACACGTTTAGAATAACATTTTTAATAAACGTTTTTCAAAAGTATAACTGCTATAAGAATTTGTATGGAAAATAAATAAAATAAAAAATGGAAATCATTTTACAAAGCAACAAAAAAATCGGTAAAGAAAATTAAACTGACATTAACTATTAGCATTCTGAAAACCTCACGTGTGGAAATAGAAGAAACAGTAACAGTAACAAGTAAATAAACATTAGTATTTTACACAAATAAAAATATTATTAAAGGAACCTCGAAGGGCGTCCTTTTTAAAGCAACTCTTCTTCAATAATGTTTATTTTACGTCTCTGTGTGTCTTCCTTCGTTTTGGATACATAAACTAGTTCTTCTGAACATTTCTTTCTTGACATTAACAAGAAACTGTGAGGAAATTTCATCCACGAACTGACGAATAGCTTCTTCTAAATGACGAATTCGCTATTACAGGCTATAGCTGAGATTTTTTGTAGGGATAAAAAATAAGTTCGAACGTGTAATAAAGAATGACACCGAATTTGCCATAAGACCTATTTGTGATGGTGCATCTACAGAACCGTTAAGTGAACGCAAAGAGTATTTTAATTATGTCTATATTACATCATTCGATATCGAGCGGTCGTTCTCAAAATAGCATATATTTTCACGACAGCGAACAAGAATGTCGGAGACAGCTATAGAAACTATGAAATTCTACAAAGTTTTTACGAATCTTTTCCAGTCTGTGATAGTACTGTTAACCAAGCTATGTCGTCAAACTAATTAATAGGGTGTTTTGCATACATATATGGTTATAAAGTGTGAATTTATTGCTTTTGTTACTATATTTAATATTGGTTACTTTCTTATATTCCATGTAGTATATTATAATGCGTACGTCTATGTCCCACGACACATTTTGGCCAACTCTCCTTATTTCGCATGACGCTGTCTGCAAGTCTAGAGCTGATTAAATTCTATAATTACTCGGTTGAGGGGTTATATGCACATATATAACGACGCAATATAAGTAGTTATGTAGTGAGAGAATGACTTCACTTCCTTAACAATTTCGCCATATAAAATGGCACCTGTGTCACGAAATTTTTAGCGATATATCTGATACTGAGGATGATGGGGAAGGCGGATGACGAGGGTTCCGGAGGGGGATTCGAGTTCAGAGGGGTCAGAGGGGCTAACGGATGATTGATAAAAAAAAACAGGGGCGTGGCTAAAAATCTAGTTTTGAAATATGATTAGTTACACATTATCTATTATTGGATCTAGGTAATTAATCATTATAGTCGATAGTTATGTAGTGAGAGAATGACTTAACCTCAAGGCCCCCTTCCCCCTCCGGAAGCCATCTCCCGCCTTCCCATCAGATCCACCATCTGGATTACGTCACATGCACCCCCATCGCATACCGGCACCCCCATCGACATCTCAACCCTCTACAATAACCGTGATCGTAACCCTAACATCCCCATCGTGCATCGGCACCCCCTACGGCATCGGTGGCCTTGAAGTGAAGTCATTCTCTCACTACATAACTACTAATATATGCACTTAATTTTCTGTAATTACACAGTGGACAGAGCTCTACAAAAATTATTAGTCTTCTTCGCGTCCTTCCCCAGAGGATATAGGGGTAACTAAAACAAAATGTAAGGATTTGATTCAAACTTGATTTGTTATTTGTTATTCCATAGTAGGGATGGGGCAAGGGGGTTGTATTTTTATATGTAAGTATTAAGAAAGATATTCATATGATGTGTTGTTTGATACGCGTTTGGAGTACCGTAATTCAAATATTACATTAATAAGCCTCTGCTCTAATATTTACTGCTGTGCCCGTTTCCAATACAACTACATACAACAATAGACTTTAAAATGAATTGTGGCCATATAGCTCATATGAGTCATAAAAAATCCTACAGGTCATGAAGGTCTTACTGATCAACGATCGTATAGGTCTCATTGGTCATGAAGGTCATATTGGTTATAAAAGTCATACTGATCATAAATGTCATACTGATCATAAGTGAAAATTAAAATAAAAAAGAAAATAAACTTACCACCACAAAGTTGTCATTTGCTCGTGGAGAAAACCAGCAAGATAGGAGGAAGGACAGGGAATGAAAGGAATCTCGCTGATTATTCTTGTTTATTACGACTAAATTACTATAACTATACCAAAATGCACTTGTACTATTTGCTAATGTCACTATAAATATATTGAATCTTAGGGAATATATCTATATGAATTCAACCTTTCTATTAGAATATTTTTCTATTAATGTACGTCTTTCTAACAAAAAATTGGATGTATATGGAATACTATTAGAGACATATATGAGGCAGTAGATAAAACAATGAAATATGATTATTTGATTATGAAGAGAACAGAGAGGCGTAAACAGTCATAAAGGTCATACCGGTCATGTTGGTCATAAAGGTCATATTTATCGAAAGTTTTATGCGATTTAGTCTGAGTAAACATGCAAATATTTGACGTGGAAGTAGTAATTCCTTAGGCATCGGTTTTTGTTCAACCTCAGTCCCAACCTCCGTTGTGAAGTATCTAAACCCATCACACATTTTTGTTAATTGTTCGTAAAAGCCCGTAATATAGATGACTCTTCATTTTATTATTATTAATAATAGCGTATTTCATATTCCTACCTTTATATGTTCCTGTGATGGTACCCGAAAATTTATACCTACATTTAATGCCTAATTCTGTTAATCCTCTAATTTAGCAATATTATAGACGCCGCTCCAGATTCAGAGGGTTAGTGAGTTCTAATTTCGGTTATAAGCCTGCCACTCGGCACGATAAGTGCGATCTACGCAAATGAAATAGGGATGATTTGTTAATGCAACATAAATTGTACGAAAAATACATTTTGATAATTAAAAATACAATATAAAAATTGTATAACGCATAAATTGATATTTACATTATTAGTATGGTGTGAGAGATATTACAGTTCGAGGAAGACATACTGCTGAAGTCGAGGTCGTAGACTGAGTCATAAGTAGTCACATGGATGCAATAAAAATCTTTACCATACGTGTAATATGCAAAATTTTACGACTGTTTCAATACAAAAATCTGTTAATCTCGTGATTTTTAAAAAGGCATGTTCTGTCATTGTTCACATTTTTGACACATTGTTCACATTTGTCAAAAATGCTAGTGGTGTAATGAGCTCACGTTACACCGTTAGTGCGGTAATAATTTTCATTATATAATTCGAATCGTTCAAAATTAGTGGTATCAACAATAGAGTTAAAAAAAATCAACAACAAAGTGTCAACCAATATAGTGCAACTACTGTTGCCACTATGTTACTGTGTTACTTATTAGTAATTGTACTAATAACGGGTAGTGTGTTACTTGTAACACATACGAAGTGTGATTACGAAAAAGCGTGTTGTATTTTGCTGAATGATGAATTAGACCTGTTTGGTCTTCCTCCCCGAATTCTTTCTTGTTCTGTGCGGTACTCCGTTTTGCTCCAATTCCCCCCAGATCCATCAACATTAGCGATGTTTACTCCCTGAGTGCATTATCGCTTTGCGCTTTAAATCGATTCAAGATAATCCGTAAAGATTAGGCGTGTTTCCTTATTCGTTTAATGAACTGGTCGTTCTACGAGTATTTTAGGACTTCTTTTCATATATCGTTAATTGCTTACTTCGTAATATCATTTTAGGTCCCGCAAATGTTGTTCTGTAAATAATAATAAAACATCATAGATCTCGATCTGGGTGTATTGAAACCTGATACAAACCGTTCTTCATGTTGTTATTTTTATTATTGGTTTTCAAAATAAAAGGCTATCGAGTTGACACTGGTTCATTGATATTAATGTAGCTATAATTCATTGTTTTATCGATATCTAAGTTGTTCAGCTGCTTTTAATTTTCTAATAGACTGGGTTTTCTTCCCTTTAACGACAACTATCAATAATTGCAATAGTTACACTTGTACTTGTTAATTTTAATTGTATTTTTTTACGTTCTTTATCACGATTTGTTTTTAATTTAAGTTTTGAGTTTATATTATATTATATATTAAAGTTGTATGTATATATTTTGTCATTTTCTGAAACACTGAATTTTCTTTTTCCTTTCCTCCTTAGTTTTGGAAAACGAACTTCTAGGAAATCTCATCTGAAAATATTATTGATTGCTTCCTTTTTGCGTAGGTTTTCATATACAGGGCGCCCCATAATTATGTCAAAAGTTTTAAAGGGCATGTGGTACAGATGATTTTAAAGGGTGTCTTTTTTTCATACATCGTTAGTTGTGTGTAGTTCAAACCCGTTATCCATTTTTTGCAAATTTTTGCAACAGCACAGAAAAAATACTACACACAATAAACTTATACTTCATACAAAATAAAAACCGACTCACATCATCAAACACGTGTTTAAGTTTTACAGCGCACTGATGCCAGATTGTTATAAAATTCAGTATTTAGAAATTTTTTTGGCTAACATATGGATGGATTCTTTGTGTTTATTTACTTTTAGAAAACTAAAAAAAAGAATACTTTTTAAAAAATTATATACGTATTTATATACAGATTTATATACATCGGTTGGAGTATAAATATGCATAAGTAATATGCATAAAAAAAATAAAGATCTTCACATTAGAATTTAGAAAATTAAAGAACAGGAGTCAGTTACAAATTGTGCAGAGTAGTTTTTTTTGTAAAATATATATTAATAATATAACTATTTTAACTTACTTTAATTTTATATTTAAATTACCTTTCTATCAGCTGTTAACGGTAGCAATGGTCCAATTATTTTTTTAATGATATTTACAGAATGACATGTACAGAATTTCAATTAAAAAATTAAAAAATTCCGATATTGCGGTAAAGTTAATTGAAAAATCACTGTGTAATAGAATCTTGAATTCATATTAAGAAACAGCCGATATATTGAAGTTAATAAAGTATAAAAACTATATAACCTAACCTTAACTATATAACCTAATCTTTAGCATTTAGGAGTGTGTTAAGGATTATACCTCCCTTCATAATAAATGAAAGTTCTCGGAATATAAGGGAAAAATTCTTATGAATGCTTCAAATATAGCCAATACAGTGATTAGCTCCAGGTTATAGAACATAACTCCATAATTGTTGGTTTTCAAAATGAACTTCCATCGAGTTTATACCGATTCACTGATATTAATTTTGTTATCCTTTGTTATATTGGCATCTTGATGTACGTCAGTTATTCAGTAGCTTTTTCATTTTGCAGAATATAGAGTTTTGTTCATTTTAACGACTAAGTATTAACCGTGATAGTTAGACTTGTACATAATTACTAACGAAATAATTGTATTTAATTTCTTACATTGTAGGTATACAGGGTCTCTCTTAAGTAATCTGAAACACTGAAGG
The DNA here is from genome assembly GCA_029963805.1 of Aromia moschata. Lineage (NCBI taxonomy): Eukaryota > Metazoa > Arthropoda > Insecta > Coleoptera > Cerambycidae > Aromia > Aromia moschata. The sequence goes on from JAPWTK010000083.1 coordinate 590,915, forward strand.
AGATTCTTCCTCAAGTGATTAATAAGTCAATAAATAAGTCAATAGACCTTATAAAACTGGGTAGAAACCAGCTGAGATGGATAGTAGGACTGTTCACAGGAAACTGCCCATTCATGCGACATCTCACCACAATAGGGGTGAAAAATAATCCCCATATTATGCATATTATACGAATATTATGAGAATACCCAGCACTGGCAGCTGGCAGCTGTCAGGCATTCTAACTTTGGGGCTACAACAATTTAACTAAAAGAAGTAACAGGCGCTTAACTAGAAACTGTCCTTACATTTCTTAAGGAAACATGACTAATGGAATGACTACCCTGTGGGGGCACAATAAGCAACGTCTTAAGTGCACAGGGCTCGAACCTACCCCATACGTAATCGTTCTAATCCTCAAGTGATCTCATTAAGAAAAGGTCATATAAAGTTTTTTTCCTAATTAGCTTAGTTTTTTGAGATACAGAGCGTTAATGTTTTTTTTTTCGAAAATCTCTGGAGTAGACTTGTAGACATCAAATTTTAATAAATAATTTATCACAATAATTAATAATTTTAATTTAGGACATAAACATATTATGTCCTTAACTAATTTTTTAATGTTCTTGCATCTTTATTAAATAATAACCAAAATATAGTGCTTAAAATGAAAGATTTTAAAAAGTCCAAAGTGTGATGCCACTTCTGCTAAATTTATGGTGCAGATTCCATTCTTAAGGCTGCTTTACAGGATTACAACTTAGCCCCCTGCACAATTAACATAAACGTAAAATTAACCACAACCACAACGATGACGTATATGAAAATAATGTTCTTGTATACAACTAATTCAGTTAACATTAGCATTAAGAATGACCTTTAATCATCAATAAGGCATGAATAAGGAACCATAAACACAAAGATGACATTATTTTATCTTTACGTTTAAAACTAGGTTTTGCTATTTATACTAACCCTGTACTTGCACTCACGTGACATGATTAGGGTTACCCTAAATACAGAACTAATTAACCCTGGAATGAAATCCACGTCCAAACATGGGTACGTGATGGAAACGATCGGTGTAAATTTTACACCGATCCAAAAAACCACACCAATAACGATATTTCTTCCTATTTCTCAGACCTGCTCAAGTTCTTTCAAAGAAATAAGCTTTTTTTACTCTTTTTTTAAATAAAATAACAATTTTTAAAAATCCCTCGAAAATATGACTTTCAGAATTCCTTTTGTGGGCTGGAACGATGTCTATATCAAACCATGCCTTGGGACCTAAAATTCGTTTGTTGTATTCATAAATTTGGTAAAACTACTTAGGGATGGTTCGATACCTGAGCTTCAGATATCATAACCTTATGCGAGCGAACCACGTGGCAGAGAGAGCGGTGGCTCTGGGCAGACGGAAGGGGAGGGGGTTCCTCGTGGTAGGTAAGACGGGGAGGCGCTCCCCTCCTCCAATCGGAATACCCCACACTTCACTTGGTGTACCATGCTCGGTGTAAAATTTACTAGACGATTCTACTAAATAATACTACATCCCTACAATATTAATTAACAATTCGATATCCACAATCTCTTTTTATTTCCGGTATCGTTTCCATCTTTTCACACAAAATGTCAAATTCAGTAAAATTGACTAAACTAGATCTTCCATGCGGGAGTTTTAAAATATTCACGATTTATACGCTGGTTGTGGTTGGGCCAACTGTGCAACAGAACACACATTAATTAATTATTTGTACACGTATCTATGTTTATAGGATAAATAGAATATATTTTAAGTTTCAAGGTTATTTGCGTCTATTTTGTAATGATGGTTCTGTTTTAAATTAATAGTCAGATTTTAGTAGTCATGTTTTCTGCAGTTTCATCTGTAAGCATGTCAACTAACGAAAAAGGAAATTGACTTCATCAAATGCTCCAAGAAACATTTGCAAAAATTATATATAGAAATATTAAGTATCGTAGTTACCCCGCATATGGAAGTTTATACACGTGTGGAACGTTAATTTGAAAGCATAGGAGATTCTATTACAGGCATTTCAAATGCATGGAATATTGGTAGGGCAAGATAGGCGGAGCAGACGTCATACGTAATGTTCCCCTACAATGCCGGCCGTCGACAATCGCTGAGAGACGAGACGGGGAAAGGTGAGTGCATTAGTGCGTGGAGCTTAGAGTGGACCTTTGTTTATGTTCGGTGCTGCAGCATTAGATTAGTTCAGTTGCAGATCGTTAGTAAGTGGTGGATGTACTCGGTTTAGCACAAGGCACAACAGTAGAATTGCGTAATCATAAGTGCATGTTCTTTTAAGTCCGTATTTATAAACGGATCTCAATCTCAGACTCAAGTTAACTCATTTTTATTTATCACAACAAATAGAAAAATGACGTAAAACCGGCTTAATAAGACAGGGATTGATTGAGAATTGTTTATAAATACGGACCTTAAGTCCATGGATTTGATCCCTCTCTTTTGCCGCCTGATGCGAAATAAAACTGGCATTCTTTGGTAAATAAAATAAAAAATAACAAAATTCCATAAGTAAAATAAATAAAAAAATATAAAATAAATAAAGTAATGAAATTCCAATAAATAAAAATAAAATTCGAATAAAAAAATCTCCTTAAAAACTATTTAATAAGGGGCTCGAATAGACCACCAGACTGCGCAAAACAATATCCCAGCCTGTTGTAGAACTCTTGACGAGTGTTTTCTAACATTTCGACTGGAATATTGTTTGTTGCGTCGACTATTTTTCCTCGACGGTATAAGCGGACATTTTTAAGGAGTATTAAATGAGACACCAGTTACTTACGCCTAGACAGCTGGAAATGCCATGGTCGCCGGTGAAACACGAAACGCGAAACGTTGCCGAACAATACAGCCCTGTTCTTTCTGATAGGTGAGGTTTTGGCAATATTTTGTGGAAGGTATTATTTTAGGTATTATCTTAGCATTTTATATGCTTCCAAATTAAAGTTCCACACCTGTATAATACCTACGTATATTTTATAATATTTTTAACATCAAATCTCTTCAACGCTTTAATAAATATGATTTAAATTTGTATTCCAGAGTTTTGCTTCTCACTGTATGTAGTAGCATCATTACACAAAGTCCATGTTGTTCTATAAAGAGGGTTCTGCGAAGTAAGTTCATCACAGAAAAACAGCTGATAATATTGTCGTCCCGTCTATAAGTTTTTATGTTATTTTGTCTCGGAGTCCGGTACAACGTCTGGCAGTTTCACTTCAATTGAGCAACCGTTATTCGGCAGTTCGAGTTCGTTTCCTCGATCCCCTCTGAAGACCCTACTTCGCTATTTCTCGAGATGCTTATGAAATTCTGAAGTATACACGAATGTCTCGAATCTGAACCTCACATAACAAGTTCTTCTTATATGCAAGTGTGGTATTCTCGTCCCATCGGAAGAGGGTGAAATCAACACTGAAATTTTATTTTACAGGTGTAACAAAACGACAAAATGGTCAGACAAAAAAAAAGTTATTTCTAGTTTCAATTTTAGAATGTTTCTTTATTTAGGAGAAAGCGTCCCGACAGGGTAGCTCGTACATTTCGTTTATCCTGTCAATTTTAAGATATTTAAGAACGTTTACGGAATGAGTTGTTTCGGCCGTGACGAATTGGTTTGCTTGTGGATTTTTGTTAAATTGTCCCATTCGGGGAAATTAGCCCTTATTTGATCCTGTTCACACCTGGCACACATAAGGCGAGTGGACAGCGGTCACGGCTATCGAAATGAGTTATACAGAGGAAATGACTCAGTGAAAATATATGTAAATGATATATGGGAGGTCAGGTTGCTAATTACAAAAAATTGTGTAAAACCCTGGTCACACCATCTATCGCGTAATGATAAAAGTTGTTAATGAGGGGTCGGCTCGGGACCGTTGAAAGAACCTAACGTCTGCACCGCCACTGGGTGGCTATAGAGATGTAAAGTTCGTGACGCTAGTGGGGTGAAAGCAGTGAGTCTTTTCTAGAAAATATACTGCGTTCATAAAAACGGAATAAACCCGAAAAAGTTCAGTTCTTTTTTTTCACTCAATGAGTTCTTACGTTGTCGTGTTGGCTGTAATTAATTCTTGAAGTTTGCTCTTATTATATATTTGTTCAAGAATATTTTCTCCGTGTGTGCGATCAAAGAGTCTTCAAGAATTAATTAGTTATTGTCGGGACTAAGACGTGTGACCGGGGGTTGGTTCACTGCATTTGGTTTGTTTTGTTTTGCTAAATTAAAGTCTCCTTTATTTGTACGGTTGTGTTTTATTTCGGGCCGGAGTACCAAGGTGACAGAATACCTGCAGTTGACTAATTTGAGGCGATACAGGTAAGACAGACATCTCTTCTCTTGGACGAATTAATTATCGTATACACACATATCATAGGTGTGTAGATCAAGACTGCTCGGGATCTGAAAAGTAGTAAAAGGAGTCCCGGGGTCGCGGGTAATTCCGCGCGACCTTGGATCCCACCTGTTACACAAGGAAGGTGTAATCTTTTTCGAAAACGGGCCTATTACTAAAGCGGGTATTTCGGCGAGCCGCAACAGTTCGTGCACTAGTTTAACCTTACATAGATGACACTCTTCTCTTTTAAGTAAAACTGATCTTTGGCTAAATGGAATTTGTCCATATACATTTACCGCGCTTTGTATATATTGAGCCATCCAAAATAAAATCAAAGTTGGCAAAGCAAAAAAGTATAATAATCTTAATTTATAACCTTATTTAATTGCCAAAGCTGTTATATTATGTGACAGCCATTATTTCTTTTACAATAATTGTGATAGTTACTGGTCAAAAGTTTAACATAACTGAAAAGCTTAGATTTGACCGCTATTTCTATCGGTCTCGTTCATAGCCAGATTTGATGACGTTTCTCTGGATGTCTCTTTAGATTCCTTTCGTAAGATTTACCTAAATAAAAGACATACGCATCTATGTGTATGCCGAACTTGCGTCAGAGTAGCTCATCTCATCCTGCTACGTCTAAAAAATACATAAATCACGATTATTGTACAAGAAATAACTTGAATAAAGTCTAATGGTAGATAAATGTAAATTTGCTTTTGCCCCGAAATTTATTGCGTATTTAGGACCGGGACTGTAGTGATGTTATGCCTCTGGTTAAGTTTACATAACAAGAGGATTTTTCGGGAAAACAGAAATATGAATGAAACGGGGGCTGGTAATATTAAATAAAAGGGGACATTAAATGTTTTAAGGTCAAACATCAGTGTTTGTTTGCCTAATTTAAAAAGTTTATTCTGTTTTGCGGCCCTAGTAAACATTTATTAAAACGAGTATAGAGTATGTAAATTAGATATGTACTTCTATTTACTTTTAACCGTTATAACTAGGGATGTCGTTTCGCCCAACCGTCTGGCAGACTCTGGATTTATTATTAGTGTGGTCGAAGTGTTTATGTCGTGGGCGTCAGTATTACCTTAATATCTAAATGTCATACGTGCAAACGCCTAAAAAAAACTACAGTTTGCTGACAAAGTGATCGGTCATTTCGAAGATTTATTTCATGATGGCGTGACCGTAATGTGTAGACTCTGACAATGAGAAGAAACAATCTGTGTGGTGGCAAACGCGGTTGTAGCAGTCACGTAAATAGTGTAAAACATGAAAATAACAAAGAGAATATGTCCTTGAGAACTCAGATTATGTTCGACTTACTGTACCCCTGAATGTACTCGATAAACAACCTTTTCGTAAATTCTGGAACAAATACGTCCTAGAGATGGCGTTACCAGGTCTCACAACGTTACGTAACTATCTACCAATTGTAGCAGTGACTTACTGAAGTGGATTACAAGTGCTTTAAAAAAATACACGGCTGTGATTATGTATTGACGCGACAACAGACTGTAAAAAACACTGCACTCTAAATGTTATAGTGCGTGTACTGGACCCTCGAAAATATACACGCACACTGTTACTTGCTAGTAAAATATAGTAATAGTAACAGAATGTAACGACAACACAATTACGAGGGTGGTGTTTGAGATCCTCGAACAATTTGAACAATTGAATTATTATCAAGTCAGATGGTGATGTTTATGACCGATGGTGCCCCTACGATGCTGTTCGTAGGCCGTTTGCCTTGTGTTTGCCAATGTTTTCACAACGTCGATGCATTAACAGCAGATACAAAAAAGTGTTTTCATAGCAAGTATCCTGGTATTCCCGAACCACAACAGCCGATTGTTACTTGTTGGGGAACATGGTTGAAAGCCGCTTTTTATTATGCCAAACATTTCAAGCAAATAAAAGCTTTTACGTTACAATTCCTGCAGAAACTGCAGCTATTAAGGAGAGCCAGACCAAATTTCAATATGTGTCCGCTGAAACAGCTTTAAAAACTATTCATAGTAACTATAAAGGTTACTATTCATAATAACAATACAGTAAGCGGCAGCCTAATGCGTACACAGGTGGATATTAAATACATATTAAATAATACATTTTTATGTCATACTTAGGCGAATTTACTTGGGCCGAGGGGCTTGGTTGTACATAAAGCTAAGAGGGAGTTTTAGCGGAAATCTAAAGAGCAACGTTGCCAGAACTAACTGTAACTCTTAACTCTGCCTGCATAATAAGTCTTTATAAAAACCCTATATTTCCAAAATGTATTGGTGTACGATCAATTAATATAAGCCAATTTAATTTTCAGCCTGCGTTGCTTATCGTATAATAAAGTTTACTGTTATCTTTTTTCAACCCAACTACTGTGAAATAATTTTAAACAGTTAATATTACTTTAAACAGCTGTGAAACAATTTTAAAATATCTAATAGGAATATTATGTTGATATGACAACAAGTCAGAACGAACGGACTAATGCGTCGGCTTCGGAGTACAAAATTTCGGCGAATCGTAGCTCAGGTCAGAGTCGGGCTCAGGTCACTATTATTGCAAAGCGATACACAGAAAATACATCAGACTACATTAGTGAATATTCGAATAAACGTACTAGGAAGCGTACTATACGACGGTATTTAGGTGTGGTAATGTCAGTGGTCACGAAAAATGAAACTTAAAAGGACATACCCATTAAAACTCATAAATTGTTTAATACAAAGGGTAACATTACTTTTTAACTAGCGTATGATATTTTACAGGGCATATTTTTGCCACTTTTTTCGTCTTTTGTTAAACAGTTGCAGTTTTGTTACAACTGATTTTGTGTTGCTTAATTAATTTTACCTTTAATCTGATGAAATATTGGTCTTCCTTGTCTCAAAACAGGTGTTATGGGAGTAGGAAGGAATTTGGAACAGGTATACCCTGGTAAAACGACTCTTCCTTTTTGGCAGGTATAAAAATTTGGCAAGTAAGACTCGATTATTTTGTCGGTTTAAAGGTAAAATTGATGAAGTAAATTCTAATCAATTGTAAGGAAACCTCAATTGTCTATCAAGAGACGAAGAAAGCAATAGTGTACTGCTCTCACCGACTTGTGATCTATGGCAACAACACGGATCCTGTATGCCCCACTTATATAACAGGTCATTAAAAATCTAACTGTCATAACATTAAAAATCTAACTGTTATAACTTGTGAATCAAATTTCTTCGCATTTTAGGTCGAAATCTTATGAGCTTCATGGGTAAGTTCTTTTAAGTGCCATGTTTCGGGACCACTAACAATACCACACCTAAATACGGCTCTATTTTGAAATAGTTAGCCTGTTAGTAGGTATGTTTTAATTTTCTGTGAACTATCGTTTTGTAATAATAATGACCCGAGTCCGCCTCTGTTGAGATTCGCCGAAATCTGACGTAATCACCATGTTCAGGTTAGTAGCATCTGCGCATGTCAAATTTAATATCCCTTACAGACCGACCACAAAAATACCATTTAATTATTTGAACTTTTTCGTCAATGTGATAAATATCCATTTTTATTTTTATGAATGTATGTAGTGCTTCTACAATACGCTTGTAATAACGCACTTTTCTAATCAGGCACTAGAGCAGAATAAAATATAAAATGGTATTTCAAATTTTAACTCACACAGCCCTACCGACAAACCGGATGCCTTTCATACGCCTGCGCTAGCGACTGGATCGCGATTGGTTCTCACCTCATGTTTACTTCTGCTCAATAAGGAAGTCAAATTACACAGCCACACAAAAAATAAAAAAAGTTTCTGACATGGGGGTCTGACTATGTGTACCATATGTTTTTGGGGTCGCTGAATCCGAATCCGGGGTCAGTTTCATCCAAGCACGTCTGGATTCGGCCATAACCTCAAAAACCACCCTCAAATTTGCTATATCCGTTAAAACCACACACACTATGGCTCCGAAACCTCATAATCCTATAATACAATAACCCAATGGTTGTACATTACGTTGGATTACGGCATGTACATATCCAGTCGGAGTTATTTATTTATTCAGAGATTCATTAATCTATTTACAGATTTATTTATTTATAGATTTCTTTTATGGTGTATATTTGCCTGAGAACTGTAAAATCAGTTTCATTGTGAGAGATTGCGTTACGTGATTACAGCATCGAGTTTTAGGGTTATGTAGTTATGTGGCTATGTGGTTATGTGGTTGTGGGGTTATTGGGTTATTGTATTATAGTATCATGAGTATTAAGAGCCATAGGGTTTGTGGTTTTACGGATATGGTGAATTTCAGAGTGTTTTTTGAGGTTATGGCCGAACTCTAACGTGCTGGGATAAAACTGACCCCGGATGCAGATTCAGCGAGCCCATAAACATGTAGTCATGTACATGTACACATAGTCAGACTCCCACATCAGAAACTTTTTTTACCGGGTTTTAGGGTTATGGGGTTATGTAATGATGGGGTTATGTGATTATGTGGTTATGGGGTTATGGAGTTATTAGGTTGGGGGGTCAGTTGGTTATTGTATTATAGGATTATGAGGTTTCGGAACCATAGGGTTTGTGATTTTAACGGATATAGCAAAGAGGGTGTTTTTTTGAGGTTATGGCCGAACCCAGACGTGCTGGGATGTAACTGACCCCGGATTTGGAGGTGTGAAATAAAATATAACTTTCACTTACAGTACTTTCACTTACAGAAAACCCCATCCCTCTACCTCTCTTCGTTCGCTCAAAATAAATTATCAAAAAAAACATGAAAAAAAGGCCGCAAAGGTATCAAGCCCCCTTAAGTCGTTTCACGGACAAAACATTGATTTTTCGCACTTTTGGGCATGACCCACCACTCAAAAAAATCTGAAAAAATTTGAGGTAGTAAAAAACAGTTAAAAATATAACATATTAAAAATCTGAGCCTGAAGCTTTTTTTTTGTTAAAAGATATGGGATTTTTAAAGTTTGAATAATTTTTTAGAGGTCATAATGACCTTGAATGAGCTTGAAAAATATTTTTCATAAAACTAATCATATTTTCTGTACTCATGATTTTTTTCAGATTTTTTCGACAGTTAAAAACTTAGAAAAAAAGGGTTTTTTCCATACCTAGCTGAGAGGAAAATTTTTTTGGACCTACAATTCGGTCTACCTTTCATAATTAGCTCTAAGAACCACTTTCATCATGCGAAGAAAATAAAAAAAAAGGGGGCATTTCACCATACTTATGGGGGGACACCCTTTATTTTTATAACTTCGCTTCTTAATTCTGATGCTCTGTAATAACTGTTCAGTATTTATAGATAGCAATGGTTCTAATAACAGAACCACAAATAAATCGTGTTGCACCCTGTATACCAAGCAAACCTTTGTATCAATGTGGGTAACCTATAGGGTTACATCTTTTTCTGTTCCATTATTAGTCAATTATCGTATTGTGTTTCTGTAACAGAAAGGCCTTACCGATTCGAAGAATTACAAGTTGCTCAAATTAACGGTTCAATTTAGTAGATTACTTGTGCCGTATATGAGGTGACATTTTATTTCCTAGAATGCGTAGTAATGGAATTCGTCTATGGAGGATTAAATGATATTTAAGGTAGGTACTCACTTTAATTAATATAAAAAGATCTCTTTTGTGTGACATTTACCATTCATGACAACTGTGTAAATGAGGAATCGCGCTCAGTAAACTGTAAATATGATTTGTATCAATAAATAATATGCGTCCAAAAAAAAAAAAAACGAGGTCAAATGGTCAAATCAAGTCAACTGTCACTATAAGCGTCAACTGTTAGTCATCCGACTTTCTGTCATTAGATCATTATCATTATTTTATATTATTTTATTTATTTATTTATTTATTTATTGCTTCTATTGATATAAAAAAATCAAACAGCAAGAGTTCCATTAAATAAACAAACTAAAAAGGTACGGTGGTTATATTAGTACAAACAAAACTGTACCACTAATACAAAGGAAAAAAAAACTAAAAAAAAATTGTGTTATACATTAAATAATAATAATACTGAGTATGATAATATCACTTAATATATAAAGTTAACTTAATACATGTCGATGAGAATAGGAATTATGATTACAAAGATTATGAGCACAAAGACGGAAATAGTTACGCAAAAAAAAGGAAATAATTATTATTCATTCGTTTAACACAAATGCCTGTAGTTTCAAAACTCCAATAAAAAAGTTCACAATAACTTTCAAGTAATCCGGGTCATCTAACATTTGTATAAACTGATCAAAGTTCTCTAAGCCGCTAAGTTCCGGTGGTCGAATAACTTCTGTAGAGACTGCAATTCATTACAATATGTTCTAGTGTCTCAGATTGTAGAGAATTGCACAATGTGCAGGTTTCATCCTTGATTGATGACGTAATAACAACCGTTATAAGCTAAAGATAACCGTAACTTCGAGGAAAGGCGAATTTGACTATACAACCTTAGTAGTTTTATAGGAGTCTTATTTAGCAGATATGTAGCTAGCTGGAGTTGTACGCACAGTGGCACATTTGTAGATTCTAGAGTACCCTGATGCCGCTAACATAGATAAATCTTCGCTATGTAAATACGATCTATGCACTTCCAGAATTGCACTAAAATTTCTTTTTAAATTTTGGACAGTCAAATTGTCCCAGACCTCAGAAAAATTAAGCTTATCAAACATTGATTTCATTTGTACAGCCCAGTTGTAAGTGGAGTTTTGTAAAGGTTTTGTAAAGGAGTTTAATAAATACAATTTTGGGTAAGCGGGTTTCATCCATACTTAAGATTTTTAAGAGCCAATTTAGGCATTGTTTAAAGACAAAATACTCCAACTTTATGGAGCCTGTTTCGAGGCGTAACATATAGTCAGGAGTTGTTTTATTTAGTAACATAAGTCTTTTAAAAATCCAACTTGTACCCTTTCAATTTCATGTAAATAACGCAATCCCCAAACCCGAATGCAGCTGCTCAGAGTGCTCAAAATTATTGAGTTAAACAGGGTTAATCTAGACTCCCAAGATACGATTTTTGATTTAGCGAACGTTGACATGACAGCCCCGACAGCTTGCTTAGCCTTTAAGACTGCTACCATAGTTTGATCTCTAAATAACGATGAACATGAAAGAGAAATTCCTAAATAATTATATCTATTTGATATTTCAATTTCTTTGTTATTCAACAAAAACCTATAATTTCGAGAACGTCTAAAACCGCCCTTTTTAAGCACACTATTTTAGATTTTTCGTTATTAATATTGAGTTTATTCTGGCTAGCGTACTTTTCAAGGATATGTAGTTTCCTTGCTAAATCCACTTCTGAGTCTCCGAAGACAACAAGGTCATCTGCATATAGGACTAACAGTAAATCATTGGCATTATCAATATTTATGCCTACTGCTCCAGATTTTCTAAAAAAAGTTTCAATGTCAGCAATGAACAAAGCATCATCATTATTTTATAAGTAGAATTTATACGTAATACTTGCAATAATTCCTGCGCGATGAATATATTTTTTTTTTTTAAGAACACAAAACCTTTATCATCGAATCTTTAAAAAATATTCAATGGAAGATTGTTTAGAAGATCTTCGTAATGAGTTTCATGATACAGTTTTCGATTATAATACATTTCATTCTACAGTGCAACGTTGTGTGATATTTTTCGACAAACAGGAAGTGTAGGAAGAAAAGAAGGAAGTGATCGACCAAGAAAACCTACTCTTAAGTTAGTAGAAAATATCCGACAAATTGTGGAAAATGCTCCTAGAATGTTTGTCTGTGTTGTTTCGCAATTAACTGAAGTACCTGTTGGTATTTTCGATACTGTTTAAAAAAAAGACTTGCACTTCTTCCCATACTACTTAGTTTGTTACCAAGAACTTCTAGAAGTTGATAGGCCACAATTTGAATGAAAAGCATTCTAATAAATTCTTCTTCCTGATGAAGCCTGGTTTTACTTGAATGGGTGCGTGAACTCTCAAAATATGACTATGTGGGGTTCGATGAAGCCAGATTTTTTTTGTCGAAGTCGCTCCACATCCACAGACAATCTGTGTTTGGTGAGCAAGAATTTTTAAACGAATTTTTTTTAATAGTACTCTCACTGAACAAAGGTATAGGATGTTGTAATGCCTTTTCTTAAGTATTTTGATGATATAGAACTACAACAAAGCTAATTTCAACAAGATGGCGCTAGAGCCCATACTGCAGCAGAAACTATGAACTTATTGAGGAAATTTTTTCAATATATATGGCAGACTTGTTTGGACCAAGGTGGTAGACATATTTAGCAAATGCTTTAGATTACACAGGGGAACAAAAAAAAAATTTTTTTTTGGTGCCTGGGATTTTAGACCTGATTTTAACTATATTTGGGAAGCTAAATCTATAGGTGCAATCCGTTTTTCTCTATCAGCTCTACTTTTTTAGATACATAAATTTATCTACATATCTGGTTTCTATGCAGTTTATTGGTTTCTGAGAGTTCTAAAATTATTTTATAATCATTAATGTAGGTGAAATTGTTTTATTGTCAGTCTGTAAATGAGTAAATTCCAGGTAAATCTATAAATAGTGGAAACATTGCCTCCCAGGTACCTGAACTGACCCTTTTATACCCCTAACTCAGGTAAGTCTCGTCAGTTTGTGCCTTCTTGCTAAAGAGAGTAGATCGAATTCGGCGTGTTATTTTCTGTTAAGAAAAGAGTGTTGTGTTATTGAACAGAATTAAAATGAGTTCAGCGTCCAGTTCAAGAAGAAGTTGTGTCAATCAACCTGATGTGTTTTGTTATATATGCGGAGAATACATGTTCCAACAAAACAGACGAGCTATTACTGACTTTGTGAAGCAAGCATATTTTGCATACTTTGGAGTTAAGCTTGGTGATCAGGACAAAACGTGGGCCCCGCATCTTTTATGTAAAACTTGCACAGAGCAATTACGGCAGTGGACTACCGGCAAAAGAAAATGTTTGAAATTCGGCGTACCAATGGTTTGGAGAGAACCAAAAAACCACTTCGATGATTGCTATTTCTGTTTAGCAAATATTAATGGAATCAATCGAAATAACCGCCATAAATGGACCTATCCCAATTTAGACTCGGCAATACGCCCTATCCCGCACTCAGATGAAATACCGATTCCAACATTTCATGAGCTACCAGATATCTCTGATAACGAACATTGTCCCTCTGATCGCTCTTCCGATGCTAATGAAACTAACAGTGACTATGAGGGGGACGTCTTCAGTTCCTCAACGCTTCAATCAAAACGAATTAAATGATCTCACCAGGGATCTCAATTTATCGAAAAAAGCTGCTGAAGTACTGGCTTCTAGGTTAAACGACAAAAATTTACTGGAACAAGGAACCAAAATTACCTTTTACCGTACAAGAGAAAAATATCTGCTACCATTCTTTTCTCAAGAAGACAATCTTGTATTTTGTCACGAAATTAGGGGACTCATGAAAGAAATGGGACTTTCTGAATATATTCCAGATGATTGGCGCCTATTTATTGACAGTTCAAAGCGAAGTTTAAAATGTGTCCTTCTACATAATGGGGAATAAATATGGTTCAATACCGTTAGCTCACTCAACGAAACTGAAAGAAGAATATAACACAATAGCTTTAGTCTTGCAGAAGATAAAGTATCACGAACATCAATGGTTGATATGTGTAGACTTAAAAATGGTGAACTTTCTTCTTGGGCAGCAAAGTGGTTACACAAAATATCCGTGTTTCTTGTGCCTTTGGGATAGTAGGGACAAAACACACCACTGGGTTAGAAAAGATTGGCCTCTGAGAGAAAACATGGACGTTGGGGAAAAGAATGTCATTAACGACGCTTTGGTTGAAAGAGAAAAAATCATTCTTCCTCCGTTACACATAAAGTTGGGCTTAATGAAGCAATTTGTAAAAGCTCTTGATAAGGATGGGCCTTGTTTTGAATATATAGGGGTAAAAATGCCTCAGTTGAGCACAGAAAAACTCAAAGCAGGGATATTTGACGGCCCACAAATAAGACAATTAATTAAAGATCCTGCCTTCATAAATTCAATGAATGAAGTTGAACGAGAAGCTTGGACATCATTTGTTGCAGTTGTAGAAAATTTTCTAGGCAAACATAAAGCTGAAAACTATGTTGAAATTGTTAACAAGATGCTGAACAGCTTTAAATCATTAGGGTGCAATATGAGTATAAAAGTACACTATCTAGACAGCCACTTGGACCGGTTTCCAGAAAATTTAGGAGACATGAGTGAGGAACAAGGTGAAAGATTTCACCAAGATATTAAAATTATGGAGGACCGCTACCAAGGAAGATGGGACATCCACATGATGGCAGATTACTGCTGGAGTTTAAAGAGGGACTGTTTGAAAAAACATTCAAGAATGTCGCGGAAAAGAAGTTTTAGAAGTGTCGAGTGACTATATTTGATTTCTTTAATGTTTTTTTTTGTTTGTAAGTTTGACTTAAGATTGTATTTGGTATAAATAAAATAAAAAATTCGAATCTACTTTTGTTTATTACACTTGAGATTTGAGTTAAAATCATAGAACTCATATTTCTCTAAAATTGTATATCTTATAAACTGGAGCTGATAGGGAAAAATGAATACGATATTTGAATTCAGGACATCAAACTGATATAGAATCAGTTCAAAAACCCTCGGCACCAAAACAGCTGTTCCCCAGTGTTATTCTTATAAATAAGGTTTTAGTGAAATCTCCTGTTTTCTCAATTTGTATTTGTAAATTTCCATCGTGGCGTTTTTTTGTACACACACACAATATAAAAGTAAATATGATTTGGGAAAAACAATCTCCTGATTCGCTGTCTATGGGGCGGTGAATATGTATATACAACTTTCAAGGTATAATATCGTCATATAAAATGTAGTTTGCAATATAATTTGTTTTTAATAAAATAATAATAGACTAATTATATTTTCCAAGATATTCGGGTATACCTATTAAATAATCCTGTTTTATCAGCTAAAAAATGTTAAAAAAAACTTTAGTGTTAGCTGTCGGGCATGCACTCTTGCTTGTATATTTATATAAGTTTCGCCCTTTGAAGTCCAAAAGACGGAATGAAACAGCGTATAAAGGTTTCAACGATTGGTACATAATTAAGACTGTGACCAAGGCATAAAAGGCTATTCTATTTCCTGGGAGAAAAGTCCTCAGCAGCGTGTCGTTCTAATGAGCTATGTGAAATAAAGGTAGAAAACATTGAGAACAAAATAGATTAGGAATAAGAAAAAATATATAATAAGTGAAGAGGCTTATCCAAATTTTGTGAATAATGGTAATAGTTGTAACAGTTTTATTACAACAGTTTTTTTTAATATCACTTAGTTACCTTCCCCAGTGTTCCTAGTAGCCAACTTATCGTAGATGGAATGGAAAACATATTTTTATAGCCCTGTCGTTAGCAACACCTCACCTTCGGTAGACAAGTAAATTAAGTGCCTTAAAACATTATCCTCATATATGGATAATTAAGGGGGAGATACAATTAGAAGGCCAAATCCTGGAGTGGGTACTGGAACCTTCGGCGTAGAAACAAAAAACTGGACGTTTTCCACGAAACACCGAACTACTACACTTTTCTCGACGCGCGTTTCGCCAACCAAATTGGCATCTTCAGGAGCAGATTAAAACTCCTTTTTTTTTTTAGAAGGCCAAAAAATCAAACATTTTGCAAACTTTCTTTTAACTATGAAGGAATTATTGAAATTTATTGAAATTTGACACGATGTTTTGTACATATTTAAAGAATATACAAATATTTTTTTCTATTTTTTAATTTCAAAATGGCGGATTTATAAGCGGTCGAAGGCAGCAAGTTTTTCGAAAAAAATCGAAAACTTACCAAAAATTTTCGACATATTTTCGACAATTAATTTCATATTTTGCAAAGCCGAATTGTATAAACTTTCGGTTCACGTAGAAACTAGTTATATAGACAAGAAATCCTGAAAGTTTCGTCAGGATCGGTTGAGAACTTTTTGAGATATCTTTCCCGCAAATCTGAAACATGCTATTTTGAGAAAAACGTGTTTAAAGGTTTGATTACCGAAAAATGATATGTACCTTCTAATCAGCGATTCCAGGAGCGTATATAAGGTCCTCTTCTTCAGTCTCTTCAAAAAACTGATTTTTCTTTGGCCTTTAAGTCCTTTCGGGCTTTCCGGTCTTCCTTACCTGCTGCGCGCTCCGAAACTTTTTTTTAAAAACGTCGAAAAAAGATGGAAGGACTTCGAATTTCGATTCCGGGTTTTCATCATCGTATTCTACGGGAAATTTTCTATCTTTTTAAGCATAAAAAATCGATTTTTTGACCTTCTAATTGTATCTCCCACCTTAAAACGTATTATTCAAATATGGATTACAATTACTCACATTGACCCTACCTCGAAACCTACATAACTCCACTTCTCTCTATACCCCTGTTTTACAAAATGTCTAAAATTATCGCACTAGAAATGAAAACACAATAACGCTATTGTCACCCACTGGATCATTTTTTCTCTCAAAAAATGCTGTCTGCGTTGGCGGACACAAAATTGTCAAGTTCTTCAGTTTCAATGAGATGAAATGAAGTCGACAACTTGACGCGAAAAAAGAGGCAGAGTAATTAATCAAGATATATATCCCAGCGCCCGAGACCTTGATAAAGCAATAATTTCCATTCCTTTGTGTCTTGGTCTCGCGCTAATAAGGCTCTAATACTCGGAACGTCACATTTACTAGAGGGCTCTTTGACTTTTAAAACATGAAATTGAACCTCCTGTGATCACATTTTAATGGTAATGTTTAATAAATTTCAGTTTCACTTGTATACTATACATCAATTGTGGCGATCTGCAACAGGAATAACAATCGATATGCTGAGTATGTCCGTTTCCGTAACAACTGCATTGCCACCGCACGTTACACAGAGTCCTGTTATGAGTTTGTTTTCATCTCGTCACTGGCTCCCCTGTTTACGCAGCCTTGAGGATTCCATCGCATGTTGGAGTTTCTGTGTTTTTATTTGTGCGATAATGTGAAAATTAACATCCCATGGGAAAAATCCAACTGGAACTATAATACTGGAACTAACGAGCCATCAGTGGCGGCTGGTGATAAAGGGCACAGGGGCACGTGCCCAGACCAAATTTCAATAGAAAATATTTCTTTTGTGTTAATTTACTGTAAATTACTGTTACAATAATATCAATTAATTGTATACGACAAACTATTCATATTCTAATTATTATTCCTTTTATACCACAAATAATGATTTTTATCACATATATATGACAGACTATCGATCGAGCACCGAGCCACCGTAGTCTGAAATCCTCGCATTTCGCACGCGTGGTCGAGGGCACACAGTTTGCCAGCCCTAGTTTTTAATCGGGCTTTTTCGGCGACTGGTAAAATTTGGAGACGATTTTAACAGCAGACAGAAGTCGTTAAATCGTTCGAAAATCAGCTTAACGGGTCACACTTGAGTGACCTTTTTTTAGTGATTGTTTATTTTCTTCGCTGAGAAGTGTGTTTTTACTGTTTTTGATTGTGAAAAGTTTCAAAATGAATTCGGTGGACTTTTTATTGACTAATAAAGATATTACATACGAGATCCGAACGGAAATTAAACGGCTAGGAAGGCCGATACCCGATTTGATTATTTCCAAAACAGACGTAGGAAAATCGCGAAATTATTCACCAAATTTTAATAGTAGTGTACGACAGATTTAAGTGGTTATGTGGGTGTCCTAAAAGAAACAAACTGTTTTGTTTTATTTGTTTAGTGATGGGTGGCAACCAAAGTGCATGGGCTCAAGAAGGGGTGAGTGATTTAAAACATTTAAATGAACGAGCTAAGAAACATGCTAGCTACAATGAAAGACATATTTTAAACCAAATAATTAATTGAATTAAATTTTGTGAAAGAAATCCGGGACTTTAATGAAAAGGCGATTAACATTTTTGTGAACAATAAGGACAGGTGAGCTGATTTCCTCTACAAATAACGGTAACATACCTATATCAATTTTTTTTCACATGTTGCCACCCATTATTTTAATATATTTAAGCCCTCAATATTCGTGACTAAATATTATTTCAAAAGCTACCAAATCCCAAAAATTATTCTTGTGAAAGTCTAAATTTTTGTATAAAATAATTTTTTATTGAAATTCTGAAGTGTCAGTAAAACGCATGACCTTGAAAAATTTTAAAAATTTTCACCTGCGGCGCCATTGATAGCTAATGAGTAATCCTACCGACACACCCTGTACCCACCCATGTAACACACCCATGAGCCGCCACTGCGAGCTATTCAAAAAAATGTCAACAAACCTGGCTATGAACAAGAGAGATGGAAGTAGCGGTAATGTCGAAACTCGAAGCGAAACTTTGTTGTCAAACCTTTTGAGGTGTCTATTATTGATAGCTAGTCAGCGGGTTTTGTAATCAACGACTAAAGTATAGAAATAGTAGTAACACGTGCATTGTTCTCTGTAGATGTAGAAAATAATAATGTACTGATGTTAGTGACAACAAACAACTGTTAGTGATACAGACAACTGTGCGAAATTCGTGAAAATAATGTTCGTGGTGTGTCATCCTCAGTCCATGTGAACTATTTTGATTTTGCACTTTTCACTTCAGTAGATGTGGAACCATCGGTTTCC